>PVIA01002256.1:0-221114 GCA_004024845.1 Tonatia bakeri
CTATAAATAACTCTTCTATGAACATTGGGGTGCGTAGGTTCTTTTGAATTGGTGATTCAGGATTCTTTGGGTATAATCCCAGTAGTGTAATTGCTGGGTCAAAAGGTAGTTCTATTTTTAGTTTTTTGAGGAATTCTGTACTGTTTTCCATAGTGGCTGTGCCTGTCTGCAATCCCTCCAACAGTGTGCTAGGTTTCCCTTTCCTCCACAACCTCACCAGCAGTTATTGTTTATTGATTTGTTTATGATGGCCATTCTGATCAGTGTGAAGAGGTATCTCATTGTGGTTTTAATTTGCATCTCTCTGATGGCTAGTGATGCTGAGCATCTTTTCATATGTCTATGGGCCCTCTGTATGTCCTCCTTAGAGAAGTATCTGTTCAGATCTTTTGCCTGTTTTTTAATTGGATTTTTTGTCTTCTTGGTGTGGAGTCATGTGAGTTCTTTATATATTTTGGAGATCAAACCCTTGTTCGAGGAATTGGAAAATATGTTTAGCTATATGGTTAGTTGCCTTTTCATTTTGCTGATGTTTTCTTTAGCTGTGCAGAAGCTTTTTAACTTGATATAGTCCCATCTGTTTATTCTTTCCTTTGTATCCCTTGCTCTAGAGGACATATCAGTTAAAATATTGCTGTGTGGAATATCTTAAATTTTCCTGCCTATGTTCTCCTCTAGGACTTTTATGGTATCACTACTTATATGTAAGTCTTTTATCCATCTTGAGTTTATGTTTGTGTATGATATAAGTTAGTGGTCATATTTCACTTTTTTGCATGTAGCTGTCCATATCTCCCAACACTATTTGTTGAAGAGGCTATTTTTACTCCATTTTATGCTCCTGTCCCCATTGTCAAATATTAATTGACCATAGAGACTTGGGTTTATCTCTGGACTCTCTGTTCTGTTCCATTGGTCTATGTGTCTGTTCTTATGCCAGTATCAGACTGTTTTGATTACAGTGGCCTTGTAATGTAGTTTGATATCAGGTATTGTGATCCCTCCTACTTAGTTCTTCTTTCTCAAAATTGCTGAGGCTATTTAGAGTCATTTATGGTTTCATATAAATTTTTGAAATATTCTATATCTGTGAAATATGTCATTGGTATTTTAATAGGGATTGTGTTGAATGTATAATTTGCTTTGGCTTGTATAAACATTTTGGTGATGTTAATTATTCCAATCCATGAACATGGTATATGCTTCCATTTGCTTGTGTCTTCCTTAATTTCTTTCTTCAGTGTTGTGTGGTTTTCTGAGTACAGGTCTTTTACCTCCTTGGTTAGGTTTATTCTTAGGTACTTTATTTTTCTTGTTGCTATAGCAAATGGGTTCCCCCTGTCCCTAATTTCTGCTTTTGATATTTCATTGTTGGTGTACAAAAATACCTTTGAATTCTGAATATTGACTTTGTATCCTGCTGCTTTGCCAAATTCACTAATTAGGTCAAGTAGTTTTGGGGTGGAGTCTATAGGGTTTTCTGTGTACATTATCATGTCATCTGCAAATGATGACAGTTTTACTTCATCCTTTCCAATTTGGATGCCTTTTATTTCTTTTTCTTGTCTGATCACTGTGGCTTGAAGGAAGTTAGTACCCTTTGACCAACATCTCCCTATTTTTCATACCCAACAGTCCCTGGTAACCACTGCTGTACTTTCTGTTTCTATGAGTTTGGCTTTTTAGATTTTACCTACAAGTGACATCACACAGTATTTGTCTTTTTCTGACTGACTTTTTTTCAGTTAGTACAATGACTTTAAGTTATATGCATTTTGTTGCAAATGGCAAGATGAAATACTCATCTTAAATAATTTTCTGAAAGCATCAGCTTTTCCTCCCTTGACTAGAATGAAAAATTTAAGAATTCTACTTGTGAATTCAGATCTTAGCAGTATTACGTGTAATGTCATAGACAGATCTTTCTGTTCCAGAAATGAATAATCCTATTGAGTGTTAAGATGTTTTTACAATTTGATAGTAAGTCATAAGGGGAGAAGGTCTGGAAATCATAACTTTCATTATAGAAAGGGAAGCAAATCCAACTCCAGACTGAGGTATATGGGAAATAACGATAGGTTTATTTTGTAGCTTCAAAGGGCACAAATAGTACAAGTCAACGTTATGAGAACAAGATCCACCCAACATAGAGATTTATAATAGTTGAAAATGTTAAAAATGAATGGGTCACCTAGTAATTTGGTCAGTGGGGTCTGAAAGGCTGCTCACTGGTCAGGGCTGTGCATGGAAGTGGAGTGGATGATCATTGAGAATATGGGGGAATGAGTTTCAGAATGGGGGGAATGTAGGGATTGGGGCCTAGAGATGTCTTATCAGTAGAGCTGGGGAAAAGCCCCAGAAAAAAGTGAGGCCAGTATGAAGGGAATGGGATAAAGGTCATGTGCTAATTAGTCTGTGAGAGGCTTGAGAAGATAATGGATATGAATGATCTTTCCCAAATCTTGCTTTGTTGTCTAAATAATATATTTGACTTTTCTAGCCCTGTGAGAACTTGTGAAAGTACATACATTCCTGGTGAATATGCAAAATCACCTAACCCCACTGGGCCCTATTCTTAGTTTCCAAGACCACCTTTCAGTTATTTGAAGCTCTATTGACCTTGTCCCAATATTGCAACTTTTCTAGTGTATTTAATATGGGGAGGGAAGAGAAGGAATAGCAGTAACAACAAAAACTAAAGCCACAATGACATGATTTATTATAGAACATGTTCCTCAGAAGAGACAAAAACAGCATCAATGAAGAGCAATCATAGGAGGTTAGCAGTTGTCTCAGAGCCAATTCAACAATTCATAGAGGGTTGCCTTCATATAAACAGCTGCAGAAAAGCAGTTAAATGATTTTCTTTGCACTCTTGTGGGGAGACTTGGTCTAATCTGATGCAGTTGCTCCAAAGGAGTGCTGTTAATGACATCTACACCAAATATCAGTTCAATAAATTGCTTCCCTTCATTAATCTGAGTGTCAGTGTCTACATTAATGGTGTTTACACAGCAGAAGGTCTCAGGGAAGGATAATAAGGACTCATTTTTAGTGACATGTGAGGGTGGCCCTGTAAAATCAAGGAACATAGCTGATTCCTTGACTCCAGTGAATCAAAATCACTTTATTTATTCATTCTTTCATGCCACCACTATTCTTTGAGTGACTACTCTGTGCCTGGCACTGTGTTAGGCCCTTACAAAGCAATTTGCCTTACATACAAAAGTCTTCAGGGAGCTTGTAGTTGCAGGCAAGACAGAAATCATCACCCACGGATATAAGGGACTATGATGAGAGGTATAGCAGAAAAGGACAGATTTCTTTGAAAGAGGAACAACAGAAACAAATTTAGATAGGGATTAGTGATTTCTCCAGAAAAACCAGGAGTCTTTGGGAGTCTATAGAAATGAATACTATGCCTCTCTAGCCAACACATCTGAATGGGAATGTCTCATTCAGAATGTGGAAATTTCCTTATTGCAACTGTTAAATAACAGAGTTCTGCCTAGGTGCTTATAGATGACCGTGAACATTTGCATGAATAACAACAGGTCGATAAGAATGAGATTCAGACACACTGTGTCTCTGGGAAGTTGTATAATTTTTAGGCATTCCCCTTTCACCCCTTGGGTGGATTAAAAACTACTCATCTCTATGCTGCCCACTGACTATGGGTATGGGTGTGCATTGCTTCAGAAATGAATCAGAGCTGCCTCTGGACGGGGTATTTTTTCTCTGGTGTCTGTGAGGTGGCTTACCTGATTCAAGTGTTTTAGAGCTTTTTGGACTCACCTCGAGACTGACATAAAATGTCCTGAATCTGACTGGTTGTCAGGCAGTGCAGAGGAGGGGGCACTCTGGCTTAGTTCTAGCTGCAGTAATGCTAGTTCAGGAGGAGCAAATGCATGTCCAGGAAAATTTCACTCACTGATGGGAATATTGCGATGCCTAGAAATCTCACAAAATAGCATGAGAATATACGTACTATTTCTGCCTCTGTGTCACTGAGTGAGGGAGTAGATATTATGATGCATCATTATGTGACTCAAATGTATTATCATTACAACCTCATCCCCCACCCCACTGAAATCTTGTACATCAGGCACTATTTTGAAGTCTGTTTATCTATCTATCTATCTATCTATCTATCTATCTATCATCTATCTATCTATCTACCTATCTATTCATCCTTCATTTAATTCTCACAATGGATCCTCAGAGTGTAACACCCAAACACAGGGATTTTCATGTTATAAATGAGAAGATATTTTATAGTTTTCAAAATGAGAGTTAATAATTTAAAATACAAGGTATCCCCTTCCCCTACCTTCCCAATTATCTCTTAGAAAGTTATTTAGAATTTGAGAGCCATGTTTGGCTTCCAATTGGCCAGGGGAAGCCAGACCAGTTTGGGAAAATCTGCCAGGTTCTTTGAGTTCACAGGTAATTGGGCACATAATATACAACTGTATACATATGTCTCCCAGCCATCTTCTCAGGTTAGCAATGACTGCAAGCCTCATGAGGGTAGAGATTTTTAGCTACTTTTTCAGTGGTTATCCTCCAGTCACTAGAAAATGCCTGGCTCGGTAAATATCTGTTGAGTAAAAGAAGATATTTTGTTGAATAAAAGAAGGAAAATCTGGGTTTCCTAGTTGGAACCACTTCTAAATTTGTGTAATCTTGGGCAAGACCTCTGATATTTCTGTTTCTAATTTACCCCTTGGTTTGGTTAAAAATGAAGCAGTGGTTAGGAGCCTCATGGAGCATGGAAGGTAAATGGTTGCTTAAGAACTAAATATTTTTCATTGATTCACTGAAGGTAAGAGAAACAGTCAAAAGTCGCCGAGTGGCCTTAAGAGTTTGGTATGTGTTCACCCATGTTTTATTATAATTCACGTCACCTGGAAAGCTGTGTGCTCTAAATCTTCCTCTCCTTTGCATTCCTGTTGGTGGTGGTGAAAACGAGGGATGTCATCAAGGCATTTGTGGTCGTACTTGGTGTCTTTCAGCTCAGCAATAGTAGCTTGGAATCCTCAGTGCCAACAAGATGTCATGAGCTCCTAGTATTTTATGAGCCTCTTAAAAGGGTGAGTATTCAGGAATGATACCCGAGCAGTTTGTCAGGGCACTGTGAAATAACTACCATGGGGAGCTGCTTCTTGGACTGAACTCAAATTGCGATGGCTCCACACAGCCGACGAAGGTTTTAATATCAGTCCAGTCCATCACCCACAGACAACACTATTAATAACCAGGTAAAAGCCTTTGTGTATAAGCCGATTCCATTTACAGTTATATCATGTCAGGTGGATGTCGGTGTCCTATCTTGTCTCCGTCATACTGATGGCTAATATGATCCATACAGGATAATAGATGGGGTGGGAAGGATTACAGAGTTAAAAATCAATCAGGGCTTTCTCATACATTTCTATGCTTTTGTGGCTGGTTAAATCATCAAAGTCTCAAGATTGATTTTTTTGCTTCAGTAATCAATCCTTCACAATCTGTTACCTTTTTCCTCCTCCTTCTTCTCCCACCCTACTTTTTTTTAAGCATGTAGACAAGAGTTAAAAATTTTTTTTCCTCTGGATAAATACAAAGATGCACTCTTTGCCCCAGACGGAAGATTTATCACATTTTGAAGGCAGAGCTGAAAAGTTGTGTATGCTGCTACACTGGACAGGCAAGATATGAAGGTTGATAAGTATGAAGTAGTTTGTTCTTTTCAGAAATGTCATTTATACTTGGGAATTTGGTATTTTATTTTAGCAGCTAAAGATAAGTCTTAGTTTCTATCTCCAAAAAAAATCTGGTTGTAACATGTATACAGTGGGAAGCATTAGCATAAAACACTGGAATCTTCAAGCACTGAATGCAGCAAGAGACCATGTCTCTTGGGCTTTGAGACATATATGATATATGTGTGTGTTCATGTTCACCAAGGTCCTAGGATGCAGTGTTGAGACTACTAATTTGACACAGAACACTCAAAGGGGAAGACATATATCTGCTATTCCTGAGAAGTTAGAAATGTTTTCACAAAAAAAGCTATAAGAATCCAGGTAATTGTCTCCAAACAGGTTGACAGCCTTAAGTATATGCATGAGGGGTGAGAAAGAGAAAGAGTGGGGCTTTGAGATTGACAAGAGGTGGACTAGGAGTGCTGTAATGAGCCCATCTCAGGAACTGGGGGAGACCCAGTATGTCAGCATAACTTGTGATATGGAAGGACTGTTACCTTTGGAGGAGTTGGCGTCAGGGAGATCCAGCACAGAGTGACAGCATTCCCTATGTGTAGGAACACAGGAACCTGGAAGGGGCCATTCACTCATTCACATACCACAGCCTTTCATTAAATAGGCACTCTTCTGGGAGAGGCAGATGCAGATGGACATCCTCAAGGACCCATTGTCTCATGGGGAAAAGGGATGTCAACAAATAATTTGAATGCAAGGAGATAACCTCCACAATCGATGAGTGCAAAAGACCTGGGATTCTGAGCAGGTGGGCAGGTGGGAAGGCTTAGGGTTCATTGGCCACATACTCAAGCCACATAACCTCATACTTAGGTTAGCAAGAACAATCCAGTAGCTGTCTCCACAGCACCTCCAGACATAGCCTGTGTCCAGTCTCTTCTGTTTGCCTCTCCAGAATCACTCAACCTTCTTCACTCTGTGTAGACCAATTATTGGACTTGGTTTCCCTCTGGCCAACTGTGAGTCCTGACAGGATGTCGAATGATGGGGTGAGTGAATGAATGAGCAAATCAGAGGACCCAGTCCTAAAAGAACAGAGAATGAACCAACTTTCTAAGACAGAGACTCAAGCAGGAAAAATAGAAGAATTGGGCTCTACTGGGCTCCTAGAACTGTATTTCTTGTTAGAAACAGATATAAGCCATATTTTGTTATGTGATAATGTACAGGTAGAAAATCCAGAGTCACGCCAGGGTGGCAGTTCTTCATACTTTTTGTGTGTGTGTGCCATGGATAGCTTTGGAAGTCTTATGAAGCCAATGAACCCTTTCTCAGAGATGTGATTTTCATGCATAAAATATAATATCTAAAATTACAGGGAAAACTATATTAAAACAGTTATCAAAATGTTTTAAAATTGTGACATAGGAATGTATATATACTTTATTAATAGCTTAATAATAAAATCTAGTAGTGTATCCAATAACCATCAGAATTTTGAAGTAGTCATGAATCTAAATGGTATTTCGAGATAGCTGCATGAACAATAATGATGACATAAGAATATATATGATTTCTCTATGTCCTAGATGTGCTAATTCTGCTCTGCTCATAAGTTGAGGAGATACTGAATTTAGTAAAACTTTTCTCTAACTCAACTTTGCAGGCATCCTGATGTCTATCCATGGACCCTTGGGAGTTTGTTTAGAACCTTGATGGGGCTGGGGCTGGAGGTGGAGGTCTGGCTGCTCCTCTGAGACAGTGGGGCTGGGAGAGGCATGCACTGCTGCCAGACACAGCTTTATGAGGACACTTGAATGATGCCAGTATGGCCAGAGATTGGTAATCTCAGAGATTGGATCTAAGGATACACCTTTGAACCACATTCAAACCACAGTCCTTTTAGATATGGAATTCTCTGGTGAAAATCATGAAATAGAATACAGTCTAGTGTGATATTTGGGGTGACCTGCTTCCCAATAGTTGAACAGTTCAAGGAGGAGTCTACATACAGTACCTCTGTGTGTTTTCCTGGTCCATTTTTATTCCCATACATATCAACATTGGGAAAATAAAACTACAGTTCTGCAGGACATTCCACACATACTTGCCATAAAAAAGATCCCTCTTGAAGAGTGTTTTAGGGTCAGGCATGTAGCTCTACCATTACACCTAGAATGCATAAGCACTTACAGATGGGGTTCCTGAGGCTCATTCATCACATTTACGATCTATAGATTCTCCCCAAAGTAGTTTCTTCTTTAACCACATTGGTTTGGGATGTGTGGAACACATCTGCAATTGATCAGAGTTGGAGGTGCTCCCACTTGCCCCACTAAAGAGGAGGGTTCACTCAAATGTGCCTCCTGCTCCAGGCTTCAAGGAAACAGACACAGAGCAAGACAAACTTTTCAGAATGCAGACTGTGGCTTAATATTTACCTGGATGTCTTGCTCCTCATCAATCAGAGGGCTTTAGTAGAATGCAAATTTCTATTATATGGAATCTCTAAAATTAATGAGGCCCTTTCCCATGTATTTTGTGTTTGGAACTTGACACAGAGGTTTACAGCTGGAGAAAGCTATAGCTCTTCTAAAGCCTATAACAGTTTGACCCGTGATAAGATTATTTTGGTTAGGTCAAAAGAATAAAGAAATTTAAATCTAGGCACTGACTAATTGAAGGGGCCTACAATCCTGATGTGTATTGAATGAAAGTGTTCTTTGGTGTGCAGATCTTGGAAATCCTTCATGGTTTTCTTCCTGTATGCTGCCTATTAGCTTTTCTTGTAGTAGGAGGGTTTCCCAGGAGTAACTAATCCTAATGTGTTGTGACAGATCTTGGCTTTGTGGCAAGTTTTCAAGTGGATTTGAAATGTTTAGGGTTGTTGAAATAATTCACGGCAATGTGGCTTGACATGTGACATCTTATTTTATTAAGCAGAGAAATTGGAATGGAAATCAAGAACATGAAACATTCTTTGCTAAAATAAATCAGCAATAATTCCCTATAGGTTTGGAGTAGAAATAAGGTTTAGTCTTTAAGCCCGCCCTTATGACATCTGACAATCAAATTGAAACCAGGTGTAACCTGTATCACCACAGCCTGTCCCGTCCAACCACTTCCTGGTTTTTGTTGCTACTATATGTGATTCTGATAAGTAGCATATGCTCTCCTGGTAGGGACTTGCAAAAATATTCAGTAGAAATCATGAAGGCATGTAAAAGGGCAAAGACCCACTTTTGGGTTTGAATTTAGTGTGGAGTGCTGAGAGCTTGTTGCTCATGGGAAAGATTATTTTTCATCCTGTCTGCTCCAGCCCAGCCGATTGTTGTGCGCTCCGATGGCCTCCCAGGCCATGGTTCTCAGAGAAGGTCAGATTGAAACATATTACACCTAACTGGAATTCAATCCCCAGTGACAGGAAGTCACGGTTGAACCTGACTTAGGGCTGTGGCCCGGGATCTTCAGAGCCTGCACCTCTTCCTCTGTTTTCACTCCTAGGTTAAATGCTTATTACCCTTTAAGCCTAAACTTTTACAAGTAATTAGCAGTTGAATCTTCTCTGGGCTCAATCCTCTTATCTATTTTCTAACCAAATTCCCATTGAAATCAACAACTAGGCTTATTGATTTAATTTAGACTAATTTAATTTGAATCAATAACTAGCAGTTGCTTTCACTGGAAGTTTAAATTGAGAAAGTCCCAATGAAATAAACTAATGGATTTTGGTATTTCATAAATATTTACTTTTGAAAGGCTAAGTTTAGTTGTGTCTATAGAGGAGATGGACTTCTTGAACTTGTAGAAAGCACAAGAATCAAGCAATGATTTGTCAGAAATAACAGCCTACTCACTTTCAACCCTTGACTTGTATCCACTGTCTAAAGCCTTATTCTCCATGTTGAGAAGTGATTGGTTTAAGAATAATTTCCCACAAGCCACTGCCTTGAACATTCATTCACCTTGGGAGCCAAGTCGGAGTGAGGGCAGCTTTGTCAAGGGACCGGATCTTGACAGCACACATTTTATTCCTTTTGGATTGCTCAAGGGAACGGTCACCCATGCAGCATGAACAGAAGAGAGGTCCAGGTCTTGATGCAGCTTTATTGTTTTAAGAAAAATGATTAGTCTCTTTCTTTCTCTGAAAACTTTAGCTCATTGACTTTCAGGACTTAGAGATAATCGGAAGATTGGACTTGCTTGTTGAAACCTCTGGGAAATGCTACAGTCAGAACTGACCAACATTGACTCATGTTTTAAATTCTGTTTGGTTCTCCCCTACTTCCATTCTGAGTTCTAATGTCTTTTCATCCTGGCCAGAAGCTGCAGCTATTTTTCTCCATGCTTGACCTAGCCATTTATCCCACTTTCTTTTGGCAGAAGAATAGAAAACAACATTTGCAGCATCCCTAAATTAATTATACTTTTCTCAAGCTAAAGAACTGTGACAGAGCCACAAAACAGCAACTGAAAACTAATTCCTTAAAAGAATATGAAAAAAGGAAGTTGTATAAGATAGGGTAATTAATCTTGCAATAAAAATAATTGTTTACAGTTAAAATTAATGTAACATGCATTCCTCAGCAGATAATAAATTATGGACTTTCTCATTAGCATTTGAATTGATTTCCTCTAATTTCTGAGGAACACGTGAGCATGTGACTAGATTAAGTTTAATTGGACTACAGCTGGTGCTGATTGTATGCACACGGGGTGGGGGATTTGCTGACTGATTGGCTGTCTTTGCATTTTGTTTCTATTGTCTTTCTCTTTCTCCCCTGTTTTTTCCCCACAGGTAGAAAGACTGAAAATACTAGGGTCTTAAAATAGAATCAACTAGGGGAAGAACTGTGATTTGGGATGTGAGGCAATGAGCTCCTACCAGGAATGATTATGATATAATCTACAAGTATCATATGAGATAATTGTTATTACCATCTTCTCATTATTATATAATTATTATTTTGTCAACATCTAACTTATTGAGCACCTACCATGTGCCAATATTGTACTAAGCACTTCACATATTATTTAATCTGTGAAGCTTTATTGTAGGTGTTAATTCTTCCCATTTCACAAATGAGTAAATTAAGGCTCAGAGGGGTGAAACACTTGTCAAGAAGTCGTGGCTGAACCTGACTTAGGGTTGTGGCCCAAGGTAACACAAATGGGTATAGAAGAATAGATAGTAGAAACCAATTTTTAAAAAAATTCTAGGGATCATGCACTTAATCACTTTATTATTCAGATTATTTATAGAATCAAGCAGTCTAATTACCCTGTGGATGGGGAATGAAAAATGGGTTGGGAGTGTTCCTAGCCAAGCATCTGGGCAGGTTAGCATGATATTACAGGAGGTGGAAAACAGCTAAGAAGGGGTTAACATAGGGCTGATGAAGGACTGTAGCGTCACCATGGAGATAGGCAGGGTTTCTAATAGGCCCATAATTGGGGAGGGGGGAAGCCTGTGTCCAATTAATATTGGAATTGTAAAAAGTGGAAAGACTGATATTTCAGAAAAGGCAAGGGGAAGAATTGGTAAAATTTAGGTTCCCTTCCACTAGGGTGTGTCTGATAAGAGCTGAGAAAATTAAGAGCAAAACAGTAATTGTAGATTTTTTGTTATACAATTTGATGTTTTCTCTTAGAATAAATTTCTTAAATGAAGTAGGAAAAGTGTCTAGAGCAATTCGGAAACTAAGCTCCTCCAGAAAATTCTCTGGGACTTCCGTGGTGTGAAGCTTTGTGTCTCTCTCACTTAAGGGAGGACTTAGGCCCCCTCCCAGCAGGAACAACTCAAGCCTTTTGCTTTAGTGATATACAGGTAAAGGGAGGGTGAAGGTTCTTCTGCAGAAGATCAAATACTTTTTGGTGAATTTCATTGCTTGTTCTGGTTTGCTGTTAGCATCTGTACTTAGCTCAGGGTCCTCATTTTCCTCTTCCTTGTCATACATACAGTAAACTGCTTACATGATAGTTCCCCATGGGCTCTGGACCCCTTGAGGACAGGGCCGACATTAAGTATGATGATGTAGGTGTGCTGAACTGCAGGTATGCACTATAATGCCTGATAAAATTTCCCTAATTTTGGATAAAGTTAGGTCTTCAAGTTTTTCTGCCCTCTCTTATTTGCTGAATCATCTCTTTCATGATGTTACATTCAGTGGGTTATTCATAACTTCAAGTTGATGTTGACTATATGGAGAAACAGAAGTTGGTCTCAGTACCTAGATCAGTGTGGACCAAAAAAGCAGACTTAGGAAATGTTACATGTGTGTGAGATTATAGTCATTCTGCCTTTGAATGGAAAATGTTGTGCCAGGTAGATACTCACTGGAGTATTAAACATGGGACCCATATTTTAAACACACAAACACACACAGACTTTAGGTTTGGGAGAGAAACAAAATGTGACCCTGGCCTGATGCACTACTATTTTAGCTGAGCAACTGTGCCCAGTCCAGGGGTCAGGGAACCAACCCACTCAGAGTCTACTTTGATCCTTGGACTTTTTTGCATTTTTTACGAAGTTCCTATATGGTTCCCTTCTTTTTCACTCTCATCTTGTTTGGAGCTGTGAAAAATCTGTAATCCATATCCCTTGTTTCAGTTTTATCATAAGCTGGAATACAGCCTCACTTAAATTTTCCCAATAAACAAAGTGCCACGTTGTTGCAGCCTTGCCTTTCACCTCATTATGGCGGGAGCGGAGTGTGATGTCACACTTGACCCAATACCAGTCTGCCCATAAATGATACAGCCTGTTCCCCCTTTGCTTCCTGGCTGAAGTGCCGGGAAGGAGCTTAGTATGAAATTCATGCCGTGATGACAGATTTAAAAGTTGCTACAAACTCTAATAGACAGCAACTGCAGTTTGTAGACATACACAACATGTACCGCTCTCTTGTATTCTTAAGTGATGACATTCTTCGTTTAAAGAGTTACGTTTATATAGCTCATTACTGTTGCCTGTCTATGAAATGAGGGTGGTAGAGAGAAGGGAAAAGAAGCCTAAATTGGATATGAAGACATTTACCAGAAGAACTTTCCAAATGTTAATGAGCAGCTTAAAGGGCTGCACACATGTGTTGCGATGTAATTGGGTTTGATGCCTTCTGGGGACTTTGAAGCTTTTCCGGTCTTGCCCATTGTGTTTTGAGAGGTGGAATGAGCCCCTCGGATTTCTAACACTTTTGGCTCTGAAGATCCACGTGGTGCTATATTGTAAATCTGCAGACAGCCAACAAACAGAAGGCCGAGCTCCAGCGACTCTTGTTTGGTTTGGGCTTTTCAAGCAATTAAATGAACGGCAGTCTCTAAAAGTCTTTGGGGAGGTACAACGTGCTGTGAGGAGAATTTACTGGAAAGGGGCAGGGAGGGGTTCCTACCCTGTTACTGGGGCTTTTCCTGGGGAAAAAAAGCAATTATGTCCAAATGTGTCCTGAGAATTTGCCAACCTGTTCCTATCCCTTAGTCCCCATCACCTTCATAGTCTGAGTTCTATTGGGAAAACATTGTTGTCGTTTGTTTTCATGTGAAGCAGTCATAACACATTATAGTTAAATGACTCTATGTTTTTAAGGATTCCCTTTGGTCCTTTTTTATTCTCTTGGAATATAGTTATGTCTGTTCACCACAGAAGGAGCAAGATGCTCCCAGGGCTTGGTCCAAGTGGGCAAGTTGTCTCCATTGTGGATTGTCTCCAGGTTTCTGGCACTGGGGGAGACCACTGGGAGTGGTGAGGTTTTGGGTGAGGAACCCAGATGCCAAGGCTCCTGCCCTTTCCAAAATAATGCTTGTTGCCCAATCTGGGTGAAGTTAGTTATGACTATTGTTATAATTCTGAGGGGACTCTACATTTGCATTCTTATTTAAAGCTCAGAACAGTCTGAATACTAGGTGGTTTACTGAGTTCAGCAGAGTCTTTAAACTAAACTATACTAACAACTATGAGGCATCAAGGATCATTAACTACCCTTCTCCCCTCCCTCCTCAATATGGCCAATTATGTGTGAGGCTCTATTTCAGGTGTCAGGAAGACATGAAGAAGTTTGTTACATGCTTTGGCCATAAGTAGTGAGTGAAGATAGACACAAAATCACGTAATAATTGGAGGTGGCTCAAAAGTGCAGTAGCAGAAACATGCTCTTGGCATTTGGGAGGAGAGCTTACTTCTAGCCGGAATGGTTGGAGAAAATCATCACAAAGCCTCTATTGGATGCTTTCACGTACATTATTTTATTTAATTCTTTCAACATTCCAGAAATGTAGGCATTATGTTTTTCATTTATTTAATGAGGAAATTGAGGCTGCTGAGATTAACTAATTTAATCAAGGTCCCAGAAATAAAAATCAAGTTAGCATTTGAACCCAGGTCAGACCATGTCAAATTGGGGGGCAGCATTATAAGGAGATGGTGAAAGGCCAACGGTCAGGAGGCAAAAACAAACACGAGGAATTTAAAGTTTATGATGCAGTTCTGCAGGTCTGACTTTGAGGTTTGGGTGGCATGGGGGACTAACTGGGAGAGGATGGGGTTCTACTATGGAGGGCTTGGAATGGCTGGCTCTAGTCAAGGGGCCTCTTGAACTGACTATGAGACTGTCTGTTAGGTACCTTATGGGAGTTCCCAGCACTAGTGAACAACCCTGAAACAAAATAGGCACTCAATGGATAAGGAAGGGAGAAAGGGAGGGACAGAAGGAGGAGGGGGGAAGGAATCAATAAACTTTATTCTTCTGAGGAATGATTTGGTGAATGGTGTTTTAGGACATTTAATTTGACACAGATATTTAGAATGGCATGTGGTGGGTAGTAGATCCTGGAGGCAGAGTGAAATGGTAGAAGAGAATCAAATTTAAATTACATGGTCAAATTTGGATTTAGAGAATTTTTGACTCACGATCCATATGTGAATGTTGTGCAAATTTTTTGCTGTCTTAAAAAGCTTAGCTGAATGTATGCTTCCTAAAACAATGTCATATCTGGTTGGGGCTCTCTCACCTGGATAAATAATGTGGAATCACTGGAGATGAAGTGCTTAACCGCTCGTTTAATGTTTCCAGTATATACACAGTTGGGACTGTCTTGATGCTGCTCAGCCTTAAAATTTACTCTTTCAAACATTTCTCTTAATAAATGCCAGGTTATTTTGGTAATCAGGGATGGTTATTGTGATAATGGCCAATTGCACATGAATCATTAGGCCATCAGGGTTCAGAGCTTTATGTGATCAGTCAGAAATTTGAGGAAAATAAATTTGAATTTCACTTTGGCCTCTGGGGCCCGAGGAGTGCCTGATGCTCAGGAGATATTTTCCATGTGAATGAATGAGTATAATAGTTGATCAGACCTCTTAAACTTGACCTGGCTGTTGGATGGGAAAAGCAATGAGTTAAAATCAGTTAATGATGCACTGTAATTTTCTCAAATCAATGTCTGAGTTTTTATTGCGATTTCTGTCTCCTAATTCTAGGTTCATATCATTTATAATCAATTTTTTTTGCAGTAGTTTAACAGCTGGTTTTCCTGTTTTGCACCTTTATTTTCTTTTCTTTCCCCAAAATCCCTAATAGTTCATGTTCAGATATAATAAGCTTCTGCAAAAACTTTCATGTTTGTTCACTAATGTATTCATTCATTTGTTTGTTCATTTGGAAATTATTTTTGAATGCCTCTCCTGTGTAAGGTAATCATCCAGGTGTGGTGGAGGGTAGGCATGCAGTAAGGGAGGAGTTACAGGACTGTAGTAGGCTGCCCCCAGGCTCCATAAGCAGCTTTTATATTATAAAACCAAGCTCTCCATTTTTGACTTTGGAAAGTTGAAAGGTAGAAGAGGAACAGCACCTCTGATGAAACTTCTCATCCTGATCCTCAAATCTCTTTTTGTATCTTATCTTATTTCTGTTCCTTCCCTTTCAGGCACAACCTTTATCTTTTTTTTATCTTATCTTTTGGGAGATCATTCAATGGCTTCCCAAAGCAAATCACTTCCCCCATAGGTACCACGCTCATTTCTACTTTACTGTTCTTGTTGAAGCTGTTGCTTTCTTCTCTCCTGGCACAGCATGTCTCCCTCCTTTCTGCCAACGCATTCTTGAACATCCAGCTCAGTTTCTGTTCCTGCCACTGAGCTGTCTTATGCTCCAGCCTATATTTACCTGTTCTTTCCTGAACCACAGAATTTTGCCTTTTAACTGTATTTTCTATCATGTAATTATTTCCCACTTAAGTTTCTCCACTCCTCCTTATGGATGATGAATTCTTTGTCAGTGATTTTATTTTTGGTTTTTGAGGATGCTTCACATTTCCAGCACTCCATTCCATTTAAAAATCACTGACCAGTTTGAATGGGGTTGCCAAAACACTAGCTTCTTTCTTAGGTGACTGTACCTTTGTGAAAGTGGTGAATAGGAGACTGTTATCAGCATTTGTTTTTTTAATAGCACTT
The DNA here is from genome assembly GCA_004024845.1 of Tonatia bakeri. Taxonomy (NCBI): domain Eukaryota; kingdom Metazoa; phylum Chordata; class Mammalia; order Chiroptera; family Phyllostomidae; genus Tonatia; species Tonatia bakeri. The sequence continues at coordinate 16,156 of PVIA01002256.1, forward strand.
AATAGAATACAGAAAATGAGAAGATAGTTGTAATTTCTTTTATACATTCAAGAGATCAAAATGAAGATTTATCTTACACAGCTGTTTTTATTACATGGAAATGTTCCTTTGACTTATTCTGCCAAAATTATTCCATTATTGTTGTCATTGTTAATTTTATTGATTTAAAACAGAAAATTTTAAATTGCTGTTGGCTTTCATAAATCCCCTATTTTATGACCCATTGAGAAGACTATTTTGTTGCAGAATTTAAAGAGTGCTGAACAGGCATTATGAAATCAGAAGGAATTTGGATATTTTAAAGCCAGCTGTACTCTCCTGACCAGGGGTCTAGATTAACAACATATCAGAGGAAACTCTGCAGGGACCAAACATTGGCTCGCTGAAGCAGGTTCTCCTCCATGAAGGTGCGTGAATGTGTGGAGGTCATCCAGCAGGTTACGGCATTGTTGTCGCTCTGCCCTTCGTAAACTTTGGGGTTCCTGTGTAGCATCTCCAGGAAAGGAAAGAGAAACTTTTGTAGAATACATCACCTGCAAACGAGCTTGAACGATTTTTGGTGGTTTTATCCCTTGTGTGGTCATTACCGAAACATTTCCAGCCAAGCTCTGGCTGCATCTCTCCTCACAGTTTGAAGCTGTGATACTTGCATCCATATTCTGCAACAGCTTGTTAAATTGTTTTCTGACCAAATTAGAGCTTTCCATTGGGATTATGTTACTTCGGGTAATAAATATGAAATACACAAAGTATTACCTGCTAATTGGCATGAACAAGATTTTTAAAAGATTGATTTTTTTCCCATTCAAAAATATTGATAAATATGATAACCAAAGTCATCATTAAAATTTTTTTCTAGTAGTGATAAAAACTATGCTTGTGTAATAACTATTCTAAGATATGTTTTCAAAAGTTCTAATTTGATTTCCAGGTGACATTTTATTGTTGACAAAATGAGCAATTTATCTTAAATCCCATAAACTACATAAAAATGCTAAATTTGCATGTCATCAAAAACAAGTACACAAAGGAAAAGACTGATAATTTGCATTAAAAATAAAGCCATAGCACAACAAAAATGCACTTCGTAAACAAAGGTAATAATAAAGATAAACTGGAAAAAGATATTTACAAGGGGATACAAATAATTTGATATGACAAGGGGATTACATCCCTAATATGTAAAGAGCTCCTACAAATTAATAAGAATGTAAACATGACAACAGAAAAATACAAGTGTAGCAAATACAAAATAGCATAAAAAATATGTAAAAGAATATTAAAACCCATGAATAAGCAAAGACTACCCATTAAAATAGCAATGGATATTTTCTCCTATGAAACAAATAAATATTACAAATCTCAATGCTGACTGAAAAATAGGAAAACATATATTCTTTAAACTTTTGATAGTGATAATAGTTGGTCTAACATTCTGTTGGTAATTTAGCAAATTCTCAGTCTCAAAGAGGTGTGTACCCCTTGGTTCAAGAATTCAGCTTTCAGAATTTTATTTGAAGGGAATACCTGAATAAACACATAAAAATGTGTGCTTGACGGTATTCATCACAGCGTTGCTTATAAAGAAACCAAAATCCCCCTAAATGAGTGCCAGCGGTGACTGGTCCAATAACTAATGGCACACCACCACAGATTATCTATAGGCATTAAAAATGCAGATGTAAATCTGTATTTATTAACATGGAAAATATACTCTGTATGTTGTTCAGCAGGAGAAAAGGGCAGGCTAAAAAAGTGTAAGAATTTACACCCCCACTTTTAAAAAAATAACGAAAATCTATATTTGAACCTATAGAAAAGGTATACATGGAGAAACGTTTTAAAAGATTAAAACAAAAATGATAATGACCATTAATCTGATTATTAGTGAGTTACTAATTTTTAAGAAAAGAGAAAAGTAATGAACCTGTTTTTATTTTTGGGCAAATACATCGCAGTGTGTTTCTGTCCATAACCACAGATACAAGGACAAAACCATGTTTTAAAGATGGCATCCCCACATCTGCTTCTGCAGCTCACTCCAAGGGCGTGGTCACAGCCAGGCTACTAGATGGTGAAGATACCTCTGAACTGAAAAATGATGGTAAGTCAGTGAGACAAGCTTGGATTTAAGTGTAGGGCTTCTTGATAAATATTATTTTGGATTTGAACACAACACTAATGTCTGAGAATGAGAATACAAGTTTCTAAAAAAAAAAAAAAGGCAAGAGATACGGAGTGTGTATGAACCAATTGGGAGAGATCTCCCCCCAGACCCCTACCCTGCAACACCCACACAAAGCCTGTTCTGTGCACTTCCGGAGGCATTTAACACATCCAGCACTGTCTCCCAGGCATTTCCCATCAACTGGCAAGCTGCTTCAGACTGGGAAAAAGGCCTCACTCATCACTCATGCTGTTGCATCGTGCATTGGGCATGTAATATGCGCCAGGCATAGAGCTAGGCACCGGGAATACAAAGGTCAATGCAAACAAACCTTGCCCTTCCCAGGAGCCCACAGGGAGTGGGGCAAACCCATTAAATAGGTGATTTCAGTGTCATTTTTTAAAAACATTTTTTATTGTTCAAATACAGTTTTCTGCTCCCGCCCAACCTCCCCACCACCCCAACCCTCACCACCTCCCTCCCCTGTTTCTACCCCCCCTTGTTATTGTCCATGTGTCCTTTATAATTGTTCCTGCAAACCCTTTACCCTTTTCCCCTATAATACCCTTCCCTCTCCCCTCTGGTCACTGTCAGCCTGTTTTCAATTTCAGTGTCTTTGGTTATATTTTGCTTGCTTGCTCGTTTTGTTGATTAGGTTCCTGTTAAAGGTGAGATCATGTGGTATTTGTCTTTCACCGCCTGGCTTATTTCACTTAGCATAATGCTCTCCAGGTCCGAGTCCATAAGGGCTTCAGGAGGGTTGAGTGTTGAGCTTAACTCTGTCCTAACCTCTTTGTTTAGTAGAGGTTAGGGAAAGCTTCCTGGAGAGCTATCCGAAGTGGAGAGATGAGCCTCAATGAGCTGGGAATGGGGATGCAGAGTGAAGACAGGGTTCCAGGCAGAGGAACTTTTCAGTACAGAGCCTTGAGGTTAGAGGCGGCAACTCCCAGTGTGAAAAGGAAGCACAGTGAGCCAGGCTGGTGGAGAACAGGCACAGAAGTTTTCAGTCCTGGCCTCAGTGGAAGATTAAATAAACAACAAGCCAGTAAATACAAAACAAAGCTACACCCAAGTCCCACTCCACCCCAGTCTAATTCAGTTGGCCTCTGTGGGGTGGGGCGTGGCCTTTGAACCTGGCGTCCCAGCCCACCCCTGCAGGATACACTTCCTGCTACCTGCCCATCAGGTCAGAGTGCCCCATACTGCAGCTCTCTCCCTCTTTCTAACACGCCCCTGGGTTATTGCACAGCATGCAGGGAGAATCAGGAACATGGGGAGAGTATGAAGGGGCTGGTCACCAGGCTAAGAAGTTCGAATTTGCCTTAAGGACGAGGGAGTGCCTGGTTGAGTAAGTCTATATGCCACAACCCACCGTTAATAATAACGTTCAAAGAGATTCAGCATGTTTGCCAAAGATCTGGGATTTTTATGGTAACCACCTGGGTATATAAATGTTTTGTGTGAAGGAATGGGGTATAAGGAAACACAAAAATAGATATGTGATAGAATGGGTTATAAATCTATACTTCAATACACTCAGAAGATTCATTTCTGAATAGGTGCATGTAAATTGAAAACTTGTAAAGCAAATCATAAGGCCACCTGGGGAGGTTGCTGTTTAAACAGTCAGTGAAGTAAAACCTACTAAATGTTAACAATAACTCCTAATTTATTTGTTCTGTATTATTTGGATTTTCATATGCAGTAATGAGTTTTTAAAAGATAGTACACATGGAACATTTGCTTATTTATGTAAACCACGAAGTATGTTTCACTTCATCAGAGGAGAACTAGTCAGGGCATTTGGGAATAAACATGGACCCATTTTCAGACTTTAATTTGAAGTTTAAGGATTGATTTTGAGAAAATAATATAACCTTTCAGAGACTTTTTTTTCGTTATCGATAATATGGGAATAATACCTCCATCCACCTTGCAGGTTTGCAGTAAAGGCTTATAAGCAGGTAAAGCAAGTGAGGCATCTGGTATAAGTCTGGTGCATAGTAGGGGCTCAGTGAATAGTAGCTATTATTAACCTGTTTTCATAAGAGTTTTAGGGGCCTTAAAAATTCAGGGGCTTCTTAGATTTTGAACTTCCCCAGCCTTTCCTAGATTCTGTTTCCAAAGCAGATTTTATGGGTGAAAATGGTTGGTTGTTGCTAGGTGTTTCTCATTTATTTAACAACGTCCTGGTATCTAACCAGAGCCAAAAGAATAATTCAGCATTACCCATAGAAGATGAAAATAATTGTTTTTTTGGTTGGCAAGCTCCAAAACTCAGTGAACCTATTACATAATTCCAAGCGGTTAATTGGGAATGCATTTTATGGCTCACGCCTGTGAGCCCCCTGGGAAGCAGCAGAATTCCCATGCTCTGGGTCAGATGAAGCTTGGGAGTGTTTTTGAAGCTTTTCTGTGGTTAGGGTGGATGACTAGCAACACCTGCTTTGAAAATTTTCCAAGCCAAACGATTTCTGTTGTACTGTATGTCATGGAACCCTGGGGCCTGAGCAGAGCATTTTTCATGTACTGGAACTGACCTCAAGCTGCTGAAGTGGGACAAATCCGGCTGCTCTTGCTGCAGGGGCTCTGGCAACCCACCCCCATGTGGCGGTGGGGGGTCAGGGGTACCTCCAGGGTTTAAAATAGATGCCTGTTGGTGTCTTTTCCACCCTCAGTCTCCCTAACTGAGCATAAACTCTAGGGATCGCTGAGAGGGGATGACTTCGAGCTTTCTGCAATCCAGCTTGATAACCCCCGACATTTTAAAATCACATTTTAGATTGAAATTAAGTAGGGTGAGCAGTCATTGTGGTTCGTGAGAGGTAGTCCCCACTTTGTATCTGTTGTGTCTGTGACCCGTGTGTTTAATAAAGCACCCTCTTTCACTCTCGAGTGTGCTCTGGTTAGTAACACCCATCGTGTCATTACCCAAACCTTAGGTCCATGCAACCTGCCTCTGCCAACCTCCCAGTTCCTGCCCTACTTTTGCTTTGCCCTCTTGGTGCCAGCCACTCTGGCCTTCTTTTCATTCTTTGAAGCCATCAGGCATGTTACTGCCTCAAGGCATTTGTCGGATGCTGGAGGGCTCAGCCTCAGGTCTGTGTGGCTTACTATTTCTTGTCATTCAGGCCTGAACTCAAGGGTCATCTCCTCTAAATTGGCCTCGCTCCCAATCCACACACTATCACTCCACCTCGTTTTATTTCCTCCACTTTATATCATAATCTGAAATTATTCTCAATTTATTTGCGCATTTATTGTGTATCATCCTTTGCTAGAATGCAGGCTCCATGAGGGCAGGGCTCTTGTCCGCCATGGTTGCTGTCCCATCCCAGCTGCTGGAGCAGAGCCTGTTATGCAGAAGGTGGTCGGCAAATGTTGCCGAATTAGCGGTGAATGAATGCAGATATCCGATTTTTCTCAAAAAGTGGTGAGAAATGGTTAAAACGGGATTGTTTAGACATGCAATTCATTCACTATTTTAAAAAGTTTTATTGAGATTTCATTCATATATGATACAATTCACCCCCTTAAAGTACATGATGGTTTTATGTATATCCACAGACTTATGCATCTATCTCCACCATCAACTTTAGAACATTTTCTCTAGCCCCAAAGGAACCCCTCACCCAAGTCACCTGTACTTTGTCATCACTTCTAGTCACTTGTACCCTCAGCCCAGAGAGCCACCAATCTATTTTCTGTCTCTATAGATTGGCCTATTCTGGACATTTTATATAAATGGGATCAGGTAATATGTGGTCTTTTTTCACTTAGCACAACATTTTCAAGGTTCATTAATGTTGTGTTATATCATATACTTGTTCAGATTTCTGAATTGTACTCCTGGATCAAGTTAGACCACCAGAAGACTATACACACTGGGATGTCCTCAAAGGGCCTTAATCATGGCTACTGATCAAAAGCTTCTTCCCTCCCCCGGTTCGTGGACCTTTTAGAAAAACCAGGGTATGGCTCTGTTCTAGAGTCTGTGATGTGCGGCCTGAGTCGCAAACCATTGGTTTAGCTAATTACCTCTACTGGGTTGTTATTTAATGTTATGCGTTTGACTTTTATTTAATATTGCAAGACAGGTCATGCAAAACTTGGCGCTGCATGTCCCCTAATCAGGATGTTGGGGAATCAGATTTTGGATGTCTGTCATTTTACAAGCATAGAGTAAGGAAACAACCACAGAGCTGGGAGTTCTGACAGGCTTACATTCTAACTTGAGCTTTCCCCTTTGGCAAGCTGTTCAACCTCTTAGCATCTCAATTTCTTTACCTATAAAATGATCTATTTCCTAGGGTTGTTGGAAGTATTAAAAAATTAGTGTATGGAAAGTACATCAAAAATTACAGAACGTACAGAAGTATGATTTGTTCTTATTGTTAAAAGGTAGAACCCTGGAATCTTGGGTGTAGAATAGGATGGAGTAGGAGAAAGAGTAGTCTGAGAGTCGAGAGCTGGTTCTACATCTGGTGGCCCAGGAGTGAGCAACACCCTCACTTGTTTTGATTTCTCTTCCCTTTTCTGTAAAATGTTACGGTTGGGCCAGGTGATAACTAAAGACCCTTCAAATGAAAAAATTATACCAACCAGTCCTTCTCTGACCCATTACAGGTACTCGTCTCTAATACCTCAAATGACTTCCTGTGGCTTGAGCTGACTCCACCTTGACATTACTTTTAACGTACATGTAACTACTTCCATTTAGTGATTATGCAGATCTCTTGTGAAATGCGCTTCCAACACTTGCCCCACCAAAGCACTTTATTATTACAAGAAAATGCTATACAGAAAAAGAGAGGATATAATATAATGACCAACCATAAACCCACTCTATGTAAAAGTTGGTCACATTTCTTTATCTTACTTGGGAACTATTTTAAAGGAAGTTAACGATAGTATTTGATTTCAAATATTGCAGAATGCATACATAAAACAATCATGATATTTTCCTATATAACTAGAATAGCATTATCATACCTAATGAAATAAAAAATTTTCTGATATCATTTAACATCCATTCCATGTTCAGATTGCCTCTATTTTCTCAAAAGCTGTCTTAGAACTACTTTGTTCAAACCAGAATGTACTGCAGTATGTGCCATTACAATGTCTCTTAATCAGGAGTCTGCCTCTTGGGCTGTTTAGTCTCCATGAACTTGACATGTTGAAGAGACTTGACTAGTTTCTCTGTAGGGCATTCTACTTCTACTTCTTCAGGTCTGCCTATTTCTTTGTGGTGTCATTTAACTTTTCCCTGTATCCTCTGTATTTTCTGTATGCTGGGAGTTAGATCTAAGTATTGATTAGATTCAGTTTAAGTAATTTTGGCAAGAATGCTTCATGACACTGAGTGTTTTCTTTGCATCCCATCAGGAGGCAATGCATTACCAGAGATGCAGAGGACTCCCGACTGCTCACTGCAATTTTAACTCATTGGTATTGGTTATGACGGCACTGGAGAAAAAACAAAGTAGAAAAAAGAAAACATTTTATTTCAGTGGCTACTAGTATTATAGATTGTATTAATTTATGGGAGCTGTTCACTATTCTTTCTTAATTAGGGAATAACACTATTATGATTGTGTACATCATTAAATCATGTGTCAGAATCATTTTGGGATAAGTCTTCATAGACTGCTGTTGGGTAACACTGTGGTTTCCTCCCTCAGTAGTTACCCCCTCCCCCAAACCTAGAGGAACAGTGTAAAACATTTTCACTCATGGAAACACACACGCACACACACACACACTTTCTCTTTCTCTCTTTTTATTATGTCTTTCATTTTAAATGTCAGTGGTAACAATAAAACCAACATAACATTAGACATGATGTTAAAAACAAAATTTAATTACTTATGACATACAAATTTCTTTTAAAAATATTAAAAACAAAATTTAATTACTTATGACATACAGATTTCTTTTAAAAAATATTTTATTTTATTTTTTTAAAGATTGTATTCATTTGTATTTTTAGAGAGAGGGGAAAGGAGGAACAAAGAGAGGAAGAGAAACATCAGTGTGTGGTTGCCCCTTATGTGGCCCCCACTGGGGGACCAGGCCTGCACAACCCAGGCATGTGCCCTGACTGGGAATCGAACCAGGTGACCCTTCAGTTTGCAGCCCATGCGAAGTCCACTGAGCTACACCCACCAGGGCCAAATTTCTCTTTTACGCCCTCTTTCTTTGCCACAAAAAGAAATAATGTAAGAGTCTATTTGTTTAGGATTTACTAAGAAATTAGTCTATTTGAAAGGGAAAATAAATGCAGGTGGGAAATCTTAGCATCTTTTGGTCCCACTCTTATTACTCAGTATAGTTACAGGAAGGCCCTCATCTGTTTTCTAATTGTTCCTTGCACCTGGGAGTGATTTCCCCCCTATGTCTACTGCCCCTGACAGTACCTATAAGAAAAGCCCAAACATTTCCTTTGAGCCACCATCTTGATTTTCTCTGATAGTGATTTTATCACTAGACATTTCACTGCTGCTTGATTCTTGTTACTTTTTAAATCGTCCTTAGTTATTTCCTTGATCATCAGAAAGTTGTAGTATTACATATTTTTACATCAAGCAGTCTTGGTGCTTCTGTGATTAATATTTTTTTGTGGTTTCCTATCCCCCCTCTTCCTCTCTCTCTTCCCTTGCTGCTTCATGTTCTCTGCCGCTTCTCACTGTTGGTACTTCCAGTTTGCTTGCTGTTGAAAAGCAGAACACATTCTATTATTTGCTCTGTATTTTACATTCTAATTCTTTAAAGTAGGTGTGAATATTTGGGGGCAGTTTTTCTTCCTGAGGGATTTGTATATTATCAAGAAACCTGTACTCAACAGTCAGTGCTGTGCCCCGTGAAGAGCAGCTGGAGGATTTTAAGTAGGCTGCTGCTTTTATCTCCTCAGTCCGTTAGGCCCTCCAAACAGGCCATAATTCTGGGTTTTCAAAATTTGGTATTTCAGTAGACTCTTCTAGTTCCTGTTACATCATCTTGGATAAATGCTTATGAGATAAATAAATTTTCAGTCAGCCCTGTGTGTATAACTTATTATTTGTGAAACCGTGTTATTAAATGATCCTGGGTAATTAGTACAGAAGGCAGTCACTTCAAGAAATGTGAGAAATAATTCAGTTTAAGCTACTAAATCATTAAGTTTGGGATTTTACCATGTCAATAAGTTTAAGATTTCCTGTGAAAATGAGCCATCTTCAAAATGTACAAGCCTCTAAAGTTTTCTAAAACAGTTTTTAGAAAGGTAGAATTAATTTTTCACTGTTCCCTCTTTCTCCTCCCTCCACCTCACCTGGGATGGGTGGATCGTTCACTCGACTCTGTAAATTTATTGCCGATAAAAACTAACAAGAATATTTGCATTGAAACAGTTCTCTCATGATGTCACTTCTTAAATATAATAAATGAAACATATGATGCATAGCTTATGCATACTCTTTGCATAGAGGTGAATAAGAGATTTACCATTTGGTGTAAGATATTTACATCTGTTCATCAAAATATGACTCCCTTTGTGGTCTTCTAAAGCCATGCCTATAAGATACATTATTATGCTAATTTAAAAATGGAACATAGAGTAGAAAAAGAACATGATAAATGCATATCATCTTACTTGTTATAGCTCTAGTAAATTTTGCACCTTAGGCTGTACTGAATACATTCTGAGTTTCTCATGCAACAATCATTTGGGAAATGTGTCAGTCAACAGGCTTCCTTTACTCATTACTATTTAGCCTAAAGATCTGAGGAATCTGTTTTTATTCTGTTATCAATTTATTTCCAAGAAATGCCCCTGCCTTTACCGACTTGAATGAACATTTCCTTTCTTCCCATTTGTAATGATGGTAAAGCTAGACCCTTTTTCACCCTCATTTCATCAACTATTTCCAAGGGCTGCACATTTCTTTTTCCACAGGATGCATTCATCTACAAATTGGTATAACAGATATTTCAGAAACAGCAGCTGAGTCTCTGAAGAAGTATTTGTCTCCTCTCTCAAAGCACCGGGGAGAGAATCTCTTTCAGCATTATTTTTCTGTGTTTTCTAAGCATTAAATCCTTTTGCTCCAATCCTGGAGAAATAAGTGGGGATGCATTTGTCGAATGACACAAAGGGCAGGTGGTTGCGACCTCGGCACAGACACAGGCTGCAGCCTAGCTGTCCAGGCACTATCCTTCCCTGCAAAGGTGAAATGATTTAGAGGCCTAGAGAAACTTAATTTTTCTTGATCACCATGTGCAACCCGGAATTTTAATGGCAGGCATAATTAATTCTTCTGATGTTAATCATCAGGGCTGGGCTCCACAATTATCAGTCTGGTGCAGCTGGGGCATGGTGCAGACATGAAAAATTAGGAAAATGAATCAGTAATAGGGTGGCAGATTTAATCTGCATCATGAAAACAAAGTTAAAAAGAAGAAGATCGAGAGAATTTCAGCTGAAGCTTTTGTGCCAATGCGCAGTGACAGAACTGAAAAATGTTGCCGATGTCCAAAGTGATTGGTAATTACCAAGCCATTGAATTTTTTATTGTCAATTTATCATTGCGCCAGAGGTTAAATTTAACATCTTCTTCTAAAGCCATCACTCTAAGAAGGCTCACTGCGTACCACGTGGCTCAGAGTCAGTGAAAGGTTAATCAGGTATTTCTTTAGTTTGCATGTGTCTCCAAACTCGCCTTCCTCCTGGGTTGTGCCAGGCCATGCTGAATGCCTGCCCTGGGAGGTTTTCTACTGTTTCTTACCTATGACTTTCAGATAAATATCAGGTCGTATTGGCCACACACATCCCTCTCTCTCTATTGGCATTTACTAAGAACCCTGGTGCAAGAAAAGAATTATTTCTCAAGCAAGAAAAAATCCCATCATTTCAAGCCCCGGGGATACTTCATTAAGGTGCAGCTGAGACAAGGGGCTCTTCTCTATGTTTTAAATGCTATTTTGTCAGCGACATTGGGAGAAATGATACAACCTCTTTTTAAAACAAAATAAAATTGCACAATAATTTTATATGATTCAGATTTAATTATATTTTTCATTTTTTTTGCATAAGATATCCATCCCTTTATTAATAGTTGCAAAAAGTTTAGTTTAAGAGAAAGGAGATATTTATCCATGTGAATATTGAGTACTTCAAGTAACTGTTTCTTTAAAGACCTTTCTGAAATATTTGAACAGATCCAGAGCAGATATTGAAATTCCACCGGAAAAAAATTCTTATTTTTAAAAAGTGACTTTGCTTAATTCAGTTCCTGCCCCAATCTTTAACATCACCTGTTTCATCTTTTAGTTATTTGCTTGATTGTACCTCTTCTTCCACATGTATTTTGAAATATAGAGCAGTCTTTTATTAAGGGAATGGTATATATTTTCTATAAATTAAAAATGGAAATAGCCGTAAGGGAGAATTGAAAAAAAAAATCAATGTGTGCATTAATTACTGCAATTTATTACTCAAATAAAAGTGGGTTCAACTTTGCTTTGGATACAAATTTAGGGACTGAGGATGCCTGTAAAAGACAAAGCCTGTGCTCGTGATCATGTTAAATTGCAGATCAAAGACTCTGTGAATCCACGCCTGGTAGAAGCTCCTCAGGGGATAGGCTAGCGGGGCTCTATCCCAGCAGCGGGCAGTGAGTTATTACTGCTGAATACAAAAGCCGGTCACGTGACTGTCACCTACCAGCAGTGGCACGAGTCCCTCTCCTGCCTGGGCTTCCTGAGACCTTGCTTTTCTGAGCCCTTGCTTTTCTATAATTAAATCTGAACCATAAAAGCCATACCTGTCAAATGACCTCCAGCTGCCCTCATAAACAACACTGGAAATTTTGCTGGTAGCAACTCTTTGCTTTTGGAAAGATCATAGGAAAATATCCTATTTAGCTAGAGACTTCCCTTCCTTCCCCTCCCCTACCTTTTTTTCCAATTCTCCCCACACAGAGCTTCCTCTTTCCTTTTGGAATTTAAGTAGAGGAATAGAAAATACACAGCAAATAAAAAATACAGTATAATTTATTGAAAAGATTCCGCTGTCTTCTCCTGAATTAGTAACCTGTCCTTTCAGGAAGAAGAGAGAAAAAGTGGAACGAAGGAATGTAATTTTTCTAACAGCATTTGGCTGCCTTTCTTTGATCATGTTTTATGACTGGAGGATAAATTACCATGTGAAGGTTCCTGTTTAAAACCTGAGCATGTTTAGCATGATTTGGATCCTGCCATATTTTGCGTAGCTGCCTTGTGCCTGAGCAAGTTCAATGCAAAGATCAGCAGCTCAGAGCATAACACATATTAGCCAGTTCTTTCCTGCTATTGGAATCCCCCCACTATTTTAACTGGATTTTTTCCAAAACTGCAACTAATTAAGAATCAATTCATGACCATTAGCAAGTGGGACAAGCTAGCTAGTGTTGCATATTTCAAAAGAGTTAGTTTTAATGAGAGGCGTTACTAGATGGGGGAGAAGAAACAGATTAAAGATAGTGTAGGGACCTTCTTCAGCTAAACTGAACGACTAATGGTACGTGGAAAGATGCTGAACTGGTAGTCCTCTGTAATTGATCTACTTAGCTGTTCTTAAAGAAACTTTAAAAACATGAATACAGGTATTTAGAGGTACATTAGAGGTTCAATAACGATTTATAAATGTTACAAATTGTTGGCTTCTGTAGTGGAGTGCTCCTTTTATTGGAGAAACATATGCTGTCTGCTTTCAGACCCGTTAACCTTAGCGTTGCCAAGCCATTTTCTCTTCCCTGGGCTTTGTACTGTGCACATCTGCTTATCCAGACTTCGGTGCCTGCAGATGGTGCTTTTTAATTTGTTAAAGGGTTAGCAGTGCCATATTTTTGACAGCTGTTCTTGAGTTCCTTTAACACAAAGAAAAACTTTGCTAGAACCTGGTGCTTAGGGATAGTAATTTGATGCTAGGGTCCTCATTAGTTTTTTGCTTTTTTTTCCTACCCTTTTCTTGGATCTCAGTATCCAACCCTTTGTTATTATGAGTTGTGTGCAGGCTGACGTTTTTCTCTAGAGGATGAAGGTGGAAAGTTAGTATGCAGTGGGCCTGCTTTGAACATTAGAGTACGACTATATATGTGGTTTTAACGGTGCAATGAATATTTAATCATTAGAAAGGATAGGCTATAAATCAAGTGTCTCAACTTGGATGACTTATCTGATGTGCTTGATTTCAGACTTAACCTCCCTCACGGACTTCTGTCGTGAGAAATTACCCGGACTAAGTTTCTTCATTTGAAGTAATCATAACCCAACTACAGAGCTTTTATGATTGTAAGATAATAGCCAAAGAAAGAGACAGAGAGAGATAGATTCTTGGTTTCTAGTAGTGGAGACAGATAATAAAAATATATTACTCTATAGAACAATAATTTTACTAAGTTTAGGTTTGATTACATGTTTGAGATGGTTAGAGGAGATACTGAAAAGGCAATTACAAGAATATTGGAGGCTTGCAAGTTTAAAGAATTCTTTAGAATGTGTAGGGCTAAAGGAAGGCATGCATACTTATTGGGTAGGTTTTTCTCTAGTTACCATTGTTATCAGAACAATAGAGTAGCTACTGTGAATCTAGGTACTGTTATTTACAGCTGGGTTTGCAACATGTGGAAATGTCTTTCCTCTGCAGGACCATCCACCCAGTCACCTGGCAGTCGTCCTTGATTCCTCCCTCCCCCTGCCTTTCCACATATCATCATCACCGAGACCTGTGGATTTTTCCATCCATCATTTTCATTTCTGGTGATTTGGTTCCACCCCTTTTTCCTCTTAATTTGGACCTCCATTGTTTCTTGACTAGAAGCAGGCGGGATCTTTCACCTCTGTGTCTTCAGCTCTAAGACGGTGCACACAGTAGCTCAAGAAAAGTAAATTGCTAAATGAAATATCTCCTATTATACAATAGGACACATTGTAGGTTCTGAGGATATGCTTGGAAGGGAACTCACAAAAATCTGTGTATTTATGGATTCAGGCTCATTTGAATGTTCAGGCTAGAACATGCAAATGAATAGTCAATCTCAAATGCTCACTCGCCTGCCTGCCCAGTGAAATGTGTAGGTCATTCTGGCACACAGTTGACCATCTGAGGTGCACACAAAAGAAGCCAGAAATGATGATGAGACATCTTCCAACCTCCAAACTAAACATCAGTAAATGTTTTAAAGATGTTGAAGAACAAAGTCACCTTGGGGTCAAGGATGTGTGGTAGATTGTAGTAATGACCTCCAATTTGTTCAGGGCTTCCTTGTACCCATACCTGTGGACCGTCCACCCTTACACAGACTCTGAGCTTGACATGTGCCTTGCTTTGGCAAGTGGTATAATAGCAAAGGTGAGACAGTCAGAGAGGTAAAAAGTGCTTGCCCACTGGGGCTTCCCCTCTTTTCTTGCACATTGGCCTGCTGCAACTGCCACTATGTGAAGAAGCCCAGCTAGCTTTGCTGGATAATGAAAGACATGTGACTTGGTTGCCCTTATTGCTCCAGACAACTGTAGATCATCTTGGAGACACATGAGGCCATCTTAGACCATCCAGCTCCCAGCTGACCAGCCAATTGACTGCAGATGCATGAGCAAGCCTAGGAGCAGCTGATCCTGACGCACATCAGCAGTAGTCCCCAGCCTACCAAAGACACAAATGTAAGCAATGAAAGAAAAGGCTATTGTTTGAAGCCACCAAGTTTTGGGTGGTGTGTTATACAGCAAAGACTAATCAAGGTGGCAACCATCTCTTCCATTCCAGCTAGTCAGAATGTATTGGGAGACTGGATATTTCATTGCAAGTCCCAACTAGAAAAATCCTAGGCATGGGTTGGGGTGGGAAAGATTGTTAAAAAGGAATTGATTTTCAACCCAAGGATGTGACATTTTCGGTGTTAGGTGTCACTTGTTCATTTGCATAGGAATGTAGAAAATAGGAGAATGGTAAGCAGTGTGCTGGTGGTGTGGGGCAGAGTGTGCTGGTACTGAGACTCAGGCACCCAAACTGGGCAGAGAGCAAAGCAGCATGGTGTCGGAGTGGGTGGACCTCCATTAGTGCTACCATCTACCCAACACTCTAAAGTTTTAGTGTTTTTAAGGACCAAAGGTCATGAGTGCATTATGGTTTGCAGCTCATCTCTTGAAAAAAAATAGTTAAGACTTTATTCTGACTAATGTTCTGAAGTCGTTAAGAAGTAATGCAGAAGCAGCCATCATTTTTAGTTTATGCCTTCTGGAGTCATGACACTGAAGTTTTATTCTATTCACTTGTTTGAACAACTATTTGCTTATTTCTTATAGGTGCCAAGGGTTATAACTTGTGCTAGAGGTATAAACTCTCGTTTCCCAAAGTGCTTTCACTCCAGAGGGGCTGACAAACAAGTGAGCAGAACAGATATTTACAATAGGATAAAATCAAGAACAGCCTGCTTGGGGCACCGGGGGTAGGGGGAGAACCTGGCTCAGCCTTCCAAGGACGGTGAGCTGATTGGCAAGAGCAGAGCCCTGAGGACGTTTGCATTAGAGCACTTTGGTTTAGCTGACCACAGTACTCAATATAGAATGATAAATTGGAGAAACATTGAGGTACCTGTTCCTTCTTTATCTTCAACCTTATCTCTCATGCTTGCTTTCTGGTGGGCTCAAATGTGTTCTTGCTGGGGGAGGCCCAGGTGTTCCAGATCAAGGTGCCCAGTCATCAGCCTGAGGACCCGCCTGACCAGGTTACATCTTCTCCTGATCGATGGCTGGAAGGACGAGGGCTTCATAAAGCCGAGCCCTGTATATATTTAGGGCTACTTTTTTCCTCTTGTATATTTACTTTCGTGTCTGAATTTCAGGAAGACTTGCTTTATGTTGGTGTGTGAGGGATTTAGATTAGGTTCAGATGCTACCTTGTAAAAAAAGAGAAGCACATTTAAGGAAGAGGTTTAGAGAAAGCCTTTCATTGAAGATGTCTGTCGTTTTGGAGGAGCTGCCTAGCTTTGGAGCCCTTTCTCAGTGTGGGAATTTGTTGATGCGTGACACTTGGCACGGCCTTTCCCATTTAGAGGTCCTGGAAAATACTAGGTGGCTTTTTTTTTTCTTTCTGATAACCTTTCCAATTTGTCAGCTGTGAGAAGGCACGTAGGCTTGGCCAGTGGGGTGCGTCCACTGGGGGTGCTGCCGTGGAAGCACTGCTGGGACAGGCCAGTGGTGTGAACTCCCTGCACAGCTCTGAACATTTTCTGTACCTTCGGTCAGCAGTGTGGACACCCTGCTTTGTGGCTGACCTTGGACTGTGTTTTTGCTCCTGGGCTTCCCTTTGCTTCTCTTTTCCAAACCTGGGTCCCTAGCTCTCCACGGCAATTTTGCCTGATATCCTTCAATAATTTTTTTCCCTTTAAACAAGGCAGTTACTTACAACTAAGGATGCTGACTGATAAATACTTTGTTATTCTGGTTTTGTTAGGGTTGAGACAAAGCAGGCTGGCTGATCATATTGACTGAGGTTAAGTTGCTGAGAACGGAATTCATTCTAGCCAGTTTTAAGGGATTTGGGAGAAGGAATGAATTGAATTGACTCGTAGAATCATATGGAGGGTTGAAGAAGTAGATCTAGGTTGAGCTTTATGAAAAACTCTTAAGTAAATTCATTCTTTACTTATTTATTGGTGTTGTTTACTGTTTATCTTCTCTCTTGGAATGTAAGCCCATAAAGGCAGCAATCCTTCTTTTATTCTTTATGCATTCCAGGCACTAAAACAGTGTCTGGTACACGTAGGTACTCAATGGCATTTTAATGGTGATAACAATAATAAAAGGTACATAGGAAAAGATTTTAAAAGAGAGAAACCAGGAAAAAAAGTCTTTTAGCCTATTCCCAAATACCATGTTATAAGTGGTTTTTCTGAGTTGAAAGATATTGGGTTGGCCAAAAATTTTGTTCTGTTTTAAAGTACAAATAAAAGACACCTTTTTCGTTTTTACCAATAACTGTATTGAACAATGTATTCACTGTTTTGTTCCATTACCTTCTGCCATCTTTCAGGCAACTTCATAATTCCATCTTCTCAAAACTTTCTATCTTTTTTAGCAAAGAACTATTATAGGTGCCTTTTGCAGTCTACCAGGGAATTGAAATATTTTTCATTAAGAGAATTTTGTGAAGACTGAAATAAATGGAAATCCGAAGGTGCAATGTCTGGTGAATGTGGTGGATGGATCAGAACTTCCCAGCCAAGCTGTGACAGTTTATACCTGGTCATCAAAGAAACATGTGGTCCTGCATTATCCTGACGGAATATTGTATGTTTTCTGTTGACTAATTCAGGATGCTTTTCACATAGTGCTGCTTTCAGTTGGTCTAATTGGGAGCTGTACTTGTTGGAATTAATCGTTTGGTTTTCCTGAAGGATCTCATAATAGGGGACTCCCTTCCAACCCCGCCATGCACACAACATCACCTTCTCTGGATGAAGACCAATCTTTGGTGTCATTGGTGGTGGTTCATTTCACTGTGGTCACAATTCATTTTAAAAACTAAATGTTTAAAAAAAACAAAAACAATGTTTTCCTTATGTTTTAGTAGAGAATTTCATATGGAAATGCAATGAAGATGGTTTTTTTCACTTATATGGAACCCCCAAATCAAAATGATTAATATAACTAAGCTGGTGCAACTGATGTTCAATGCTTGATTTGGATATTTTGAGTATGTCAGCTATCTCATGTGGTATAATGTTGATTGTTCTCAATTAATGTCTCAATTTGATCATTATCAAGCTCAACTGGTCTACTGAACTGCAAGAAATCTCCAGCACGAAACTTCACAAACTACTTTGACACGTTCGGTCAGTCACAGAACCTACTCCGTTCACCGCAGAAATCTTTTTTTCTTTCTTTTCAGTTGTGTGTTTACCTTTCTTGAAATAATAAAGCATAACATGCTGAAAATGTCCCGTATTTTCTTCCATCTTTAATATTAAAATGGCTGCACAAAAATTCACCAATTTTGGTAATTTTTAAAATTCATACTGATAAGACAGCTGTGACAACACAATCTAACAAAATTGTTTTGAATGAAGATAAAGACAACTAAGTGCTACTAGAGCCATAGCATGGAAAAAATTGAATGAACATTTTAACCAATGCAGTATTTGGTCATATGTTGGAGAATGCAGCCAGATCAGACCTTACCGTCCACTATAGGGAGCTCTTTCTTTCCCCAAGAGGATGAATCCACATAAATATATATAAATATATGTCTATTGTGTGTAATTTAGGCTCTCTCCCATTTAGACATGAATAATGTATACTTCTAGTTTGTATTGCTTAAAAATTTTGATTATAAGTTTTTATAAATACAGTAAACTTTAGCATTACAGAGCTTGATATAAAGCTGGGTTTACTTAAAAATTTGGAAAAATTTGGATCAGGTAAGCCTCAGTAATAATGCCAAAGTTTATCAATGATAATGACTTTCTCATGGATTCAGAGGAAGGACTTGACAGCTTTTGCAGGTACAGAGACCTGAGGAAAAAGGGCAGGATAACCTGGGCTTCACATGCAATCCCAATGGAAGCAATTTATAAGACTTGGCTTCTAAATTATTACTTTAACTTTGATTTTGTGGGTAGAGCATTAACTTATTTTTTAAGAGATTTTATTTATTTTTAGACAGGGGAAGGGAGGGAAAAAGAGAGGGAGAGAAATGTCAGTGTGTGGTTGCCTCTCGTACGCCCTCCACAGGGGACGTGGCCCCTCAACCCAGGCATGTGCCCTGACTGGGAATCAAACCAGTGACCCTTTGGTTCGCAGGCCGGCACTCAATCCACTGAGCCACATCAGCCAGGGCAGCATTAATGTATTTTTGGTATGCTCTATTAACCATTATAATTCTGATGATCAAAGTTTTTGCAATATTGCATATAATTTTTGTTTTATTAGTGTCATAGTAAGGTGATTAGGCCAACGGGAGCAGGAGAACCCTGTACTTTATAGCATGTCGAGTATGCTCTATAAACATCACTGTCATTTCGGAAGGACTGATAACATGAGAGCAGGAATTTTAGAGACACTATAAAGCATCAGCATGTTTTTTTGCTTTTCATTCTCCTTTATTTTTAGTTCTATTCCTTTTGTATATTTAAGTGGCATGTATGAGAGTTGTCCAAGAAATCTCAAAAACCAATTAAATTCATTCATGAAAAATTCCATTAAGAGAACATTAAAAAATCCACTGTAATTCAGTTAAGAGCCAGGGAGGGGAGTTGGAACAAGTCTGACATTTCTGTTTTTAATCACTAAATTTTTATTGACAGACTTCATAACAATAATCTGTGACTTAGTTAACCACATTTATGCCCCAATAAATCCCACTCCACTGTCTGTTCTTCCCCGTGTCCAAACAAAAAGAAAAACAAATTGTCTCAAAGAACATTGCTGAAACAAATGCTAGAGGCTGCATAGTCATAGAAATTACCAGTATAATTAATCGTGCCCAAGTTAGTAAGTTGCCTATTTACAATGCAGTTTTAGGTTAACAATGGACTATTTTTGCCTGTCAGTAGTGCAAGCTCTAAAGATGAATTTTCTCAGTAGGTGAAACATTTCACTGGGTCTGGCTGGCTGGCTGGGGTCTGCTGGCCCACTGAGCCATATCAATTAGTTGCAGGAAGACCTCCTCCTCCCAGAGCCCTGTTCTAACACAACAAAACAAAACAAATCATGTATGAAAGCTTATAGAAACCTTGTCATTGAATTACAGTGGATACTCGAGTATCCCAAGATTGAAGAAACCCTGGGTTTCAGTTCAGATCCATCCTGTCCAACAGCATTGTTTTCAAGTTCATTGATGGTTCATTTCACTCTCTCAACCATATCACTGCCTGTTTGCAAACTATCTTCATGTAGAAAGATTGAAATGACTATTTTTTACAACCTATTGAGAATTCTTGTAAAATCTTTTTCTCCAAAGGGGAATTCTAAAACTTACTGCTTACAGTGTTTTTGGGTATTATTAATGATCTATCAAATCCCAACCTTAGGATCAACTTCTCCAATGAGCCTCCCTTCATTGTTTGAGAGAGAAATTTCCATTTAACAATGTATCTTCCTTAATATCCTTTTTACTTACATCTTATTAATTACTCTAAAAGACACCCCCTTGTTTTTTTTTTGCATAGTGGTATATTTTAAATACACAGTATCATTAAGCTTAGATACCGTGTGTATTAAACATGTGTTTGAAGTAGATAAAACTTTAAGTGCACCTTGCAGATTATTCTTAAAGGATCATTCAGCGACATTCACTCCCGAGCATCTGCTGTGCACAGGGCACCCTGTGGGATTCAGCCAAGAAATCTTTCCTTAAGGTTTCTTTCTTTCTTTTTAAATAATAGAAAGAACCAGCATCTGAATTGTCTGATTTTGAAGTTGGCTATTTTTACAAACTGTTCAAGAAATGAAATTTTTTTGCTATATAAAGAAATTAATTTCCATTTCAGGACTATTTTGCTTGGTGGAGAACTTTGTATATTGAAGATGTGTCAATTCAGGATGATTCTCAGTGAATTCAAGGATTCTCTTTTTTTGCTTCTTTACCTGAATTCTTGGTACTTACACAAAATGGAGGCAGCGGGCAGGCCAGGGCACTGGCAGCTATGACGTCATCTCTCCACGCAGATAGGTCCTGTGCTGTCCTTGGTCTTGTGTGGTCTCCATCTGCATCTCAATTGTGTCTTCCCTGTCCAACTAGGCAGCCCTAGCAAGTCACCTATCTCTTGTCTGCGTTTTATTGCTTGCTGAGGCTGCCATAAGTCTTCTCTGCTAGACAGCACCAGCAGGTATTTCTACTCAGTGGAACCAGACTTACAATGGGATGCAGCAGAGTCTAGTCCTAGCTGATCCCCTGGGCCCACATGGAACAAGGCACTGGCTGCCTCTGCCTTTGTCTCCCTGAGACATCCAGGGAAGCCCTGCTGCTTTGTCCCCTTCCCCTGGCATCAGCCTAGGAGTGATGGGTCAGGGAGCAGGCCGCTTCTCAGGGAAACTCACTGCAGTCTAAACTATCTTGCTTGCTCTAACTCTCTTTCCCCTGGCCTCTCTTCTTTCTTCAGGGTTTAGAAAAAATGATTTTATTGTTAATCATGTATTTTCTAAATCTTTTCTGTTTTAAACCTGGGTTATGGTTATAAAACTTTTGATTCTTTTATCCCCTGAGGCAATGGCTACTGCCTTTTCTAGTTGCAAGAAAAAGAAAGGTTGAAGGACAAAGATTCAGAAAGCCTATCTGTTGGTACACTATAGTATTACCCAGCTATCCTGGGTTTTCTTAAGGCCCACCAAACTTACTCACTACTTTAATGCAGGAGTACCCCTTATCCACAGTTTCACTTTCCACAGTTTCAGTTAACTGCGGTCAACCATGGTCTGGAACTATTAAATGGGAAATTCCAGAAATAAACAATCCAGGATTTTAAACTGTGTGCATTCTGAGTAATGTGATGAACCCTCGTGTGACCTACTCTGCCCCACCCGGGACAGGAACCATGCCTTCATCAGCATCTCCATGCTGAATATGCTCCCTGCTGGTTAGTCACTTAGTAGCCATCTTGGCTGTGAGACTGGCTGTCGGGGCATCACCATGCTTGTGTGCAAGTAACCCTTAGAGTTTCCTAACACTGCATCACGGTATCATGTCCTTCACCTCACTTCATCTCGTCATGTGGGCGCTGTACCATCTCACATCATCTCAAGAAGAAGGGTCAGTGCAGTCCACTAAGACATTTTTAGTGACCAAGACCACATTCACATAACTTTTATTATAGCCTGTTGTTAGAATTGTTCTATTTTAGTATCAGTTGTTGTTACTGTGTGTAATTTGTAAATTAAACTTTATCATAGGTATGTATGTACATGAAAAACATAGTATATATAAAATTTGGTACTATCTGTGGTTTCAGATACCCACTAGAGGTCTTGGGATGTGCCTCCCGTGGATATGAGGACTCCTGTATTTCTAAGTTAGTTTTCAACATTTTCTCTATGTGTCTCTCTGCTTTGCAGGGTCCACCTATCTGAAGATCTAAAGTTCTACCTGTTTTATGGCACTTGCCATAATACGTATAGGGATGGATGGTTTCTGATTTCCTTTCCAAACAACCCAGTATCCTGAGAAAATCAACCAGTCCCTCCCTCCTGAAGCCCAAGAATCATTTCTAAGGAATAGGACTGCTATAAGCTATAGTGGAAAGAGTTAGCCATTGATGCAGTTTGCTCAGTTGGTATAAAATACTAGCCATCATAGTTTTAATGGCAGAACCCAATCTTCCTTGGTTATGGTTATAGGAGAAAAAGATAATATGAAGGTGATTCACTTATGAACGAGATGAGGTTGGATTGTAATATTCAGAAAGGTGGTGGGGGTATGTAGAAATTGGGTTAGAGGACAGGGAGACTGGAGTTGGGTCTTTGTGCTGATTTTTAGAATGCTCAGTAAACCGTGCAGGGTTTTCACTTGGCTTTGAATTTTCTTTGCTTGTCGTAATGTATACTAGCATTTGCCTCAGGATACAACAGCACATAACACTGCAGAAGACAATACTCTCTACCTGAACCCCATCCATTCACTTGGCAATCTATTATTTCAAACCCAGGTAGATGCGCAGGTATAGGCCACACAGATAACAAAACAAAAGCAATAAACTAAGGCACCAGTGGAGGGCTAAGTGACCCATAAAGCTCATGTTTTCTTCAGACAGGCTCTCAGTAAGCAATAAGGTTGTGACAGAGTTAGAATTCAGTGGTTTGAACTGAATTCTGAAAGGTCCACAGGACGATTCAGGGCTCAGCCTCTCCAGAGAGTGGTCCTAGCAGGGTGGCTAACAGAGAGTCATCTAATGGTAACTTGACAAGTATCTTGGTCTTCACAAGTGCCCTGTGTTGGGGTCCTCTCTCCTCCCAAACTCCCAGAGCTCACATTTGAATTCTATCACATGACAGATGTTGGAGCCCTCAATTAATTTTGTGTTGGGGCTGGTATCACCATCCCACGGAAACTCGAGACCATAGACAGGTGACATCGTGTGCTCATCCTCCTGGGCCATCAGCCTGGAGAGGAAATTTGGGTCACCAGAGTAGTCACAAAATATACTTCTCTGCCCTGCTCCCCCTCAATTTTGAAGTTTCCAAGGGTTGTCTTCCATGTTCTGCAAACCTGGCTACCAGGAGACCACCTGTTTCCCCCTCTTGGTTGGGCTGGCTCTGGGAATACCTCTGGTGGCTGATGATGTCCAAAGCCAACAGCAGTGCTGCAGGGTCTGCTGTCAGCACCGAGAGCTCCCACAGTGGCTGCTGCCGCCTTGTCCTCTCTACCTGCTCCTTTGCTGCACACCTGTGCCCTGACCCTACTGCAGTCTTGGAGAACTCCGGTGGCCCCTGCCTTCTCCTTTTGATACTGAGCATCTGTTGTGCTTGCATTAGTGTGTCTCAACATAGGACGCATCTTTTCTCAGGAAGTTCTACACCCTCCACCAAATTCCTTACTCCTCCCCAATGTAACCAGATCCTTAAACTCAAACTGGAACCTTTAGATATCAAAACACTTGCAGTCACAAAATCCTGTTGCCATATATTCTTTTAACTCAGTGCATTCCCAGAAGCACTCTTCTGATTTATGGACATGTCCCCTGAAGGACTCTCTCCTGCTTATCCCTTAAGCCCAACTGCAAGCCTCCCCTCAGCCCTGAGAGCCTTGCTGGAGTCTAGCATGGCCTTGTTACTCCAAGTTCACTAAGCTGATGCCTAAGCCCTGATGATGAAGGCTTAATTCTTATTGCTTGTTTTAGTCTTCCTGTGTGTCAATGGGGTTAATTTCACCAGCTACTCTACAGGCTGGGTATGGTTGGAGAGCCAAATCTTGGAATTAGGTTGCTTTGGTTTGAATCCAGTCTTTAACAAGTTTTTAGCTTTGGGGGCAGCTCACTCCACCCCTCTATAAGCCTCAATTTTGTCATCTACAACATGGGCTAATGGGATAATTCGTAGGTTACTGTAAATATTCACCGAGGTAATGTATGCAAAGCACACTGCACAGCGCCAGGTGCTTGTGGATGTCATAGAAGTTAATTGTAAGTAAGTGATTCAGATACAGAATAGGATTCAGGGCTGCTGTTCAGAAAACTCTGAACTTGGTGTGTTGCTGACTGCTAATATTTTATCAGTATTACATTTTTAAATTATGAGATGATTTATGAGAAAAAAAACATAGCCTTTCCACAGAGGAGTGAAAGCATACAAACCTAGAGTAAGAAAAAAAAACTGTTTAATTCTTTTGAACCTCTTCAATAACTGACTCTTGTGTGGGTAATGTAATTTCCAGTGGAAAAATGAATAAAAACTCAAACTCAATAAATTACATTTTCATTGAGTTTTTTTTGCTTATTTTTTAAGGGGATAGGATTTTGAATTTTTGAAACAGCTTTTACCACTTTATTTTTTATGCTCTAAGACATGACATAGTATGCATTTTAATGTATTCATTCATGGCCAGTTTCAACAAAACTGGGTGGGAATTGGTGTCCCACAATTTATATTAGGGTGTCATATTACAATTATAAAATTTTATTATAAAATGTTTTTAATATTTATATTGTTAATTAAATGACAATGGATCCTCATAAATCCTGAACAGAGAATTATGGTTCATTAGTTCCTGCTCAGACTTCTTATTAGCCAATTGGAATATTTGATTTCCTCTTCTAACATATTCATATATTTGATGGTAAAGTTTGCTGATGGTGCTGATTCCTTTCCATACCTCTGGAGTCACTAAAAGAAGAAAGTTCTCAAAGAACTTTGCAACACTATCGAAGTTATTACCAGGCAGTCATTTTCTTGGGGATGTTTTTAGAGCACATTGTGATAATTAAAAGAAAAAAAACCCTCTTTTTGATCTTCAGTTTCTAAGGAGGTTTTCATACCAGGGAAAAGATGTATGGTAGCTATAAAAACTGCAGTCATATCTTGGTATAAGGACTTCTGTCCCCTGCACCCACACGCACACACTGTGGTCCCCAGAGCTGTTGTGATTGGACGTTAAGGAATGAGGCAATGACCATCCAAGCAGAGGTCAGAGGGTCGGGAGCCAAGAAACCTTAAGAGAGTGATCTAGACACACACTGCCCAGTAATGTAGCCCCCAGCTACGTGTGGCTACTGAGCACTGAAAATGTGGCTATTGCCATGGAGAAAACAAGTCCTAAATTTTTTTTTTAACTTTTAATTAAGATTTAAATTTAAGTAGCCAGTGAATTTTTAAAAATTCAGTTTCTCAGTCACATTAGATTTCAATTGCTCGGTAGTCACTTGTGGCTAGTGGCTGTCAGGCAGAGCAGTGCAGCTATAGAACATTGCTGGCATCACCGGAAGTTCTATTGGGCAGCACTCATCTTTGGAGTCAAGCGGGATGTTAAGAAGATGTCAGAGTCTTTTCTTGTTTTCTTCCACCTTATTCTATGGCCTGGCATCCACAACACTAGAGAAGTGGGAGATTCAGAAGCAGAGAGGGGGATTGATAACACAAATCCCCAAAACGGGCTTTGGGGTGGACAGGGCTGTAGTCAAGGCACTGGGCGAGCAAGCTCTTCCAGCGAGAGGGCGGCCGCATCTCCCAGGTGCTGCGCGTGCTGAACGTCAGGGCGTCAGGGAGTGCGTTCAGTGAAAAACTGCGAAGTAGCTGTGTTAAAGAAGAGGAGCGTTGAAAATAACAGCTAGCGATACAAACCTTTTCATCGTTCTCTCCCATACTACTCTTTCCCTGGGATCCAAAAGTTACCTTATTTGCATTTCTTCCCAAACTTCAATATTCATATCAATCACCTGGGGAATCTTGTTAAAATGCAGATACTTATTCAATCTGTATTCTGACAAGAGACTATATATTCAAATGGCCAAGGACCACATTTTCGGTTGCAAGGATCCAGAAGGTCTAGAAAACATTTGCACTTGAGACCTTCTGTATAAACACTGTTCTAATTACTGGTTTAAACACAGACGGTTACACCTCTCCAGAAATCAATATGCCTTTGGTTTCAGACTCAGACTAGGGAAGTTTGTCTGGGAGTAGGTAGTGGAGGGAGTCTGTTGTTTTTGGAGAAATTAGGCTCATTACCTGGAATCCCAAGACTGGTATAAATACGTTCCCATGTTTTTCTACAGAAGTAGGAGATATTTAAAAATTGGGGAGCACTGCCCTGCAGAAAAAAATCCATCAAATTTCTTACATAAATAAACAAGTTACATGTTTTGTTTTAGTATTGTTGTTACTATTTTTGTAACACTAGCCCTTTGAACAGAAAGCAGTTTCTATCCAATACTGTGATTTAGAGCTAGTTGAAGAAAGAATCGATTGTAGGTAGAGGCCAGCTATTGATCAGAAAGGGGAATGGGAAACTGGGCCATTTCTCAAATAGAGAAAAGTTCAGAATGAGAAGCCAGAAGGCAGGGAAATTACTGTTTGGAAAAAATACAGTAAGGCGTTTTCATAATATTTAGATGCACTATGGGACTTTTCTGCTTCTGATAAAGATGGAGAAGCTGGGACTAGCAGAGGAACAGAGGACCTAGAAGAAAAGAGGCATCTGTTCCTTGGTAAGTCCTGCAGGGCAAGTGGGTTGGCAGGGGAAGAACAGCTGCTGGAGCAGCTCTGAGTCTACAGCACAGGTGGCAAACACGAGGCCCGCAGGCCGAATCCGGCCCTCCACCTTGTTTTATCCGGCCTGACACCTTGTTTCTACCCAGTGGCAGTGCCGAGCTCCTGCTTAACTGTAAAGGAGCAGTAACATTTATACAGTTCTAAAATTACATTCGGCCCTTTGAAGGCAACCTCGAGGCTAATGTGACCCCCAGTGAAAATGAGTTTGACACCCTGGAAAGCATTGTTATGAGGCTATGCTGGGAAGATGCCCAAAACAAAAAGATACCTGCTCTGTTATATCGGCGCCTATCTAGAGAGGAACCAAGACCAGGTAGATTAGAAACCTAGTGTTCCAGACATCCACATAAGGTTCATGCTTTGCTCAGTTGCTTTTTAAATAAAGAGCTCCATGTTTATGGAAAAATCAGAATCAAGAGGATAGGTATACCATGTAGGTTTCCCATTTATTCATGCTCAAGGGAAGCTGAGATACTAATTTTTTTATGTGTTGTTTAACAAACAAAAACCCTTTTCACCCAGTGGCAGCAAAACAAACAACAGCAAAAGAGTCTTTATACCCGAAAAGTAATGGTGAACAACTCAAATGTGATAACACTGTAGTAAAATAATGCACCATTAGGTTACTGGGCCAGTGTGAGAGAGAGGGAACTCCACTGGCAATTAGGAGACCTATTGCCAAGCATAAGAGAAAATCAACTCAAGATTTAAGAGAGCTGATAGAACATGTAACAGATGAAACATATGACCTTTTATCTTCACAGGCTAACTCCATCTACTGTCTATATCCAGGACCCACTCGCTCAGATTGGTACCATTCGGGGCCACACAGTACCGAGACAGCTCCTCCTCCTGAGAGGAGATCAGAGGGCTCTGCAGCCACTTCTGGGTTTACCTTTGCCTGAAATCCTTTTCCTCTTCTCCTTCCTCTTTTTTTCCTTAAGGGAATTAGGTGTCTCAGTCATCTCTTACGAATCCCTCCTTTATGCTTTCTCAGTATACTGATATTATTTTTCAGTTCTTTATAGATGACAAATTATCTCCCAAACCTTTGCAGATGTTTCCTCTTCCTCTTTCTTTTTTCCCTTCTCCTTTTTCAGTATCTCCTATTGTACTTTCAGACTTCAACTTACCTGTTATTTCTTCCAAAGCCTTTCTCTGATGTCACAGGTTAAAACAGAGCCTGGCACCCATGCTCTTGCCACAGTGTTGTCAAAAATCATGCACTCATCACATATTTTTGGTAGCTACTGACTCCCTCACAGCACTCAACTTAGGGCAGGATCAAGACTAACCTTATTATGGCTGTGTGCTCTACCGTACAGTAAACACTGTGTCTGAGACGTAACAGGCACTTGACAGAAGAGTTAAATGACAGAAGGAATAACTCTTCTACTCTCTGCATCTCTATCATTAGACACAGTGACTGCACATAATAGGTGCTTGATAAATATCTGTTGAATAAAGATAATGCTTTAGTTTTAACATGTCGAGGAGTCTACAACTTTATAGGCAAAATAGTGGCTGATTGCAAATTATTGAGCATCTAGATTCTTATGAAAATTCTTTGCAAAATAAAATGATTTTCAAAATAGGGTCAAACTACTTCCATATAACAGATTGGAAATGTTTCCACTACTCCAGACTCTGAGCACAAAAGTGCCAGACATTCCGCAGGCCCCGGGGCAAGTGTTCACACACCTCGAGGGCAACCCTACCCTTCTTCAAAGCACAGCCATGGAGTTAGAATAATGTAGCAGCTAGCAGATGAAAACCATGCTTTATTAAAAAAAAAGAATGTGAAAGGTAAAGCAAGCTGGCCAGTTCTTTATAATTGCTTACTATTTCCCTATTGCATTTTAAAAATGTTACGTTTCAAGGGGCAGCTTTTTAATTTGGTTTAATTTTCTGAGGCAGCACTGCAAATAAACATCACTCAGAGAACCCAGATTTCTGCCAACTCTTCATGATGCTAAGGAGCCATGTGCAAGTGTCTGAGTTCAAATATAACTTAAGACCATTGTAAAAAGAAATCAGGCAGAGCTGAGCTGCACCGTGAGCAAAAGCTGTTCTGTTGGCCCAGCGGGAGATCACTGCGTCCACCGCAAGTGGGAGGGAATGAGATTACCTGCCATGAAGATTTCAAAGGGAAATTGATTGCACACATTTACATAGATGGGCCTAAGATTTTTCCATGACAGTAAAACCCCAGAATTATAAGATGAGGAATTTAGGGACAAATGCTTTGAGGTGGACACAGGAGGAGTGTGGACTCCTTCTTATCCTCCAAATCTGCGCATCTTGGATGCAAGCCAGGATGGTTCTCAAACTGCTGGAACAACTGTAAATGTGGGGCAGAGAGTGTGCTGAGTCCCCGCTGTGTGGCCTGGGAACCCTGCTCGCTGTTTGCTGCAGAGACCACCTCTTCCAGAGGGAACTCATCTGGAAGGCTGTGGAATCTTGGCTCTGGCCCCATTCATTTATTGGTTGGAGGGAGAAGGTGATGGAAAACGTGCCTTGGAAAAACACAGATGCGTTTGTGAACCAGCAACCTTGTGCTTAACCCTTGACGGCCTAAGGGAGTGGGTCTCAGAGTGTGGTCCTGGAACTGGCGGCATCGGCAACAACCTAGGAACTTGTGAGAAATGAACATTCGCACTTGGGGGCTGACTGTAGACCAACTGAATCAGACCTCTGGGTGAGGCCCTGCACTCTGTGTTTTAAGAAGCCTTCCAGGTGGTGTGGGCACATCAAAATTTGAGAACTCCTTACCTACCATGCTCAGAGAACATGAGGAAGATTGTTTACCAAAAAGAATAAGATTATGATGATTCAGATTCAATCTATTACTCATGCTCATGAAGGAAGGGAAAGACCAGATAATCACAAATATTTGAGGAGGTGTGACAATGTCAACATCATCAGTATCAGTTAACGTTATGAAAGGCCGATGTAATAGTTAGCTCTCACTATGAAGTTGCTGCATAGCAGACGAGCACAGCATCTCAGGGGCATACAGCAGTAGACATTTTCCTCCCGCATCTGCAGGGTTCATTTGACCTCAGCTGGGCTCCCTCTTGTGTCAGAAGGCTGGTCAATCTAGTTTGGGCTTGTTTGGGGTGACTTGCCTTTGCTCCTGAAACCGACAGGTAACACAGGCATGTGCTTGTCCTGGCAGTGGCAGAAGTAGAAAGTGACAAGCAGAAACACACAAGGCTTCTTGAAGTCTAGGCTTAGTATTGGCACACCTGTCAGTTCCATCTCATTCTGTTGGCCAAAGCGAGTCGTGTGTCCAAGACCAGATTCAAGGTATGAGGAACTAGACTTGCCGATCTAGTAAGAGGAACTGCAAAGTTACAGGACATAGGGCATGGATACAAGTAGAGGTAAAGGACTAAGGTGATTCATGCAATCAACCACAATCAACAGTGAATAAGCTTCTCTTTGAATTTATAAGCCGTGCTTGCACAATAAATCCTAAATGTGAATTTGACTTAGGAAAAAAATGTATCTTCCTTTTGGACCCCAAAAGCATAGTGATTTTTACTGATTTCATTTGGACTAACGGCATGATTGAAAAAAGTTCTGTGGGTAAAATGCTACCAAACAGCATCACATGTGACAGAGAAATCGTTCTTGAAAGGAAGAGTCAACAAATGCGACAAAATTCAATGTTGTCTTGTTTTAGGGAATTGCCAAAGCCACCTCAGCCTTCAGCTTCCTCCACCGCTATCAGTCAGCAGCCATTAATATTGAAGTAAGACCCTCCACCAGCAAAGAAATTACGACTTTTTCTTAAGGCTCAGGTTAAGGTTAGCATGTTTTAACAATACAGTAT
Source organism: Tonatia bakeri (assembly GCA_004024845.1). Lineage (NCBI taxonomy): Eukaryota > Metazoa > Chordata > Mammalia > Chiroptera > Phyllostomidae > Tonatia > Tonatia bakeri. The sequence continues at coordinate 46,875 of PVIA01002256.1, forward strand.
TTTTAAATTAAGGTATGTGCATTTTAAAATACATAATGCTATTTCACATGTAATATTCTACCATATAGTGTAAACATAAATTTTATATGCGTGGGGACATAAAAAACTCTTGATTCACTTCATTCCGATACTCACTTTACTGCAGTGGTCTGGAACTGAACCTGTGATATCTTCAAGGTATGCCTGCAGTTAAATCACTTTGTTTTTCAATAATATATCAAATCTACTCCTTAAAAGCAAATTGAGGGAAAAGACCTTCTCTAGTTTAGACTCTCATTCTTAAGTAAACTCCTTGCATTCTACAAAAGGTCATCTGATGTATATCTCTGTTTCAAATAGATTTTCAAGCTAGATCCAGCACAGCTTTTTGGGCGACTTCATGGTTGTAATACTGCATTCCTATTTAGCTGCTGACATGGAAGTGTGGGGGCCCGGATGACTTGCACATTTTCTAGGTCTAACCGTGTACTGAGCAGAGATTCAGTCGGGGAGAACGAAGTGTCTGGAAACGTGCTGCAAGCACCCAGAGTTAGGGAGATCCCTGTCTTTTCCCCGTTGGTCTCTTTGAGCTGTGGCTCCAATGGAAGAAATAGCAAGTAGCTATGGTGTAACTTCTGAAGGTGAGCATTTCCCCATTTTGGTGAACAAACATATAATTTCCCTTTTGTTTTTCACAGGTAATGGGAATGGAATTATTTTTTTCTCATTGCCCTGAGTCTTAGAGTTGTTTACAATCTCAAAGAAACCTCAGATAATTTAAAAAAGAAACCCTTATCTTCCTAGGGAACAGACAAGGCACCTAGAGCAGTGAGGTCCCCCGTTGGTTAGGAAAGGTTATCTGCAGAAAACTGCTGAGTTTTCTTGTGACACTACAGTTTTCTTTCGGAGAGGGAGTATTCATAATTTGATGGATCACATCCAAAATAGGGAAAGCATTATGGTCTTGGATGTTAATGAAATTCAATTTTCCTGTTTGTGAATTGGAGATACATGTTTTTGTAAAGTGCTTAGAATGTTTGAGTCAGAAACAAAGTTCTTTTCTTTTAAAACTGAACAATTGTCATTAAATGATTTGAAAAAAAGCACCACTGGCCAATCATTTGAAATAAATTCATGTGGCTAGCAGTGGAACTAGTGCCGACTGGAATACCCTAGGAACAGAGTGAGAGATGGAGGTCAATGTCTTTGTCAACATCTGCAGTTACCATATTTTGCCGTGTATAATGAGCACCTTTTGCCCATATTTTTGAGGGGAAAATAAGGATGCACATTATACATGAGTTCAATGACTATACACCATGGGTATAACAATGGACATCATAATCCTGTGTATAATGTGGACAAAAACCATGGGTGTGTATTATACAAGGCAAAATATGGTATTTGTTTGATTAGAAATGTATTTTAAAAAACCCTTTGGGGTACAATAGGAACAGGGAGTCAGGACTGCTCCAACACCTACAACTAAGGACTCTCAGGGCACCCCTTTACCCCCTTGAACCAGGGGCTGCCAGAAGCCTATGCCTAAATTTGCCTGGAATCCATCCCTTCTTCCTTTTCTTTTTTTATGATGCTGAAGCTGGGGATGAAAAGATAAAGGATTGCATGGCTTGGCACATGAATGCTTCCCCACTGCGTGCCGCTTTTGTGGGGAGGAAGTAGCAGCCACCAACCGCTGTTTTATTAATAATGAGGCATTCATATAAATTCCATGCAAAATTGATTTTTGACTGTTATATAAGAATCAAATACCAGGCTTTAAAAAGTAATTGAGAAATCTATTTGTAATTTACTTTGCCTATAAGAACCTGCTGTCCTGCCATAAACAATTTTACAGTATTTTTCTCCCTGTTAAACAGCCATTTTTACACATCTGTTTGGCCTCTCTCGGATGACATGCAGTCAGGAGGCGTAATGAATACAGGTTTGAAACCACATGTGGCCACAATTTCTTTTAGTTTCATCTTCAAGGGGATCTCTTGCAAGTTGTGATCTCATTTTCATCACGGTACAGGTGAAGTATGTTGATGGCTAATTATCTGACCCTGGTTGTTGACAGATGGATCATAAATATGCTTTGTGGCAATAGGAAAGCATGATGAAATAGCTAAGCACTGCCAAAAAAAATCCTGAATCCAAAAAACTGACAAACCAAAACAGTCTTTCTCACTTATCTTCTAATGCCTTAATGGGCTATGGTCTAATGAAACTCTCCTGTAACAAAGATTTTGTCTGGAAACCTATTTAATATCCAGTAGTTTTGTATATTAAAGTCAGCCAAAAGTATTTAAGGTGTAATTGTTTTTTTCTAATTTTTCTTGAGATGAAGATTAGAGGGACCACCAAAAATAGCATCATAAAATCACTATTTTATATATTTTGTGTAACTTGCAGAAGGGAATACGCTTTTGTTCTTATGCCAGAACATTTTTTTTCTTTTTTTAAAGGGATTCTGAAACCTCAGTAATTAAAAAAATTATTTCACCCAGTTTTGTTGGGACGTACCCTTCATAGGATAAAATTCCAAGGGCACAGATGAATGAATTTTGCTAATTGTATGCAGTGGTATAGCCATTCGGTGACCAAGATAAGACATGTCCATCACCCTAAAATGATCCCTCGTGCCCCTTTGCAGTGAATCCATGCCCCCAGCTCCTGACCTCAAGGCAACTAACTGCCCACTGACTTTATGTCACTATAGTTTTGCCTTTTCTAGACTTTCATATAAATGGAATACTAGTATGTAGTCTTTCGTGTTTAACTTTTTTTCACTTAGCGTAATGCTTTTGGGATTCACCCATATTATTGAGTGCATTAGGATTTTGTTTCTTTTGGTGCCAAGTGGTATCCCATGGAGGGGGTATGCCACAATTTGTTTATCCACTTGGGTGGTTTCCAGTTTGGGACTATTATGAATGATGCTGCTATAAATATTCATATAAATATTTTTGTGTGGACATGCATGTTTATTTACCTTGGGTAAATATATAAGAGTGAGATTGCTGGGTCACATAGCATGGATGTGTTTAGTATTAACATATTAACAAAACTGTACCATTTTATAGTTTTAAAAGGAAACCTATGAGAGTTCCCATTGCCTCACCTCCTCACCAATACTTGGTATTCTCAAGTGTGTGTTTAATAGCTTATGTGGTTTTAATAGGCATTTTCCACATAATTGGTGGTGTTGAGCATCTTTTCATATGTTATTGGCATTTGTATGCCTTGCTTTGTAAAGTGTCTGTTCAAATATTTTACCCAGTTTTTACTGGGCTGTTTCCTTCCTATTGACTTTGAAGAATTCCTTATATATTCTGGATATAAGCCTTTTGTCAGATCTGTGTTTTGCATGTATATTATCACAGTATTTTGCTTGCCTTTTTTCTTTTTATTCCAGTTTTATTGAGATATAATTATAATGTATAAGATATAATGTGTAAGTTTAAGATATACAGCATAGTGGCTTGACTTATATGTTGTAAAATGATGCCTCTTTGTCTTTTTAACTATTTCTTAAGAGCAAAACTTTCGCCATTGTGCTGAAGCTTCCCATGCCCAGCCATGGTCAATCCCAGTGTGTGTTTGGAGGGTGAGCCCTCAGGCTGCATCTCCATCTCCTCCGAGCTGTTTGCAGACAAAGTTCCAAAGATGGCAGGAAACTTTTATGCTCTGAGCACCAGGGAGAAAGGGTTTGGTTATAAAGGTTCCCACTTTCACAGAATTATTCTGGGATTTATGTGCCACGGTGGTGATATCACATGCCACAATAGCACAGGTGGCAAGTCCATCTATCTATGGGGAAAAATTTGATGATGAGAATTTCATCCTGAAGCATGTAGACCCTGGCATTTTGTCCTTGGAAAATGCTGGCCACAACACAAATGGTTCCCAGTTTTTCATCTGCACTGCCAAGACCAAGGGACTGGATGGCAAGCCTGTGGTTTTCAAAAGACGGCATGGATGCTATGACAGCCATGCTGTGGGTCCAGGAAAGACAAGACCAGCAAGAAGATCACCATTACTGACTGTGGACAACTCTCATAAATTTGACTTGTGTTTTATCTTAACCGCCAGACCATTCATTCTGTAGCTCAGGAGAGCCCCCGGCACCCTCACCTGCTTGGAATGTTTTATAATCTTCGTGCTCTTGGTGCAGTTCATTGGGTTCCATGTTTTCCTTTCCCTTCCGAGTCCAGCTGGATTGCAGTTATGTTTACGATTATGAGATAAAAGCTCAACAACAAAAAAAGAGCAAAGATTTTAATTGAAAAGGTCAATTTAATAAATCTTTTCTTTTATGATTTGTGCTATTGTGCTTTTCCTAACTGGATGTCACATTTTCTTTTATATTTTTATCCAGAAATTCAATACTGTTAGTTCTTATGTTTAAACCTATGATCTTGTCTGAGTTAATCTGTGTATGTGTTGTAGGGTACACGTAGAGTTTTTTCCCCTACAGAAATCCAGTCGTCCCAGCACCATTTTGCTGATTTTCCCATTTAATTATCTTGGCATCTTTGTCAAACATCAACTGACCATGTAAATTAGGTTGTACTTCTGGACTCTATTCTGTTCTGTTAATCTGTAAGCCTATCCTTACTGCAATGCCACGCTGTCTGGATTATGGTAGCTCTCTCATAAGTCTTAGAATCAGGCAGGTAATTCTTCCAATCTTATCATTCTTTTTCACACTTGTTTTGGCTAGTCTAAGTCCTTAGCATTTCCATACACATTGTAGCTTCTACTTGTCAATTTCTTTAAAGAAGTCTGCTAGAATTTTAATTAGGATTGAATTGAATTTCTAAATCAATTTGGGAAGAATTCGTGCTCAAATGTTAAATAGACATCAAACTCCTACTAAAATGGTAGTGAGTAGAACGTGGGTGCTAAAATGTGACGTGACCATTGTCAACACGCTGGAGAAGAACGCGTCAGTATGTACAACCAGGCAACAAGTCTCTTGCACAGACAACGCATTTTTTTCTGCCATTTGTTTGATAATGGTGTGACTTGAGATCACAAAGCACTATTAAAAGACTGTTAAAACCCCTACTAAATGGCATTTGCACCTACTGACTCATGATTTATTTATTTATTTATTTATTTATTTATTTATTTATTTAATTGTTGTTCAAGTACAGTTGTCTCCATTCCCCCCACCCCTCTCCCCCAACCCCACCCATCCCCACCTCTCCCCCTCGATCCTACCCCCCTTTGGCTTTGTCATGTGTCCTTTATACATGTTCCTGATGGCCCTTCCCCCTCCCCCCATTATCAAGTGCAGCATGAAGTGAGAGGCAAGAGCTAGGATGCCTACTGCACCTGTGTTTATTAAGGCAGCTTCATTATTTCATTAATTGACTTTTTATTTGTATCTTTCTTTCCAGCTTTTTAAAAAATATGTATGTGTATACATATATAAAAATTGATTTTACACTATAAATGCAGTATTGTATTCTGCCTTTTAAAAAGATTTTAATAACTGAGCATGGTTGTGCTGTCTTGGACTGTGTGCTCAGGCTGGTAGTTTATTGGTTAATTGAAACATTTGGTTTAAAGCAGGTGAGGCAGACACTATTGTCATCTCCTTACTGCACAGTCGTGCCCTTTGTTGTCTTAGCTAAAATGACCATGATTTTGTTCAGATGTGTGGAAATGACTTGTTCAGTTATTTACCTATTCAGATGACCTATTTACATTTCTTGACACAATGGGTGATTTCTATTGCATTTTGAAGTAATCCAGTTCATCAATATTTACAAATTTATTAACATAAAGAATAATTATCTTTTAATTGTAATATATTTGTTATATCCTCTTTTTTCTTCTTTTTAAATTTGAAATGGTTTTTATTTTATAGTAACTGCTGGTAAATAATAATTTCTGACTCCCTTATGATCCTTTCTGCACATGGGTATAACCAATCATACTAGCATAGTTGATCGATTAACTATTTAAAACTACCTGTTTCTGATTTTACATAAAACAGTGGGTTGGCTGGTGACATTTTACATTTGTGATTGGCTGCTCTGGTGTCACAGAAATATCCCTTCAAAGTGAGCACGGAGAAGCCTGCAGTGTGCCAGCAGGAGGCCAGGCTGCTGTATTCGGCTGAATGTACACTAATTATTGGAAATTCAGATGATCCTGAATACCCTGTTTCCCTCCTCCAAGCCCATAAGATGCGTGAATGCTGCTCTGTCGGCCACAGAGGAGAGAAAACAAGCTACTTGAGTGATAAAATAGGGACAACATTATTCTCAAATCAAATAATATTTACTGAGTACCAGTAAGTGATGTGTGTGTGTGTGTAGTACCTGAAGGTGTTATTCAGTTGGCCCTCACAGCAACAGAAAGCTTGCAGGGAGTGTTGCTTTTCAGATTTTTATGAGTGAAAAATTTAAGGGTCAGAGAATTTAACTGACTTTCTTAAGGCTGCAAAGCTACACATCAGCAGAGGTGAAACCAGATTTTGTTTTCTCTCATCTCTAGTACTCTGTCTATTCTTTCCTTTGCCCCAGTATAACATTAATAATACTAATATAATGTTGCTGTCTAACATTTATTGAATTAAGCATACTTTACACCTTACAATACCGTTTTTTCCTCATCACAGGCCTGTGATGTACTATCATGTCCCCTTTCTACGGATGAAGCAACTAAGGCGTAGAGTCTATTACAGCAGCGTGCCAGGTATTGTGGGGACACTCCAGGGTGAATGACCCAAACCTGCTCTCAAGGGATTTATAATCGAATCAGGGCAATATATAATGCATATCGTAAAGGACAATAATAACATGCTTGAATAATACTGAGATAGTAAAATACTTTGATAATCGAAAAGCACATTCTGGGGGTCCGGTACTGACAATAGGCAGCAAATCAACACAAGTGTACTTCTGATTAGTGAGGCAGTTTTGCTTATGCAAGTCTTCTCCTAAACTCTCTTTGCAGTAGATGGTCCTGGCAGTAAATAAAGCCCTTTGGTAGGTCCTGTCTTTTGTTAAGGGATTACAGGTACTCCCTCATTAGTCCAGTGATGTCCAATCTCCCCACATAACGCCAAGCGCTCCTCGGTGAGCATCGCTGCTCTGTGAGTCAGCGAAAGATGTTTCAGAGCTCTCAAATCTCTGAGTTCCTGTCTTCTTTTTCTCATCAAATTTGCCCTTGTTTTGCAAACTTGACTTCCAGTTGCAAGAGGAAAGGTGTCAGAGAGAATATGAAATCAGAGGTTCCCCCTCTAGGCTAAGATGAAGCCCTTAAATAGTACACACCCCTAGAGTGAACAGTGTGTTCATTTTTTGGACCAAAGTTCTATTGGCAAACATGGATTCCCTGCCTCCTGCTTTCCTCCGTAGAACAAGTCTAAAACTTTCATATTGGGAAGGGGCCGGAAATCTAATCCACACCCCACTTAGTTTATTCATGAGGGTGGGAAAGCCAGGGACCACAGAGAAATCCAGTCACAGGTATGAGGTTACCTCGTCAGAGAATGTCCATACTCAGGAAAACTCCGGTGTGACTCATAGTTCAGAATTCATAACAAATAGTGTGTCTTCAGTTATTGCTAGAATAGTTAAATGTCTAAGCATAGAACATTGTAATTATTAATTTTTGTAAGTGTGGGCATGATCTGGAGACCCTGTGACCTGACTGGTGGTAATTGTGGGAACACAGAGAACACATGTGTGATCATTGATTGTACCCGCTTGCCACTCTCTCCTCAGGGAACCTTCAGCCCATGTTTGCTGAGCTCTGCATGTGCATGACTCGATGGAACATGAGCGTCTGACTTTGCCTGCAGCCCTGTCTCCTATTCCCCTACTCTCTGTTTCATGCGCTGGCCACTTTGAGCCTCAGTTTCTCTAGCCCGTCTCCCAATGGAAGAAACATGAAGTGACTGAGTGCAGTTGTTCACCTTCCTCTACCAGGTTCCAGCTAGTGACAAAAACTTGATTGCCGAAGGATGTCACGTAGAGGAACAAAGCAGGAGTGCCATTTTGTTAATGTCAGATATAAATATTTTTATGAACCTTATATGTCTGGATTCATTAGCCATTTAATGAATTTGATGCACAGATGTTCAGGAAATTAGGAGCAACTGACTTCATTGGAAATGACAGTGAGCTTGGCGCCATCCAAGATATCAAAAACATGCTGTCCTACAACCTGCCAAGAAACAAGGTGTAGGAATGGTCTCTGTGTTATATATAAGCTCACTATTAACACTCAATAAATGTTGATTGTATGACAATAAAAATATTGAGCACAACTCTTCTCAGTGGAGATCAGATTGTGGACATAAAGGGATGCCCTCTGTCTTCAGACTGTATTTTTCCTTTGGATTTAATTATATTCACCTGATGGAAAGTAAAAGCATTGAGAAAGAGCTAATTGATGCCTAAGGCTGAGGCCATTCATTTTGAGTCACAAAAATTGAATTTGGCTTACCGAATTTGTCATCAAAACAATTGTATCAAATGTCTTGATTTGCTCGGCCACTCCCTTTGTGGTTCGAGGACAGTGAGAGTGGAGCGTGATACGGGAGGAGAGAGGGCATGGGCAGGCCAGACAGGGCACTGAGGCTGGCTGTGCAGTGATGTTTGCACCTAGCCTGGAGGTGGGCATCGTTTTCCAGGGTATTTGTCCTGCTTTATTGCTAACTTTGTCATATTATGCCTTTTGGAGGCAACAATATGGAGGGGAACAGGGGCCAAATAATTCTATGATACATACTTGAAAATGTTCTTCCTTGGTAGTGGTATGTTGATAAATGTTTAAAAACTGACTCTCTCTCTCTCTCTCTCTCTCTCTCTCTCACTACAAGGAAAAAAGCCCTGATTTGTAGTGTTTGCCTATTTTCCTGGTGTAAATGCTCCCTGCTGTGGCCAGTTCCAAGTCACCAGCTCACAGACTGCCCTGGAATGTAGCAATCAGCTCTTGCAAAGTGATACAAATAGCTCTAGCAAACAATAACATACAGCTGTCCTCTGTATACAGCGATCATGGTGATAGGCATGGGTAGTGATTAAAGAAGCTCTGGAATGAGTAGTTCCCAAGGTTAAATCCTAGCTCTGCGTCTTACAAGCTCTGTCATCTCCAACCAGCTGGTCAACCTCTCTGATCTTCAGTCTCCTCTGTGCCACCTGGAAATAGTCTCTCTCATAAGGTTGATATTAGTATAAGGCAGATAACAAAGTGTCCATCAAGGTTCTTGGCATGTACATGCTTAAAAATACTAATTGTTACTAATATTTTTATATCTTAAGGTTAAATGTGACAATCCCCATGTGGAAATTATTATAGTTATCAGAAAATGTGAAATATTTTAGATGTCAGTTTGGCCTGGCATATGAGTTATAGGAAATTTTTATCTTAATATTCACCAGATATTTATTATAATAGTCTTGTATACATAGATGGGGAAGTATCTTACAAATAGCCTTAAAAATGAAAATATATGTGTTTTATTTCTGAGAAATACAAAGAAGAATCCATAACATATTGTTTTAAAGATGCTGTTGTAAGTGTGGATAATGCTTGTGGTATCTTCTTTCTTGGGGAGTTGTTAGTAGCTCTTATCTTTAAAAATCAGTCTTTCGAACCAAGTGGGCATAAACCAAGAGCAGCAGGTGCAGAGCTATTCAAGTGTCTTGCTTCTTACCAGCTTAGTGGGCCCAAGTCTTCTAACTCAGCTCAGAGACATGCTGAATGTCTGGTGGGGGCCACTGAGCTCTCTCTCCCGCCACAGTGCACAACTCCTCCCCTCCGATCACAGAGCAGCTTAACAAATGCAGGTTCCGAGGAAACAGGCCTTCTTTCCCCAGGGAACCAGGGAAACCTTCTATCTCTCTTTCTCAGCCATTTAAAATGATAATCGGTCTAGCGTTTGTACTCTCTGAATCAGTTCATGGTGTTGAAATCATTTGAATGACAATTGATGAGGAACACAAATGTATAACACTTTATAAAAGAGGAATTCCTGGTAAGGGAAAGAAATTTTGAGAATCGCCATTAAGCATACCTCAATCTTGCCATGCCTTGTTAAAACATCCCAAATAATTCTTTGGCTTTCCCTCCCACCATTATCTGGAAAAGCTAGTCTTCTGTCACCAAATGCTAGCATAAACTGTTCAGGGCTCTATTATTATATATCACTAATTTTATTTTATCCAGATTCAGAAAGCTCTTTCTCTTTGTAGCATGAAAGCATTTCAGCAGGGCAGCCATTAACGCCATGAGTGGAGATCGTGAACAATCACACACACAAAGAAATTGCAAATAAGAGCTATATTCCTTATATCTTCACATGGCTGACTGAAGTAAGACAACTCCACAAACAATGCATTTTAAAGCACATTTGCAGGGTGAATATATTACAAATATGGCTAGGAAGTGGGCTGCTGTAAATCTTCAAAAGTGACTGATTTAAACCCAAACTTAATGTATTTTGGAGGCCAGCAATAATTTGACTTGCTGAGTGGATGGGATTTATGGGTATAATGCAGTGCAAATAAAAACATCCTCTTTCAGTCATAAAGGTGTATGCTGTGTCCATGCTGGGAAATATAGCTTCCCTTACCCCTGACTTCTGGTGAGAACTCAGGGGAATAGCTAAGTCAGACTAAATGCATTTTCTTTGTGGCCTTATGGAAATACCAAATTTTATTTTTGTGTGTAAGAGGGTTTATAGTGCCATCCTTGGATCTGAGCTTTTGTGTTTGAGAACCAGATGAATAAGACAAACGCAGACACGCACAGCTGAGCCGCACTTTGCTGTCTTCGTGAGGCAGCCAGGCCCGGGCGAAGGGACGGTAGAGGGTAGGACGAGGGTTTAGGACATAGGGCGGCCACATGTATTCCTCGAACGGGTGACCTAAGGATAACGCTGAGGTTGGTGAGAAATGCACTGTGAAAGGACTTCTGACTTAGGGATTTCCTACTTCTGACCTGTTCATTTCTGATGTGTAACCCTAAGGAAGAAACCTCTCATGGTACAAGTGGCCAAATGTCCATGATGCACCAAATTTGAGGTTAGAATATAGGAAGAGAAGAATTTCTGTGGGTAAATTGTCATGAAGTGAAATAAAGCCTGCAGGCTCCCACGTCTGCATCCTCAGTATTTGAAAGAAGCCCTTGTTCTACCCCTCAGGTCTTCGCTACGCACCGCCCCCTCCCCCACATCCCCAACAGTTCAGCTTTTGCACACACAGCCCAGCGATTCCAGGGGGAGGAACAAGAGCAGTTCTGAGGAGGTTGATCATGGGTGGTAGAGTAGGTCCGTTCCTCTCTCAGCCGCTCATCACTCATGGCGGGCCTGTAAGTTTCAGCAGGAAGCTCTACCCTCATATCCAGAGGACTGGTGATGTGACGAAATGCAATACTGTCAGAGTCTAGGGGGATTCGTACAGCATCAAAAATTCACGGTTTACAGGTCTGCAATGAAAGCACAAGAAAATTACAGTGGTGTATTCTCAAGGATTTTGTATTCCTTGATGTATTTTCGGCATTCATTGCAGCTTTTGGAGAAGGCATAGTCCGGGGCCCAGTCCAATAATTCTATCAGTTTCTTGAGAAAAATCATAAAGATCTGTCACGTCAATATTTGTTTTAGAGGCCTGAAACAAGTAAACGTTTGGATATACATGACCGCCCTCCTCTTATTCCACAGTTTACGATTAGTCGTGTTGGCCTTCCTGAGGTGGACAACTGGAGGGAAGGAAGAGATGCTGGGGAAAGATGCAGGATAACTGTGAAATCACAACGCAGGGTGTAGCCACAAAATGTTAGGTGCTTATTGAAAAGCTCAAAGAGTTAGTCCAAATTTCCACTGAAATGTCTTTCTCGAAAATGTTTTTTTTTTCATGAAATGTTTTTTTTTTTTTGGTAGGATGTATACTATTCCTTTGGCTAACTAGTGAATCAGCCAGACTTTATAGCACCTCGTTATTGTTTAAATTCATTGTGGATTTCTAGGGTGTATCTCAATAACAGTTTTCCTGAAGGAGAATGGCAGCTTTTCAACTGTATGGGAGGTACTGGAGCGATGGGGAAATGGAGCTGGTTTCAAATGGTTCTGTCTTTGCCTATGGTTCTGGTTGTGACTTTCTCCCAACTGTCAGGCTAGGGGAGTGCGTGGCTTCATGTGTCTGTTGCCAGTCCTTTGTGTCTGTGACCTGTGTGCTTGAATCCTAAGCTGGTTCGGGTGTCCAGAAGACTGAACATGGGGTTGGAAATCCACACTGCAACAAGTTCAAAGAGGTTTGCTGCCGTGACGTGTAGTTGAAATCTCTTGCCCTAGACCAGTAATATATCTCTTCCCACCCTCTCCCAGATTCCTATCCCCTATTTCCTTAAAGCCTCGGCTAATCCAAGCCAGCAGGCCTCTCGGCCTTCAGAGATCCTTTAAGCTTTTTCTAGGATGAGATTAGATTTTGGGCACCCTTAAGATAGCCCAGATTTTGGTAACATACAGGCTGGGTGAGGGCAGACCTGGGAGAGAACACAGTAGCTGCCCATCTTGGTGGGGCCTTCCTGCTTTCCACATTGGCCCTAAAAATTGGCCTTGTAGAATGAGTTTCTTGAGACCTGGGGAGGGATAAGTTGTATTGAAATTTTGGTTGCTAGTTTTTGCCAGCTAAAACTTACTTTCCCAAGTTGACAGATAGCATCCCTCTGTACTTCTCTCTGGTGCTGGTATTTTGTTAGGTTGCTATGTTTTGGGAGTGCTTGTTCAGGCTGCCTTACAGGGTACTTGGGAGGCAGCTGTGAGGAAAACAAGAACTGTGCTGATCAGAAGGCCTTCATCCCACCCCTTTCTAATGTTACACTAACTACTATAACCACTTGATTTTCTCATCTGTAAAATGGGAGTGAAGGTAATACTTCCTCTTCTAAAGAAACCTCATTGAAGTAGGCTCCTAGCAGTCACTTCTGGAGCTCTAGTAAGTAAACCTGTCTGGGTGTGTTCCAAGATTAAACCTCGTTATTCCAAATCTCCCTGTGAGAGAATAATATTATAGACACAGTTTACATAGTTCTAACTAGTTTACTTCCTTTCTCTGTAAAATAGTAAGAGTTCTCATTTATCCAGCACCAACTGTGTGCCCTCATGTGACTCATTACTAATCATTGTAAGGGTTCTTTATGTTGGGGAATATTAATCTGAGTCTAGAAGCTCAGAGGGCCAAGTACCCAGCATGTTCTGGGGGTGACAATGAGGCTGGAGGCCACCGGAAACGTCAGAGTCTGAGACCCCTGGTTTTTGTGACAATACCTGGATTCCACTTACTTACAAAGCTGTCCCCCTCTGTACTAGTCTGTTTAAAGAAGTTCTGCTTAAAATATCTTCTAAACAATCAGAAAACCCCAAATACCAAGTTGTTCTGAGATTTAGGCAGATGGTGAAAAAAAAATACTTTCAATAAAACGTCCTTTCAAGTTTGAATAATCTGCAGTTTACAAAACACTCTCATACAGTATCTCATTGAATCTTCAAAGCCCATTACAAGGGAGGATGTTTATTTATGTATTTAATATATGAGGAGACTTGGAGAGGCCACTAGCTACTACTTTCCAGAGGTCTGGCAGCCAGCAGGAAGCAGGCATGGGGCTTGGACCTGTGTACTTCAGCGTTCTCTTATGGCACCACACATCTCATATTCACTGAGAAAAGGGAGCAGGGAGAGAACAGAGGTTAGGGGAGTGATGTCAGCAAAAGGGTAGAGTAGTTTTTGACTGTTGTCCTCCAAAAAACATTGATTGTGACAATAACCCACAGATGGGGGTGCTTTGTGGCAGGCTGGGACTCTAGGGGAGAAGTTCTAGCATACCACCGAGGACAAAAAAATCTGAATTTGGATTCATCAAAGAGATAAGAGGAACAGTTTCATTTTACTCATAAATTTAAGTATAATTACTCTTAATTTTTTTTTTTTTTTTTTGCCTAAAAATTACAGGTTTAAATCTGTGGGTTGGAAAGGGGATAAGAATTCGATGAAATTTGTCTGTTTGGTCCAATGATGAGAGCAGCCTCTGGGATATAATTATTTGAGGTGTGTATGGTTTGGGGAATGGGGTTAGTGAAGGCCAGTTTCGGGTGGCACCTAAAAAACTCACTCTTCCCTATTTAACCACCTTGAACTTTGTAACTCTTAAACTGCTTTGACTCAGCATTCTTCCAGGTTACAAATTTGTAAACTTATAAGTAAAAGGCAAGCCAGATTCCTTTTTCAAAAAGCAAGGGAGCATGAGGAGCAAGTGGGCTTTAATATTATTCCTCTGTGACCTCCGGTATTTCCTTTGCACTCTTCAGAGTCATCTGTTGAAACAACATGGATGCATGGTGGGATTTAGTGGAGCCCTTCTCTTGCTTCCACTCTAGATATGGATTATGCAACATGAATTCAATGCAGGGCCTTTGATGGCCCCAACAGATGTAACACAGGGGTGTGATCTAGCCCCTTTCTATTTCATATGCCTTCTAATAATTTAATGCCACCTTTGGATTAACCAGGTCCAGGAATACATTCTTCTCCTACTTCTCCTCCTTTTTCATACATACGGTCTAGTCTGGATACACTAGGAATGGTCCAAGACAAAAAGGTTTGAAGTCCATAGATTAAAAGGAGAATTAACACGTAGGTAAAAATTCTTCTATACTATCTCGCCTCTAGGGATAAAAATTATACACTCACACATACTTAGACACAGAGACGTAGCTATAGATATGGAGGAAAGGATTTGAGAGAAGCCAACTCATCTGTTTATGCAGGAGTAAATCATGGCACCTGAGTGATATTCAAGGTGAAGTAAAAAGGTATATGATTTCATGTTAGCTATTGTGTGGGTGATTTGCTAATAGTTTTATTTTTTAATGGCTCCTCAATACCTGTATGTTGACAGAAAGCAGTATTTCTGCAAAGGCACTGTCTGGTTCTCCTCCAGAACTGTGTTTATTCAGTTGCCCTTTGGTGTGTGCTCGCCTAGCCCCGTGAAACACAGCAGTGTGTTTGCGGGCCTTGTGTTGAGGAGGATGCTGTTCACCACATCATCAAGGTCTGGTTTCTGAGAAGCCAGGGAGCATTCTCTCTGGTCTTAATACCAGGAGTCATTGTGCTTTTGCATTTCTGCTTTTTGTTTTGCTTTGTTTTGTTTTAATCACTCAGACATAGAATTGTGGCTGATTATATTCCCCTTTTTCTACTGGCTGCCAGGAAGCTCAGAATCAATTTTATGGTCCACCTACTCATGGACTGTATCATAATCTTCTTGAATACACTTTATTTACTACATTCACTCTTAGATTTAGCCTATTTTTCTACTTTTAGTTACCATCTGCCATAATTTGCTCTCTTTTGTATTTTTGTAAGGTGCTTTAAACCCTTTCTGTGGTATGGAGGATGAAAAATAATTTTCCTTCTACCCTTCTAAGTTCTTTTGGCTGGTCTAATCAAATTAACACAAGAAAAATTAAAGAAGAAAGTAAGCAACTTTGTGTGTATGTATTTACGGGGGTTCTGTAAGAATATGTGACGTGAGGACAGATTAGGCTGTTAAGGCTTATATGCCATAGTGAGCCAAGCAGAAAAGTGGGGGTTCTGGTTTGGGGTTTTAAAGGAAGGAAGGCAATTCCACATGCAGGTGGCAAAGCAAATGTTTGCTGGGCCATCTTTAACAATGGGATGCAAGGAGGACTTGGGCCAAATGGGCCTTGCTAATTCCTCCCTGTCACACACTAGTTCCTATGAAACCATAGTTGTCTCTGAGGATAGCTCCCTTCCTGGAGCAGATCCTCTACCTAAATTCTTTTAGGCAGTTGGGGGGAAGGTCAAAGGTTCCTCTCCATTCTTTCATTTCTTAAAAATAACCAGCTTATATAATCAATACACCATAAAGTCTTATTTTGGGGTGGTAGACTCTGCTCATCCTCAGTAGCAAAGCAGAGTATACATATCTAAATAACCACAAGTGGTGGTGAAAATGTGGTCAAAAAGACAAGGGGAGAACACAAAGTACAGGATCAGAGATCACTTCTCTCCTGAACACCCTGTTACACACGGCGGAGGGCTCCTGCTTCCTACCACTGCAAGCTGGCCTCATTCACCTCCGTCTCCCAGGTTCAGAAAAGTGTCTGGCATTCAGTGGGTGCTCAATAAATACTTGCTATGTAAACAAGAAAAGTTCACCTTCAATCGTAGACAGTGGTTATCACTAAGGTATCTAACTTAAAGTCTTTGCTGTTTAAAAATTGTGATGAGATACAGACTGGTTTAAATAGTATTTTAGACTTTACCCAGACTGAGTTTTAATACTGATTTTTATTTTTAAGCTATGCAGATGGGGTTTTTAAAATCAATGTTTAAGCTGGGAAAATATTCTTTTTCCTTATATAAGGAGGAGCTTCTTTCATGCAGGTGGATGCATTTGTTATTACCTGACAAGAATCATTCCCCAAGCCATAATTTTTCAATTATGGTAATAAAAAGTTAGTGCTTCTATCTATGTATTGAAACAGATTTCATTCATAGACACCTACCCTTTTACTGGCATGCAGCCTTGTTATCCAAGTGCTTTTTAAAGTTTTATAACTTCAGTTGCAAAAATTAATTTTCACCTCCCATGCTGTGATCACTGTCACTGCTGCAGATGGGCCGCCTCTCTGCCGCCAGTGCTGTTTTAGAATGAGGAGGGGTAGAAATAAATAATTTTGTAGAACTGGTTGACTGAGTGAGGTTCTTGACAAATCAGTCTAAGAGTAGAGATCATTGGCACGTATTTTCATTCAGATTAGTGACAAATGTGTAAATCATGATTTTTCCCAACATAACATTTTTCAAAGATATATTTTCAAGGGGAATATTTATTTTATGAAAGATGCCAAACAGGCCACATCACCTCATTTCCTCGTCTGTTAAAGGAATGGGTTGGGTGAGACCGTCATGAAGGTCATTTTCAAAGAAGATTAAATAAAACACCCATGGACCGTGGAAGTATGACACAGAACAGGAAGGTTCTGCATGACATTGCTTTTATTTTCACTATTCCTTCAACTGAGGTTGGAGAGTGCATTCTTCAACAGACATGGGGGATTGAATCCTAACTATTTTATATGGAAATTGGACCTATGTTATTCTTTGCTTTTGTATCTTCAGCTGTTTGGAAACGACCATCTTATCAGCAGGGCCAATAGGATCATTAATGGAAAACAGTGTTGTGTGCCAGTAGATCTTTACTCCTTGATCAATAGTTATTTACTTCTGAGGGGTCATAGCTTGGTTAATATAGCTGAATAATTTTATTGATAGAAAACATAACAATGAAAAATAAAGTTTAGAATAGAAGATGAATGAATATAGCCCTTTCTTCAGTGGTCAGTGTTATTATTTGAACACTGTGATAGCTGGTGGAAAGTTGGAAGGGCAGACAACAAAAGCATTGAATAATTGTCCTAGGACTATAATCAGACTTCCATTATTGACCTCTGTTAATATTCTACTGTAACTGTCTGCTAAATTGGTTCCTTGGGGCTTGAAATATACAGTGATGTTATGAGTTCCTATCGTAAATTGCCACACAGTAAAGTAGCGAGTCTCTGAAATAGTGTTGGCTCTAGTTTGATCAATACTCAATTCAAAGCAGTGCAATAGGCAACTGTTTCCATAGAAACATTGATGTCACAGAGGTTGAACAGCGGCTGTTACAACAAATCATTTCCTTTGAGCAGTTGTAATTGACTATATGTACAGTTCGCTGTCACTTGAGACCATTTACATCAAGCAAGTAGCGGAACCGCATTAGTTATTCCAGGAGTAAGAGGGTTAGCTCTTCCTTTTGTGACCTTACAAATACCTAGGAGGATATTGCTATAGCAACCAGCAATATAACAGGAGGGACATTAATGCTAGCTGCCTTAATGCAGTAGCATTCTTTTGGAAGCTGAAAGGTAGTTTTAATAAAGTTTACCCAGTTGTTACATTACCACAAATCCTTTGCACCCCACAGTAATGACTGGGTTCCTCTCTCACAGACATCACTGATAACACAGACACTACAATTCCATTTGCACTTCATTTCCTGTTCCTTACCTGTGATTTTCCCCTTGGCGTCTGGCTGCACAGGCGCCACACAAGCACGTTTGGCATGATCGTATTGACGGAACGAACACAGAGCGTGGCCCTGGAGAAGCGCTGAAGTCTGAGTGCTTCAGAGTTGAAAAGAGAAAGGAATCTTTAACAGAAAGTTACATTTTTACTTTGAGTAAATAATTTCTGAATTTGAAGGACATGAAAGAAAACAGAAAGAGATGCAAGCTTAACTTACCTTTGTTGTGTTCCCTCAGGCTAGAATCATCACTGAAATTGAGTTTCCTATTTGAGAATCCTTCACATTATCTCACTACCTTACCACTATTTTCCTGGGGTGGCTGTGCCCAAGGGCACATTTGGAATATTCCATATACTTTTTGGGAAACTAAGAGGTTTGTATGTTCTTTCGTAGGTAAACAGGCAGAAATGGCATCAGTATATCATCAAACTCCATGCCAAATAAAAAGCATACGCTAATATGAGTATTTCTAGAATTATGAGAATTAAGTATGTCCAGACATAATATCTAGTTTTCAAAAATCTTGCCAGCATCTCATCTGAGCTGACAGGTGGTGTGATCAAGAATAAGAAGCAGTAATGGTGTTAACATCGTGTGCACTGCCATTTGCAAAGGGGTGAGGCTTAGAGGGCGTTTGGGAGATATGTCAGGGTCTCAACAAGCAATTGCAGGCACAACCAAGAAATAAGGCTGTATGTGGGAGAGGCAGGCGTCCCGTCTCAGCCGTGATGTGACTGCAGGTATGATCAGCAACACTGTCATCTGGGCATCTCTAGGAAAGAAAATGTATGCATGGTCATCAATGAAGAGAAGAAGCAAAAACCCTTATAGTAGGTGTTTACTTGTAAAGGATTTTCCAGTACAGACCCACAATGATCAGCCTATAGATTTTTGGCTGGTCTGCCCTATTCCTCGGGGTGAACCCTCAAAGGTAATAAAATTGAATTGCAATCAGTATTCTTTGATACTGGCCTGCCACTGACTGTTACTCACCTTGAACTAGAGAGCAACTATTTATAAGATTGTTTAGAGACACAAATCCAGTAAATTACTCTGTTTGGCCTTAAAAGAATGTTTGACTTGGAGCATAGATATGGCTATAAATCTTATAGGAATAATTTATAGGACAACATAGTGAGTGGTAATCTTCTGGTTACAATGGGTAAAGAGAGACAGTTTGAAAGGAAAAAGTGTTCCCCTGCCCGAGGTCAATGAACTTTTCCAGAGCCCTGCATACAGGAAATTTAGTAATGGCACCTGGGCATCCTGAGAGAGAAGGGAAACAGCTGCCCTTTGCACGTATGCGCTTTCCTGGAGCAATTCTTTTCTCGTAGCTGGCCATCTTTCCCTTGGCAACATGGCTCAGCCAGTGGAAAAGGAGAATGAGTCAGCTGTTGCTGGTACCCAGAGGGATCTGTCAGTCAGCGGTCAGTCAATAGACCAACAACCTTTCACAAAGGTGTTCCAGTCAGAACAGCTGGCTGGTGTGTGTGTGTGTGTGTGTGTGTGTGAGAGAGAGAGAGAGAGAGAGAGAGAGAGAGAGAGAGAGAGAGAAAGAGGGAGAGAGAGGGAGAGAGGGAAAGAGAGGGAGAGAGGGAATGAGAGAGAGAATATGACAGACACTATGCATTCTAGCTGAATATGATAATTCCTAAACGTATAAAAAACTTGGTCAGTCTTGATATATAGAGTTTCATTGATTATCATACGGTATTATATGAGAGAGACACATCTTGATTTTGTTAGTAGAAGACTCTGTTATTAGTCCTGAGAGTCCAGATAGTCTAAGGATAGAAAAATAATATAGTAAAATAAAAAAGAAAGGAAACCAGGAGAAATGAGTTAAAATTTTGGTTTTTCTAGTTGCTGGTTTAATATCTGTGTTTTATTTCCTTCATATGAAAATAAGCCCTAATGATAAATTTATGCAGTGAAATAGTCAAGGGGTACAGTTATTTTAATAGGACCACTTCATCTAGCCTAGAGACTTATAAATGTATTAAATTGGTTATTTTTGAGCTTAGGGGAACAAAAGAAAGCATCCCAAACTCATTGCTTCTTTTCACATCTTGTGTCTTAATAATTTAAAAGTAGTTACATAAAGGAATGGATTATTTCAAAAAGTATCTAATCAAAGCAAGTGAGGCTAGTTTCTTGGTGATTTAATTTTTGATTTCTGAAACTTACAGGAGTATCAAGTCTATACAATATTGCCAAGATAAATTTGCTGTGAGACTATCTGTAACCGAATTACTTCATTTGAATTTGATTAAGTAACCCTAAAGAGGTAATATCTACCTCATAGACATGTTGATAAGATCAAGTGGAATAAAGCTTTTAAAAGTATAAACGTTTTGTTAAGTATAGAGTATGAGCATACCATATTTTTCATACTATAAGATGCACCTTTCCCCCCAGATTTTTGGGGAAATGGGGGTGTGTCTTATAGTCCAAATGTAGCTTACCTGACTCGCTGTGGGTGGGGGAGCACAGCAGTGGAGTGGGGTCACAGGAGGCAGGAGCAGGGTTGCCGCTGCATTTTCCTTCCAAATTGGGTGGGGATGGTGCATCTTATAGTCCAAAAAAGTAAGTATTTCTTCCATGGTTGGGATCTTTAACATCAGGATTATTATCTCAAACATCAGTTTTTGCTGTTTTGTGTGGCTGAAAAATGTATGAGAGTTGACTTGAATCTGGACAGACTCCATATTTCTTTGTTGACTAAATCTCTAAAATGTTTTTTTCTTCTTTGACATTTTCCCCTCCCTGTTTTAGAAGTGGAGCACAGGTGAGTAAACTCTGGTTAACCAGACTTCAGGTCGCTGGGTTTTTGCTGGTCAGTATGTTGACGTTATTATCACCAAGCCTGGTAGCACTCCCCTGAGACAGTGCGAGGTGTCTGAACATTCCTTTTCGGTGGTGGTGTGAGGGGAATGACATCGATGAACGTGGTTTGACTTCATTTTTCTCAGTTTGGCAACTTCAGTATCTGTGGTGCCTTGGGACCAGCCTTAGCCAGTCAGTCTCTGGCCTCCTATTGCCATTGGGTTCTGCCCCCTGCTCGGCACCTTCTGACTGCCCGTGTCAGCCTGCGCTGGTGCCCGCATGCTGTGCCCGCCTGGAGGTGAGGGAGGTGGGGGCTCCCATGTCTCTCACTTGCTGGTTTCACTGCCCGTCACCATCCTCTGCCTTCTGCATCTCTCTCCTGCCTCAGGCACTACATATAGCCCATCCCCTCTTCTTAAAAACTTTCTCCCCATCTTACTTCCTTGATATTTCTCTTGGTTCTTTCTCTTTCTCTCTGACTCCCTTTCTCCCTCCACCATTCCTCATACCCTGTGTTTCCCCAGAATTAGCCTTTGGCCTCATGCCCACTCTAACTCTGGAAAGGCTTGCATTTATTCCCGTAGCGTCCATTCCCAGTGTCCCATTCTGTCAGTCTCCCTGTGTGGTGGATGCTGAGACATTTGAATGAAGTCAACAAAGGAGGTAATCCAAGGGGGGAAGCCAGTGGGAGGGATTTTTTCAGGACATGTTGGAGCCTACACTTGGGGTAGGGCAGGTGTCGGTGTAGGAGAGATACCCAAGGGGGTGGCAGAGCCTACAAGCATGGCGGGGCCTGCAGCTGCTGAGTCTTCCAGTCATTAGCAGCAATTGTCACCACTACCAGTGTGGTACTAGTCGCAGTATTGCTACTCCTGTGGGAGTAGTAGTAATACCTAGAGAATTGTAAATATGCTTTAAAGGACTAATGTTTTACATTATTTATAGTCAATCCATTAAAACAGAGGACTCAATGACTTTCTATGACCAAATAAACACCTGGGGAATGTGAGGGGCTGTGACCCAGGCAGTGTGCAGAAGGCATTGTCAGGGAAGGGGCCAGGAGGTGAAGAAGCAACCTTCCTGACATCCTGACATCTGGTCCCAATGTTGTCATCCTTCCATGTGAATGTCTGTGTCCTCCTCCTGGCTCTTGTTTTCAGATGCCTCACGCAGACAGCTGACGTCAAGGCCACCTTTCTGTGATATCATTGGGTCTCCAGTCACAGACCACTGTTTCCTGCAGGAAGACTAGCGACTCTTTCAACAAGACAATCTTTCCTGGGTTCTGCTGACATTGCACAGCCCCTGTGACTGGGTTTTCCAGTCTCCTTTATGGCATTTGCAGACCTGTCAAGGAGAGACCAGGAAGGGAACCTCACATCTCCTCAACTCATATGTCCTGCAGCCCAGCCTGGAGGGCTGCACCAACCCCAAATTCTCAGGAGAGAAAATGTGATTGGCCTAACATGGGCCAGTATCCTCACCCCCACTTTTTTTTTGAAAGGAGATAATATTGTATAAAAAATGCTGCTTAGGGCTCTCCCAGGAAGGTGAGACAGGCAGCTTCTAGACAAAGATGGCCAGTGGGGTCAGAGCAGATATTTCAAAAACCTTTTCCATATTTAAGTAAATTATAAATATAAATAA
Source organism: Tonatia bakeri (assembly GCA_004024845.1). Lineage (NCBI taxonomy): Eukaryota > Metazoa > Chordata > Mammalia > Chiroptera > Phyllostomidae > Tonatia > Tonatia bakeri. The sequence goes on from PVIA01002256.1 coordinate 69,453, forward strand.
TATTTCTAAGTTTTTCATTTAATAGCATGGGTTCCCAGTGTGTTATCAATTGGGTATGTGTTGTTTTATCCAGTAGAGGTAACAGCTAATGTTGTTTAAAATATTTCTAAGGAAGCAGGTACACAGGTCTAACACTAAAACTATCCATGGGATTGGGCAAGTTGCCTGAATTCATAATTAGTCTGATGCTGATGACTCTTGAGCCAGGACCTGAGTTCAACACCAGCTGAGCTCAGTCATGCTGGGGCCGGCAGTGCCCGTCTGTAACCATGTAAAAGGGCAAGAGAAGTGGTTCAAATACATGTTGAATTCTGAATTTTGCTTAAGGCTCATGAGTATCACCTCCAGTTAATAGAAGTGAATCTAGGGCTTCTGCGGGGGTGGTAGTGGGGGTGGGAGGGTGATATATTTTAGGAATTTTAAATACACTTGCTTATATTATGTAACAATAAATTTATAACACAGATTTTTATATGATGACTACTTGTTGGGGACAGAAAGCCAAATTTTCCAGACCAAGGTTTTTAATACCCAGTTTTGTTTTGTGTGTGGAGGTTTTTGAAGCATAGCTTGTAATCATGACCGTATAATAATATATCCCATATGAAAGTAACTGAACTTGAAGAATGATCTGACAATTTGATTTAGATATAAAAAAATTTTACAGCTTGGACATAAGAATGAGATGTTTTTTTCTTCCTCAAAACTTGTATGCAGCGTCTCTTTGGAAATAGCCAGGTAATCTTCTGGGGGCAAAATAAACCTTCTCAGGCCCTATGTCATCTTTGTGATCCTGCCATAAAAAGTAGAAGAAACCCAGCAGTGAAAATGTGTTATTTCAGCTAAAAGAAATTTTGGTTTTGGATGTTCAGGATAATGAAGACAAAGGCATTATGGGTAGGGAAGAGGGGTTAGACTCTAATTTTGCCTGAGGTTTGCTGTGCCAATTTAGACCTAGTTCTGTTATTTCTAATTCAGTGGGATGGCTTTTAGGTGACTTCTGTCTTTAAGGTTTCCATTGCTGGATTTGTAATTGAGTCCAGTGTGTGTGCTGCCAAAGTGAACATGGTTGACTGTGCTCTAAATCTAATGTCATGCAGAAGCCTGGGAGCTAATCTGTATTGTCGGAGCCAGAGCAATACTTACAGATACTTATGAATGATTCATATGTGACAAGCAGTATCCTAATATTTTGCATGTATTGATTCACTTAGTTGTCAAACAACTTCATGTGGTCGGTGTTTTTGTCCCCATCTTACCAATTAGGAAACCACAGAGAGGTTAAGTCAATTGCTGGAGGTTGCACTGGTGGTCAGGATTCGGACCAGCATTCAAATCCCAACAGTCTCACTTCAGAGCCGAAACACTTCACCACCATGCTGAACCCCCAGGAGCCTCTTGGGCTCTGAGAAAGTTGTTTAATCTTGTGTCTAATTCCTTTGTCTTCAAAGGGCTGTGACAGCACTTCCTGTCTCCCCAGCTCAGAGAAGTGTTCTGAGATTAATAGCAGTGTGTGTCCCTTTCAGCCTCTGTGGGTCATTCCCTTATGCACCAAGCTCCCTTTGAAGTCAGTAAAAGCCTTATGTGTGTGTATGAAGGGAAGCAGGACCCTCGGCAGGCAAGGGGATCTGTAAATATTGAGGGACATCTATAAATCACTTTTATTTTCTTGGAAAATGATCTCTATAAACATCAAATAGCGTGAAGTGCTTTGTATTGTGGGTTTGCAGGTAGCATTCTCCCATGTGTGATATTCTCATTTTGAAGTCACAATCCATGAAAAGTGAATAATTAGGGAGTAATTTTATGTTTCTAGTGTTTGTTTCTTCCATAAACTTCTCAAGGGCAGGAACCAGGTCTGATTCATCTTTATTCTTAAAATTTCCTTACCCTCCCCTTCCCACTCCCTTCCGGCATCTGCTTTGGTACTTGGTACATAGTAGGTGCTCAGTAAAGTCTTGCTGAAAGAATGAAAACTGGGAGAATCAGATTTTGTATAGTGATTTCTGTTTGTTTCATTCATAGGGAGGACACCTAAAAGGGAAAATATTTGGGGAGAATTTTGACAAGATCAGTTTTAAAACAGTAATTTCAAGAGGGAATATAAGAAATTGTGGCTAGATATTAGGAAGAGTTTCTTGACCAAGAAGACTGTGAAAAGCTGGAAATTGTCTTATGGGTCAAGACTGAAATCTTTCTTTACAGACTTTGAATACTAGGTTATCTGGTATATACTCAGTTTTACCTAGAAGTAGGGGGTAGGTCAAGGGAAGAAGAGGTGGTCCTCCTTCTTAGCTCTGATTCCATGGCTGGAGCATGGAAGTGGCAAGGAAATTATTTACCTCAAACAGAGTGCAAAAGAGAGCAGATTTGCCAGGACTGGTGTGGCTCCGTGGGTTGGGTGTCATCTGAAAAACCAAAAGGTCACCAGTCCCATTCCCAGTCAGGGCACATGCCTGGGTTGGAGACCAGGACCCTGGTTGGGGGGCCTGTGAGAGGCAACCAATTGGTGTTTCTCTCCCACACTGATGTTTCTCTCCCTCTCCCTCCCTCCTCCTCTATCTAAAAATAAATAAATTAAATTAAAAAAAAAAGATAGAGAGAGAACAGATTGTCAGACAATGGTTGTGCCACAGGAAACTGTCACTGTAGAAGCTGTTTCCCCAGTTAAACTTTCTCAGACAGAATGAAATCTCCTAAGGGTTTGCACAGCAGGGCTGTTTTTCAGATGTTAACCTATCCCATTCACTTTAACATTTATCAAGTCCAGGGACAAAAATCTACTAAGAAGCAAGTAACTACTCTCTCTTGGGAACTGAGACTTAATGCCCAGGAGAATTTCATCCTTGGCATTCATCCCCTCTGGAGTTCATTAATTTGGGCCCTTGTTTTCCTCATTATCCTAAGGGGGACAAAATAATCATGGCAATTTCAATTCCTAATGACAGAGAAGATCAGTGACTTTCACTTTCATTTTCCAATCAGTTAATCATTAAATTAATCAATATTTTTTGTAATTGTTCTGTGACAGTCATCATGCTACAATTACATTTAATATCAAAAGAACAATTTGAGGGTAAGGAGTGATTCAGGAATACAAGGATAGGTCAACATTAGAAAGCTTAACAAAAACCATGTAAATCTCATAAGACAGAAAACCATTTGATAAAAATCAATATTTAATTTTAATAAAATCTTTTAGTTATATGAGATTATAATGATTGTACTTTAAAACAAAAAGTATCTATCTGAAGACAAAAGCTAGAGGAATTTGCATATAAAGAAGAAACAAGACAAAATGTCCACTTTTACCATTATTATTCAATACTGTTTGGCAGTTTTAGTCAATGCAATCAGACAAGGCAAGAAAATAGAAGGTATAAATACTGGAGATAAAATAGCATCATTTTTTTGCAGATAAGAGTCAAATCAAAGACTATTAGAATCAGTAAGAGAGCCAAAACATGGGCACTTATAATTATACAAATGAAACAAAACAAGAGCCTTGCAAATGGACTCTTGTATTTTTAACTAAAAATTTCTGATTGAATAGAATGAGAAATTCCATTAATAATAGCAACAAAATAGAAAATTTATAGAAGTAGAAAAGAGCAAGACCTAAATTTAAAAATAGATATGTATATGTAATTTAACTATAAGAAATAAAAGAGGACTTAAATAAATGGAGATTAATTCTAGAGATGCAGCTATAGATATAAAATATCATGTTCTTGGAAGGATTCAATATTGTGAGAAGGTAAAAAAATTAATGCAAATACAATAAAAATTCTAATGGGATTTATTTTGAAACTTGCCAAAAATAAATATGTAATTTTTTGGAATAATAATACACAAAAATAATTTTAAAAATCTAGAACAGTAATGAGAAAGATGCTCTAAAGGAGATAAAAGTGTATTTTAAAGATTCACTGATTAGAACAGTGTGATACTGGCCATGAAAAATCAATGAGTCAGAACAGAAACTTGCAAAACACATCCAAGTATTCATCAGAATTCACTGTATTGTAAAGGTAAAGTAGAAGGATGATTTAGGTATTATGACAACAGGCTAACCTTTAGGGGAAAAGTTTAGGTCCTTACTTCATAATTTAGACATAACTAGATTTCAGATAAGTTAAAGTTTTTGTTTTATTTTACATTTCATTTTACTGTGGAAATATATGAATATTTTATAATCTTCCAATAGGCAGAGACCTTTCTAATAAAATGCCAAAGGCTTAGACCACAAAGTTTTGATAGATATAATTATATAAGAAATGGAAACTTTGGTATAAAGAAAAATCAAACCAAAATGCCTCAGCTAACTAAGGTTGTGTGTTGCAGATGGGTGCTTGTGCCATCCATCTTGTACCAGATCTGATGATTAATTATCAGGAATTTTGCAAGCTAATTGTTAAACAGAACCATCATTAAAAATGAAATCAGAGACATTTGCAATTAAATAAATTATATTAAGAACAGAGGTAATAAATAGACAAAACAGCCTACCTTTTCCTAAATATTTGACTGCATTTTTCTATAGAGTTTACATCTATTATATTTGTATGCTAGGAATATAATCAGATTACAGGGAGGAGGACAAGTGGAACTGGGGCCTGGGATGCACCAGCAACTTCCACCTCCCTTGCTCATCTTGCTCTGCTTCTTTCTGCATGCCAGCACCATCCTCTTCTACTGAAAACCAGTTTCTTTATGTGGCTGGTCCATGTTAGCTGGCAGCTCTTACACTTCCATCTTTAGTTCACTGCCAGAGAGGCAAAGAGCCACTAAAACTCACTTTCTTAACTGAAGGTAACAATAGTTCAGAAAAAAAGCTCTAATTGACCTGTTTGGGCTAAGCACCATCCCCTGGACCAGTCATAATGGCCAGAGGGATTGCTCAATGACTGGCCAAAATTTAATCAGGTGGCTGGTCTTAGACCAATGTTAAGTGGGAGTTCAACTTTATTAGAATGTGGCCACTGCTTTTTGAAACACATATTAGAACGAACATTTCCAAGAGAAGCATTTTGTTTTGGACAGTCAAAAGAATGGATGACCATGACTCTGGGTTTCTACCTAAGTTTTAGCCAACTTTTCGAGAAATCCTTTCTTAAATTATAGGATTTGTAGACCACAAGAAATTGAGCTGTACTTAAGCCCAAAGCCTACATTGTTATAAAAGTAATTGGAGATTGGGGTACAGAGAAGCTATTGTCTTCTCCTCTAATCTGATACTCTTCTACCAATCCTCACTGCCATTGTCAACTGAAATCATAAGCACCAAGAGCCTTAAAAAAACTAGCATCATTTATTTCTAAGATACTAACATTAACTAATGGACATTAATTCCTAACTAATATTTTGGAAACCATGAAGAAAATAAAAACTATCACCATTTTTCTATTTAGTCTCTAAACATTTAATGTAGACATGAATTTAGTAAACATTTATTGAGCACTTAATTACTATGTGCCTTAGGGTGAGACAAGAAAAAAAGTAACTTCTCTCAGAGCCTGTATTCTACTGGGAGACTTGATATAAGTTCTACTGGCTTTTTCTGAGGCTGAGATCCCCCGCTGGTCATTGAGAGGTGGGGAGGGGGGTAGAGAGAGAGAGAGAAAGGGAGAGAGAAAGGGAGGGAGAAAGACAATAGGGAGGGAGGGAAAGAAGCAGACTCCTTATGTTAGGATCCCCATGAATCTGAGGGTCTGATAGCTCGGTTGGATGAGTTCTTGAAACTGCTTCCCTGCCTTAGGGTAAAGAGCTAAGAATCCAGGCATGAAATTAATCCCTGCCCATAGACCATGGACCTAAATGAAGTCTTATAGCACCTAAAGAAAACTAAGCAGTGGACCTGAAAACAAATTAGCATATTTGTTGTCGTTCATCTACTTTTGCGCTGTGGTGATTTCATAACCTGTGGTGTTCAACAAAGTAAGAATTATTGCTTTCTTCTGTTTTTATTTGTGCTCTGTTTATAAACAAAAATCCATATACAAGGAAACATTCTCAGGTTGGCTCTTACAACACTGACAATATGGCCATTCAGTTCTGGTTATGGACAGGTGTTTGCAGCACTATGTTAATGCCAGTGATTGGGGATTTAAGAAATTCAAGAGCATCTTGAATAGTGGTATCTATTATGCTTCATCTGGATGCCTAGTTTTGGGGAAGAAATGGTCAATTACTGATTTCAGTATTTTATCCAGCTATGGAAAGAATTAAAAAAATGTGGTTGTAGAAGGGAGAAGGGAGGTGGTACTCAATGTGGAAAATTCTAATTTTAGAGATATGGTGGAAGTTTCAGGGGCCTGGTCATTTCAGCAAGCCTATTCTAGGCTGACACACTCAAGCCAGTTTCATGAGCCTCTGTAGCAAGACAAGGATTTGGGCCTCTTCCTCTGACTTTGAAAACGGAGGCTGCTCCGGGCCAGAGATGTCAGTGTATATAGTTAACTGTTATGGATCTTACAATAAAAATTTGTTGAAGGTCATTGAACGCTCATCTCTTTATGTTTATTACTTTAGTCTTTTATTTGTTCGTAGACATGGATCGTTTGATGTCAATTACCACCACACTTGGCATTTTATGCAGTAAAGGTCCTTATGGTTCTTGATGGGTAAATAAACAAGCTAGTAAAAAGCTACAGTGACAGTGGCTCTTGCATTTCTGCTCCCTTAGCCTGAAATGAGAGTGGAAGGGTCTGTCTGAAGTTGTGTCTTCTGTGAGTGATGCTTTGGGTGTGAATCCATAGCCCTGTGCGGCTCCACTCTGCATCCCACATAGTTTCCTCTCCAAGTGCTGCAATGACCTTGGCACCTCCAGATGAATTTGGGGCTTGGATTTTCCTTTCTTCTTCTTCCTCTTCTCCTCCTCCTTCCTCTCCTCCTTCTCCCTCATCCTCTCCTCTCCTTCCTACTTCTTCTAAGTTATCACAAAGCACTTGTTTATATGGAATGCTGATTTCTTTAGCACTGTATGAAGAGAGACGTTTATTCTTTTGCTCAGAGTAACCTTTTTTTCTTTTAAGATTGAAGTCAAGGCATTTCTTTCTTTTTCATTTATTACATTTCTTTCTTTCTTTTTCATTTATTTTTTTAAATGATATACTTAATTCTGAGTGACCCTTCTTGTGTCAAGTCCATTTTTAGAATATTTAGCTCAGCATCTCCTTAACTCTGCACATGATTAGACGTTTTCTCATTTCCCTTTATAGCCAGTAAGCCTGAAAGAATATATTAGTTACTCTCTTGGTGTGTGTATCCTGTGTCCATCTTCTTCTAAATATTCTGTGTACATGATCTGATACCCTTATGACAACATGATAGATACTAATGTAATACCATTTCACAGATGAGGAAACTGAGGCAACCACCTGCTCAAGATCATACGAGTAATAAGAAGCAGAGCCAGAATTCCACATCAAGTCTGTCAGACTCGCCAGATATTCTCTTGAACACTTTGCTTGAGCACAAAGCTCAAGCTTTGTAACTTGCATGCCTGATACAGCAATTATTTTGAAACAAAACAAAACAAAACCCAACAACATTAATGTGTATACAATATTCAGAAAATTTTCAAATTATGATAAAATGTACTTAGCTCTGATATGATACCAACCATAATTTATTCTTTCTTTAAGGTTTCATAAAATTCTATGAAATCTTTCATTATTACGAAACACCAATTATCCTCACGTTGTGGATATGAAAGGATGCTGGGTAACAGAAATTTTTATTTTAGAAAAATCCATATAATCATAGCAAACACTATGTGTGGTACTAAAAAAAAACCTTTAAAAATTAATATTATGAAGCTGAAGAGGGAAAAGATGGGCTGTCCCTGACTTTCAGTTGAATAACTTTAAAAGAAAATATAATGAGCTTAATGTTGAGGAATAGGTAGTCTGCTCACATTAAAATAATTATTCATTTCCCTTATTTTTGGAACTCCATTTCACAATGAGATTCATTCATTGTATAGTTGGTCAGGTAACGTTTATAAAATGTAATGGAGAATCATTAGTATTTGTTCTAAAAAGAAAAATAGTTCAGGAAGCAATTTTATTGATTTATTCATTACATTTATTAAATACCCACTAGCTAAAAGCTAATAATAATCTATGTTTTCAAATATATAGATCATTTTGAAATTATACCTAATAGTCAAAACATAAACTGTTTCTTAAAAGGAAAAATGTTTCTTACTAAAGAAAGCCTTTGTGTGACAATACTTGGGAATTCTAGGTCTCCCCCTATGAACACATGAATATATGTTTGGTGACTTCCTCTTGAAAATTAATTGCAGCTCCAGGAAAACAACCAGGTGAGGCAAACCCTGCGTGTGCCTTTGTCTTCAGACCTGGAGCACCTCCCATCGGAGTTCCTGCTGCTCTTTGTCACTGTATTCCTATCACCCTTCTTTTTAGCACTCACCTCACTTAGAGTGGGCTAGCGTGATCATCTTTTATTTACAAGCACGCTTGTCACATTTATTAGAACTGGCCATTTCATGAAAAATATTTGTACTTTAACATTAAGCATAAAATGTTATTTGTCAACAGATGATGAATTAACCATCATATTTAAATTCTTTTTGTACATTTAGGCATATTAACATGTCTAATGCATTTCTATTTGAAGTGTGTAAATCTTTAAGTACAACATTGCATTACCCAACATAATTCTCTTAACATTTTTATGTATATAAAAAGCTCACATTCATATAAAATAATACTTTTCCTTCCCAAAATAGGAAATATGGGCTTAATACAGAATATGCTGACATCTAAGCTTTTGACTGACATCTAAGCTTTTAAGAAATGCTTTATACTTTTATATGTATATGTAATATACATATAATATTAATATGTATTAATAATACACGTAATAATAATAATATTACATATATTATTGTTATTCAATTACAGTTGTCCCCATTTTCCCCCATTACTCTCCCCTGCCCTACCCACCACCCACTTCCCACATTCAAAACTCCCCCCCATTGTCTTTGTCCATGGGTCCTTTAAACATGTTCCTTGACTTGACCCTTCTCCTTATTTACCTCATTGTCCCCCTCCCCTCTCCCCTACGGTCACTGTCAGTTTGTTCTTTATTTCCTTGTCTCTGGTTATATTTTGCTCCTTTGTTTTGTTGATTAGGTTCCACTTATAGGTGAGATCACATGGTATTTGTCTTTCACTGTCTGGCTTATTTCACTCAGCATAATGCTCTCCAGTTCCATCCACGCTGTTGCAAAGGGTAGAAGCTCCTTCTTTCTTTCCTTCTGCTGCATAGTAATCTGTTGTGTTAAAGTACCACAGTTTTTTGATTTACTCATTTACTGATGGGCACTTAGGCTGTTTCTAGCACTTGACTATTGTAAATAATGCTACTATGAATATTGGGGTGCATAGGTTCTTTTGAATTGGTGATTCAGGATTCTTAGGGTATAATCCCAGCAGTGGAATTGCCAGGTCAAAAGAAAGTTCCATTTTTCGTTTTTTGAGGAAATTCCGTAGTTTTCCACAGAGGCTGCACCAGTCTGCATTCCCACCAACAGTGCACGAGGGTTCCCTTTTCTCCACAACCTCTTCAGCACTTGTTGTTTATTGATTTGTTTATGATGGCCATTCTGAATGGTGTGAAGTGGTTTTAATTTGCATCTCTCTGATGGCTAGTGATGCTGAGCATCCTTTCATATGTCTATGGGCCCTCTGTATGTCCTCCTTGGAGAAGTGTCTGTTCAGGTCCTTTACCCATTTTTTTAATTGGATTGTTTGTCTTCCTGGAGTAGACTCATGTGAGTTCTTTATATATTTTGGAGATCAAACCCTTGTCCGAGGAATTGGAAAATATGTTTAGCTATATGGTTAGTTGCCTTTTCATTTTGCTGATGTTTTCTTCAGCTGTGCAGAAGCATTTTAAATTTGATGTAGTCCCATGTGTTTATTCTTTCCTTTGTATCCCTTGCTTAAGGGGACATATCAGTTAAAATATTGCTCTGTGGAATATCTGAATTTTTCCTGCCTATGTTCTCCTCTAGGACTTTCATGGTGTCACTACTTATATGTAAGTCTTTTATCCATCTTGAGTTTATGTTTGTATATGGTGTAAATTGGTGGTCATGTTTCACTTTTTTGCATGTAGCTGTCCATATCTCCCAACACTATTTGTTGAAGAGGCTATTTTTACTCCATTTTATGCTCCTGTCCCCATTGTCAAATATTAATTGACCATAGAGACTTGGGTTTATCTCTGGACTCTCTGTTCTGTTCCATTGGTCTATGTGTCTGTTCTTATGCCAGTACCAGACTGTTTTGATTACAGTGTCCTTGTAATATAGTTTGATATCAAGTTTGTGATCCTTCCTACTTTGTTCTTCTTTCTCAAAATTGCTGAGGCTATTCAGGGTCATTTATGGTTTCATATAAATTTTTGAAATATTTGTTCTATATCTGAAAAGTATGTAATTGGTATTTTAATAGGGAGTCTGTTGAATCTATAAGTTGCTCTGGGTAGTATGGACATTTTGATGATGTTGGTTCTTCCAGTCCATGAACATGGTATATGCTTCCATTTGTTTGTGTCTTCCTTAATTTCTTTCTTCAGTGTTGTGTAGTTTTCTGAGTACAGGTCTTTTACCTCTTTGGTAAGGTTTATTCCTAGGTATTTTATTTTTCTTGTTGCTACAGCAAATGAGATTTTTTTCCTAATTTCTGTTTCTGATATTTCACTGATGGTGTACAAAAATGCCTTTGATTTCTGAATATTGACTTTGTATCCTGCTGTTTTGCCAAATTCACTTATTAGGTTGAATAGTTTTTTCATGGAGTCTATAGGGATTTTTGTGTACACTATCATGTCATCTACAAACAATGGCAGGTTTACTTCCTCCTTTCCAATTTGGATGCCTTTTATTTCTTTTTCTTGTCTGATCCCTGTGGTTAGAACTTCCAAGACTATGTTGAATAGAAGTGGTGAAAGCAAACACCCTCTTCTTGTTCTTGACCTTAGTGGGAAAGATTTTAGTTTTTTCCCATTGAGTATGATGTTGGCTGTAGGTTTCTTCTATATGGCCTTCATTATGTTGAGGTATGCTCCCTCTACTCCCTCTTTTCTGAGTGTTTTTATCATAAGTGGGTGTTGTGTCTTATCAAATGCTTTTTCTGCATCTATTGATATGATCATGTGATTTTGTCTTTCCTTTTATTTATGTGACATATTACATTTATTGATTTGCAAATATTGTACTATCGTTGCATCCCTAGGATGAATCCCATTTGATCATGGTGTATGATCTTTTTAGTGTATTGCTGGATGCAGTTTGCCAATATTTTGTTGAGGATTTTAGTGTCTGTGTTCATCAGTGATATTGGCCTGCAGTTTTCTTTCTTTGTTATATCTTTATCTGATTTTGTGATTGGAATGAAGTATATAAAGAGAAACAGTTATGTGGAATCATTCCAATACTCGCCAAAGATTAATCCTTTAAAATGTCAATGACCATATAAAAATATGTATTTGTGTCCTAATCTGAAATCTGTTACTTATTTTTTTCATTCCATGAACATCTCCCTTTATATTAAGCTTTCCTGAATTATAAAATAATTATTATACAATAATACTGTAACTGTATAATGATAACAAGTGATACTATTTAATATCTTAACCAATAAACAGATAAATCAAATTCCAACTAAAATTTATGTTTTATAACACAAACACTTCCAGTAATGGCCATTTCTACTTAAATTAACATTGCTGGAGCTACCATTCCACTTATTCTCTTATCTAAAACTGTATCTAGATTCAGAAGATTCAGGTTCTAGTTCTCACCCACCACCTAAAGAGTTATGTGACCTTGGCAAGTCACAATCTGTTTGAGGTTGAGTCTCCTCCTCTGTAGGAGATTATATAATACAGAAAAAACCCTACTTCCCATTAGTTACAAACATGGTTTATTTATTGTAAAGGGATATGTAAGTAAGTAGCAAATTCATTTTATCTAAATATGTCATCCTCTAGAAATACTTTGGATGAACTCTCTTCGATTCTTTAAATAGCAGGGGTTACACTCTTTACCTTTTTTCTTTGTGTCATGAAGATTTCATCAAGACAACTATAGTTAGAAATATTTTAAGAACAGAAAAATCAGGTTCAAAATGAGTGCCCCCTGGCTTAACTGAAGAAGATTCAAGTGCAATGAAAGAATTTGGAAACATCCTTGGAGTTGTAATGGATTTTGTTCTGTATTTTAACAAAATGAACTAAATTTGGCACATAATTGTTGATAAAAATAGGAGGATCTTATACAACCAGTGCCTCACAGGTCTAGAATGTTCAGTTTTGGTTAGTGAGTCTCAACCATAAAGAGGTAAGAAAATGAGAAATCTCTAAGTGGGTTGGTGGCAAAGTGTTTGGGTTTGAGAGTCAACAGCAGCTGTATTTGAATTCCTCCTTTGTAATGTATTAATTACATTTTCATGGGTAAGTTACTGAAAGTCTCCCCAGTCATCCTTGGGGATATATCCACTGAATAGAGACTACTATTATTTAAGTCAAGTTGAAGTGATAGGCATTTATAGAAGGCACAAGGCCCCCTGTTTGTAGTGATTTCCACAATACTGTGGTTATTTTCTGAACACTGAGATGCCCCTTTAATGAGATCTTTAAAGAGATCTGTAGCAGTGTAGAAGTTCCTACTTTTCAGTGAGATGTTCTACTGGATAGTGAACTTTAGAGTATATTGTAATAAATGCAAAGATTAAGCAATTATAAACATTTGCTGGAATAACCTAAACCCCCAAAACATGATGTGAATGAATGGCATATCTGCATTTTCCACAAAGTGCCCTCCAGGTCCTATGAATCTGTATGTGCACAGAGGCTACCTGTATTATATATGCTGTCGTCATCGAAGAGGCCCTTTGTGCCAAACATTATTAACTTCCTTCTACAGATGAGGAAACTGGGGTTCAGAGAGTTGAAATAACTTACCCAGGTTTAAGTATATAAAAAGTAGAGGAGCCAGAATGTGAATCCAACTGTGTCTAAATAAAAAATTCTCATTCATTCAACCACAAAATAGAAAAGAATTCGCCAAAGGTCAGCAGATGAGCACATGTAGGAAGAAGTTACCCTTCTTTGCTTTGATGCTATGCTTTCTAGTAGAATAGATAGGCTATTGATATGGCAAAGAGCCTCAGCAAAGAGAACCACATTGTATGTCAAGGTTACATTCCAGGAAAACACAACTTACATCCAAAAGACATGAAAAGGCCATTCTTTCCTGAGAATGAATGAAGCAGAAGGTCTAGATTTATTTCCAGAACACTACCACCCACCACTAATAAACTCTTAGCACTGTTGTATAATATGTTGAGTAACACTTGACACTTGACATCACATAAATAGTACAGAAATATTTATCCTTACCTTAAAAATGTTAGCTTGATTGATAAATTTTGCTCTAAAGGTAATGACCATGAAACATTATCGATGCAGTGAATTAGGCAGAAAGAGCAAGAATGAAGATTTTTTCACCTCCATACCCAACTCCATCAACTCCACATCTGCATCCAGGTGGTGCCACACAGGGGAGCCTCTCCCCTTCTTATCTTTCTTCAAGACAGTAAAGAAGGAATAAAATGTCCACCTGTGCACTTAGCATGGAGAATCACACAATAATGCATTGTTTCCACCTACAACTAAAGTTACAGCATGGCACATTATTCACATAGCTTAAAATGGTGGCTCAATGCAAAATGTAGCCTGTATAAATGAACTATTTAAGTGTGAAAAATATAATGTGGACTCTCCTTGTTTCTTTTACATTTGCTGATGGTACTGCTTTTCACTTGTCTCCTTCTACTGCTTTCTGCGTCCCTTCTCAGCTTTGCAGCAGCAGCAACTAATAAAAATAGTAACAGAGCTGACATTGGTTGAACATGTTATAATGTTCTAAGAATTAAGTACTTTACATGTTTTGTTTACTTTCCTCTCCACAAACTCTAGTCATAAAAATTATTGTCATTTCAGCCCTGGCTGGCGTAGCTCAGTGGATTGAGCGCAGGCTGTGAACCAAAGCATCGCAGGTTCGATTCCCAGTCAGGGCACATGCCTAGGTTGCAGGCCATGGCCCCCAGCAACCACACATTGATGTTTCTCTCTCTCTCTCTCTTTTTCTCCCTCCCTTCCCTCTCTAAAAAATAAATAAATAAAATCTTAAAAAAATTATTGTCATTCCCATTTTACAGAAGAAGAGACCAACATTTTGGGATTATCTAGTTCTTAAGTATCTAGTAAACTCTGGTTCTCATTAAGATTTAGTAAGTATACACTACCCTGTTTATTCTACCAAGGGGAGTTATAGAACTTGCATAGAATACATGGAGCAGTTATTTGCAGACACTGAAAAGTAAATAATAGTAGACAGATGGGAAAAGGAGACCAGATTTGAAGTGCCACTAAACAGGCCATTGTGTTACTCTCTGTTTTGAACTCAGTGTCCAAACTGCAGAAGAGGGCACCATGGTGCAGAGAGAGTTTCCAGAGAAATCTTTTATGTCTGGATTGAATAGCAGGAAAGGGAGCTCTTAACACTCAAAAAGAGTGGGGGAAATCACCATTTTCCTTTTAAAAAAGTGTTCTCTCCATTTTCTAACACCCTGGTCTTGAAGAAGTCCAGTAGCAGTAGTGGAGTAACAAAAGCCAAAACTTGGGGAGAAGGAACTTTCTTCTCTGATCAGTAGAGCCGTGATCCTAGAGAGTTTGGGATTATCTCCTGTTTGCCCTGCTAACGGTTAGAGTAACTAAAGGCATGGTTTTCTGATCAGAGGACTGAAAATATGGGAAATTATTTTCTCATAAGTTCCCAGTACCAGAAACTCCTCGAAAGACCATAGAATGGAAGAAACTTTGGAAAGTGATCCCCATAAAATTGCTTATGATCTCTAGGGCTCACCCCTTATATCTGGTCCTCATCAGCATACAGACTATTTCAAGAAATAAAGTAACATATAGATGCTGCCCAGATCCCAGACTGACCACTGGGTGATAGACATGTGGGATGGATCTGAAAAGCGGTGTTAAGGCTTTGAAAACTGAACTGACATCAAAACTTTTGCCCACAGGAAATGGAGTGCAACTTGCAGCTTAAACTTAACCAGCTTGATTGCCAGCTGAAACAAAAATATCGACACTCTCATAGGATTTAAACAAGATCCAGAATCTCATAACAATACTAAAATTATCAGATATATTCAAAATTACTTGGCTTTCAAAGAACCAGGAACAAAATCTCAGCTCACCTGGGAAAAAACAACAGATGCTGACTCCAAGATGACACTTACGTTAGAGTAAGCCGTAATAGACTTCAAAGCAGCTATTATAAAACTCTTCAACAAGTGATTGCAAACACTTTTGAAATGAAATTGAAAATAGAAAGCCATAGCAAAGAAACAGAAGGTACAAAGGAACATCAAAAGAAAATTTTTGAGCTGAAAAATACAATAGCATATATTTTCATAGTAAAAAAACTCACTGGATGGGCCAAATAGCAAAATGGAGATGACAGTAAAAAGTCAGTGAACTTAAAGATAGATCAATAAAAAGTATTCAAGCTGAACAACAGAAAGAAAAAAAGTTTTTAAATAGACAGAGAGTCTTCCAGTTTTGGCTCCAACACATAAAGAGCTTGGAAGTCAGCATTCTCATTTCTACAACAAGAAAAAGTGAGATGAACTAAAAAATGAATGCTTTTCTTGAACTATCAGGTCACAAGGCTAAACATTATCCTGAAATCTGGAGAGACAGGTGCATCCAGAAAGACACAGCTGAGATGCGCTTGGCTGAAGCAGCAGCCACTAGAGCCATAAACCAGCAGAATCACTTAAATGATAATTTAGATAAATTGCTGGAAGTTGAATGTGGATGAATATGACTGTGAGAAATTCCTGGCAGTTGCTGTCTTTCATGGGCTGTCTCTCTAGAAGCCCCACCAAGTTCTCACAACAATATCTGAAAAAGATCACCTTGTGGCCTTGGCAGGGGAGAGGAAGAGTAATTATTATGAAATATACCCAGAACCTTCTTCACTCTACATAGGAAAGGAATTAGCCAGAGCTTTATTCCACCCCCTCCAGCCTTCCTGACTCACCTTAGGGAGAGCAATCACAGTTACCAGAAGTCAGGGATTCAAGGAAATAAAATAGAAATGTTGCAGCCAGGGAAGGGAGTAAGGGGCAGTGAGGAAAAAAAAATTCTACTGGAGAAACACTTACAAAGATTATAGCCAATAGGTGCAGGTCTACTAAATGATGGAGATTTGATCAGAAGATTATAGAATGTTCTTCCTCACCCACAGCTTACCACCATACCCCAGAACTTCAGTATAACAAGTGGATTGCAGCAGAAAGACCTTTAAGACACAGACTCAATCTTAGCAGGAGAACTTATGTAAGGTGAAAGATAAAATAATGACACTAAAGAAATTTGAAGCCTCTGCACATATGGCCACAGCAAACATTATACATAGCTTAACTCCTACCCAGGTTAACATAAATCCTCATACTAAAGTCCCACTTACCCCAGTTCCTATTACTCAATATAATATCTGCTCTCAACAAAAAATTATAAGGTATGCCAAAAGGAACAAAAAACAGTCTGAAGGGGTGAAGCAATTATGTGAATAAGATTCAGATATAATATAGATGTTGGAATTATCAGTCAGGAAATTTTAAATAACTGTGATTAAATATATTAAACCATTTAATAAAAAATACACAATATGCAAAAATACATGGTTAATATAAGCAGAGATGGAAATTCTAAGAAAGAATCAAAAGGAAATACTAAAAATAAAATAAAATAAACCTAAGAAATAAGGAAGTCTTAGATGGATTCATCAGTAGACTTGACTCAGTTAAGGAAAGATTCAGTAAACTAGAAGAAAGAGCAATAGATGCTTTCTAAAATGAAATGCAAGGAGAAAAAAATGAAACAAACAAACTAGAATAGAACAGAACATCCAAGAACTGTGAAGCAATATCAAAAGATATAACATATATATAATTAGTATACCAGAATGAAAGAAATGGAGAATGCAGCAAAAGAAATATTTGAAATAATAATGGCCAAGAAATTTCACAAATGAATGACATAACAAAACACAAATCTAGGAAGCATAGAACTCACCAAACAGGATAAATACCAAAATGTGCAGTTTGAGGTATATCAAACCACATTAATACTGCAGACAATTAAAGACAAAGAGAAAATCTTGAAGGAAGCCAGAAGTTAAAAAAGAACTCCACACACCCCTATACTAGAACAAGGATAAAAGTTACAGAATATTTTCTATCAGAAATCATATAAGCAAGAAGGGAGTGAAGTGAAATATGTTAAGACTTGAAAGAAAAATATCACCAACCTAAAATCTATATCCAGCAAAATTACCCTTCAAAGTGAAGGAGAAATACTTTCTCAGACAACCAAAAATTGACCAACAGATTTAGCAAAATGTAAGAAGTTCTTCAGGCATAGGGAAGATGATGTATGTCAGAAATTCTCTATCTACAGAAAGGAAGAGTGTCAGAGAAGTAATACATGAAGACAAATATTTCACTTTCCTTATTAACTGATCTGGAGGATAATTGTTAAATAAGTAATAACAAAATATTGGATCGTGACAGCACATGAATGAGTGAACAAGTTTACATCTGTTGTAAACAATTAATCTTTGAAAGCGTAAGTATGATAAGATACGGCGAGAAGAGATAAAATGGCATCATATACAATGGCATCTCAATTAAACCCAGAAAATGCACAAAAACTGGAGATGAGCAAACGAAGAACATACACAGTGAATAGAAAACAGTTAAAACATGGCAGATATCAATACATTTATACAAATGGTAACTTTTTGAACAGAGTCAGGCACCTGTGGGTTAATAACAGAAGGTTTTAACATCTGGGTTATCAGAGTCTCAGAGGATGCCTTTTATGATCTGGTTTTTGCTTTCTCCTCCTGCAACCTTTCCCTGATTTGTACCAAGTATGGTCCAGCATATTTAACAACGTCAAACCTTTCTGCACCCCCTTTAATGCTTTTTTGCTTGTTTGATTCCAGCTCTTATGTTAAGAGCCAACTCCCTAGCCTCCCCTGATGTCCAGGGAAGAGTGATGAGTAGTCATCATTTGGTCTAGTGTTCTGTAAGTTTTGACAAGTGCCTAGAGTCATGCAAACACCACCACACTCAAGTTACCCAATGGTTTCTTCACCCCTCCCTCTCTAACTGCCTCATGCTGCCCCTCTGTAGTCAAACCCTTCCCCACCTTCAGCCTCTTGCAACCTCTGATTTGTTGTTTGTCCTTGTAGTTTTGCTTTTCCAGAACATCATGTAACTAGAATTATACAGTTTGTAGCCTTTTAAGACTGGCTTCTTTCACTCTGAATAGTGCATTTAGGATCATCTATATTGTTGCACGTAGCAGTAGTGTTATGGACTGAATTGTGACACCCTGCCCCAAATGCACAGTGTTGAAATCCTAACACCCAGCATCTAAAATGTGACATGAAATGGGATCCCTTCTTTAACTTCCTCTAAAAGAATCTAAATCTAGATTCTAAAACATGGGTTCAATATACTTTCCTTGAGACTTTTGGGGACCAGGAGAGGTTTACATCACAGCAAAGTGAATAACTAAAGTTAAATTTATTAATTTCCTCTTTAAGAGGACCTCCATCACCGCTACCACCACATGAGATATTTTCTACCAGCTACTTCGTCTCCAAGTGCTCCCATCTTGTGCCGTTTTCCTGGGCTCTCTGTCCTTTCCATTCCCTTTCCTTCGCCCTCCACCCACTCCCTGTGAAGGACAGTTTTAACGCTCTTTGGCTCCTTAGCTCTTGCTAAATATGGGTCCTCTGGGTTTCAGCATCTTCCCCTCAAAACTTATCACAGTATTTTCCTAAAAAAATTGACTTCTTAAGAGTAATTTTGATACTAGCTGTTAAGGTATTTTTTATTCTCCTCAAAATGTGATAATTACAAAATATTTTAAGATCCTTACAAATCTCATCCTTCATAAGACATTTTGTCATTTTGGCTAATCAAATATATGCCTCATAGGATGCAAATCTATACATATTGCCATGCAGAATTCTGCACTCTTTTAAATGCTTTATACAGACTTCATTGACCAGATAATCTCTAGCAGAGTGAAATGGGAAAAATATGAAAATTTAATCCAATATCCAGAAAATTCAAAAGAAAAAAGAAGGTGTATCTCATGTCAATGAATCATAAAAGTACCCAGCCATGTAGTATGACAAATAGAGACATTTATTGAAGAAGATGCAAGATACAAGAAACCTTGTATACAGGACAATGATGTCTCAGTCCCCTTCAAAATAGGCACCTTGGGACCTCTCACAGCTCTCCCAATTGCCATCAGCTGCCATGTCATATTTTCCCGTATCTCATTAACAGTCTGAAATCTCTTCCCTTTCAAAAGTGATTTTAGTTTTGGGAAAAGCCAGAAGTCACAGGGTGCAAAATCTGGACTGTAGTGGGGCTAAGTCAGCTGGGTGATTTGACATTTTGCCAAAAAACTCTGCATGAGACATGATGCATGAGCAGGTGTGTTGTCATGAAGCTGCCAGTCACCAGTTGCCCATAGCAGCAGCCTTCTGAGTCATCTGAATAGTTTCTCTGGAGGAATGTTCAAATTTAATGCAAAATCTGATGCAGGTTCCTTGCTCTACTTGCTTGGTCACTTTGAATGTGACAGCTACACAGTACACATGCTCACTCAATGGTGTCTACCACCTCTACTGATTAGTAAAGTCATCATTGTTCACACATCCTCATTCCAGCCCACTCTCCTCGGCTGCCAGGTTACATGGATGTTGCACAAACTGTTCTCATTATGTCAACAATGGCTGGACTCTTTCCGGACACACCTCGTATTCCTACCGAAGAACTGTGCATAACATCTTGAGGAATCTTGAGTAGCTTTATAGTTTGTGAGGGAAAAAGAGAGTACTGGATCCTGACCTTCAAATCTACACTGCATTGATGGTTAGGCTCTTCTTGGAGTCAGGGCCTTTATGGGCGTTGGCAGTGGTGTCGTGGGCACTGTTATTTGGCCATTTCTTCTTGGTGGTTTCAGTGCTTCTGCTCTTGTCCTTTCCCCAGGCCATCCAAGTGCTCCCCATTTGAACATGGGCCAACAGCTTGTTTGAAAGATCAAGGGGAAGAGAAACAGAAATGTGGGTGGTGATGTGGAACAGCTGTTTCTAAGAAGGGAGCTCCCACAAGGACAAGTTGACATAGGAGAGAAGGCGTGTATGTTTTTTCAAGTGGCAGAAGGTGGAGGTGAGTGATGGCTGGAAAGGGGATGATGTCGCTCAGGCAGACCTCTTCACTGCCTAAGAAAGGGATCTTTTGAATTTGTGAAGATGGTACCTTTTGGAAATGGGGAGACAGAATGCTGGAATACCAGGTTTCTCCTTCTTTTGTTCAAACAGCCCTAATGTCATCACTTCTCTCTTTTCTCTTTCTCTCTTCAATCACTCTCAGAGGTTATTAACACTATTTTTCATTTATATGTAGGACCTGATGATTTTAAAGGTGACTGAGCTTTTGCTCATGGCCCTTGGAAAATTATCTGGTTGGGCAGGAGACAGCAGTGGGCAGAAAAGGCTGGAGCCCTGTGGGCTCTGCTTTATGGGTGGCCCACTGGCATTTCTCACTTTCCCTTGGGAGGGGCCCAACCCTGCTCCTTGGGGCAGCTCATCAACACATCTTGCCCCATGCTACCTCCCAACCACATCCCCCATGCAGACAGGCTGCTTTGCTTTAGCTAAGATGGTGCACACCTCTCCCTGTTGGAAACGTACCTTGGAGATGATCTGTTTGAGTAAAGGTCTAATAGTTTTGTTTTCTTTAGGTCAGCATGTAAAGTTTTATGCAAGAAAATGTTAGTTGGTATTTACTTCCATGCTGGGTGTATGAGACCATATGGATTTAAGGTCACTGAACAATATGCTAAATGGCAATTCTTTCCTGCAGTGCCGAAGCATTCTTGTTGAACAGCGACCAGCAAACCCAACTCTGCCCAGGCTAGCCCCTGAGCTGGGAGAGCACAGAGTGAGAGAAGGGAGGCCACTCTGCCACAGCGTCCGGCTGTGCCCTGCTTCTGTTTCTGGCCTCCTGGCATAACGTCCCCCTTTACCATCTTCCTTGTAAACTGTGTTTGCATATTTTCAAGAGCAGTATTTTCTTTACTGTCTTTAGCAATTTATTCCTAGGGTGGTGATGCTTCAGAGGGCCTACTAGCTCACCCCTTCAATTTATAATTCAGAAAATGGGCACCTCTGTGCTTACAGTTAAAGAATTAGAACCTACCATTTCAGAATCCAAGTAGTTTATTTTATTACCTGCTTCTCTTTGGCTGCCTTGATTTCACCTTTAGATTTCACTACCACCGTCGTATCAGAGCAAACATCTGTAGAGCTCTCTAATATTTAGAACAATCCATGGGACATGTTTTTATTTCATTCTGTTGAATGTGTTTGAAAGGTTAGTCCCACCTCATTCCAGCCTGCCTGTCCATCCATACGTTTGATCCATTTTGAATTTCCTTTCCTTTTATTTTTGGACATAGACATGCAGCCCAGTCAGTTTCAGCAGCCCTTTTGAAGTCTATGACATCCAGGCTTAAGACCATAGCAAGACTGTCCAATGTGGAGGCCAAGGCAATAGCTCATTTTCAACAACTGATTAAACAAACACGATCTGCAATGCTGTTATGATAACAAGATAGCTGACTTCAAACAACTCACTAACCCCCAATTATAACAGACTCACAAAAGATCTGTTGCCACTCAGGCCATTGAGATAGTCAACTGGCTCTGGCCACAAAGTGCTCATTGCTCCTTTTTCTTCCTTTATGGCTGTTTAACAATTCAACTGAATACTGCATCATTGAGGAAGCATGGCATAACGAAGACTAACGTGAAGCCTTGTTTAGTATTTGCTGAGGGATCTCACATTGCTACATGTATGCTGACCAAAGAGGTAGTGACATTAAACTGTACAACTAAAACAAGATTTTGAGCTCTGCACTTAGGACATGAGTGAGCCACTTGCAGCAGCCTTCATTCAAGAACAGGATTATCAAATAGTCTTTTACTATAAAAATGGAGAATTGGAAAAAACCTGAGCAACCAATTATTCTAGTAGTTTTCATCCTCATCTGGATTCTGACCATCGTTGAGAATTTCATAGAAGTTATAAAGCAGAATTCAGAAAAAGATATGTGTCTCAGCATGCATGCAACATCTGGTCCAGGGTTTCAGAACCCTCTGGTCCAGAGGGTTCATGGCTATCAGGTCCATCGTGGGTCCCCTAGGAGACACAAGGACCCAGCTCAAGAACCCCAGTCTTGTCCAAAACCAAAGGAGGCAACTGAAGCCCTAAAGTATGTGTGACCTGCTCTGGGCTGTCCAGCTTCATCAGTTCCTTTTTCTGTTCTCCTCTCCCTTTCCTTTTGTTACTTGTGTGCATATTTTCATTTGATGCTAAATTGATATGTGTGTAAAAAACTTATTCTTTTATTACAAATCTCTTCCCAAATAATGCGTGCTAGGAGGTTTGCTCCCTGTCTCTTTCTCTACCTCATTTAATAGATGTGGCACCACAATCTCCATCAAAGGACCGGGGTAATAGATCTGCTTTATTAGAGTGGAAGTGTGCCGTGGTGTTAAAAATGACTAAGGTGGCTGCAGATGCTATAGTCCAGAAATACCACCAATGGTCCGGAGAGTTGTGTGGGGCAAAGGTCAAGCTGAGCTCTATGCTGTTGCCTTCTGGGTAGCTAGAAAGTAAGAATACTTACGCCAAGTTCACTCTGAAGTGGTTTGGCCCTTGACTTGGAAAATTCTGGCACACCTAACCCCTTATTACTGTAACACACTTTTATAAACATTTAATGTTGGGAAATTACACATTTCGATCAAAAAGCTCCCTTGTCCTTCTCCTTCCCAGTAATAAGTAGCGATATAAATAGCACTTTAGCAATTGCCTGATGTAATGTCGGACAACCCAGGAAACAAAATGTGTATGACACCGTTCTAGGTGCTGCTTAAGAGACTCCTGCAGCCCAAGGAGAGTGCCTGGATAATTCTGCCCTGGACCTGTTTTGCTCGTTAGAAGTTTAGAATAATAGTCTGTCCTTATAATCTTGACCCGTAAAAACTATGCATTTTCTGAACAATTACCTTATTCACATCAAACCCTTCAGAGACACTGGAGACATGGCCGTGAGGCTGTGTTACTCAGCAGGCTTTGTTTTATTCATGGATTGCTCTGTCATTTCATCTCAGGCACTCTGACACATCTTCCTACACAGTGTGTTCTCTGTGTTGTGGTAAAGCGCTTCTGGGGAACTAACAATTGTCCTGACTCAGACCCTTTCTAGGCCCCAGGTTGCTGTTTGAAAAAAGGCGGGGTGGTGGTTAGAATAAGGTCTCCTGAGACAGGTGTATGATAACATGTGGGAGGAATTCTAACCTAAGGGTGGTATAATGGTTGTGCCTTGGCAGGAAAACACCGATCTTCAAAGGTTTAAGTTTTAAAACATAATAAAAATCAAAAGCAATCACTTAAGTAGGCTGGGTAAATAATTTGTCATTTGTGAGCAGTATCTGCAAAATGATCAAAGACTGTGAAGAGGCTGTCTTCCCTGGAAAAGCTTCTAACCATTGAAATCACCATCCTGGTGTTATTACCTGAATCACCTCCAGGAGTCAGATACACACCTGTAATCTGCTGGTAATTCAGCAAAGGAAGCAGCCCTCCTATATCCCATTTGTTACTTTCAAGTAGTTCCTGTGTAGTAAACTGTGTGCACAATTTTGGACATGCAGCAAGCTAAGGTTACTGCTCTGTGCCTAACATCCAGCCAACAAAGCTAATAGCAGGAAGAGCATGGCGGTTTAGCACCTCAATACGGTGTACTTAAAGATGCAAGGAGAAGTGCAAAGACAATAGATACCAGTAGTACTTGGAAGGCAATTCAGCCATTCAGTTTAAAAATGAGAGTAAATGATGCATGTTTGGAAGAGCAGAAAATGGTAGCTGTCTTGTTTAAACTAAATGTTTAAACCACGACATGGCTATTGGAATAATAATCTCCTGGAAAGCAATATTTAAATGTATCCATCATCATTTAGGGCTTAGACACACAGTTAAATATTATTGATCATTTGCAATTGTGTGCATCCATGTGTACATATATTAAACTGAAAAGTAACGGTAGCATGGAAAGTGTAGAAGATGAAGTGTAAAAATAGTACTTGAGTTTCTAATTACCAGTTTTTAATTAAGAAAGCCACAAGCAAATTATAAACATCCAGTTTATAGCATTGCAATCTTAGAGGCTTACACTCATGAATATGGTAATTTTTTATTTTATGTCCTCTTGAGATGTCTTGTTAAAAACATTTTATTGGCAATCCTAAAATTCAGTAAATTTGAAGCCCTTGGCACCTTGTAGATAGTTAAAGTTCTTCAAAAAAATGTCAGCAATAAATATTTGGCAAATATAAAGAATATGCACATTTTCCCAAGTGGGTGATTTTTTTTTGCAGTTCTTATATTCAAGTGATGACACTGCAGTTCAGAATGTGAATGCATATTGATATTTTCTCCCAGAAACTGCATGGGCTGCCGGGAGAACACTGCTCCCACGGAGTTATTTTTATGCAGGCACCTGGCAGTGGTGGTGTACCTGCTCCAGCTTGCAGAGTTGTTTTGGACAATCAGGTGTACATACAAGCAAGTGGTCTTTATTTAGAGCAATTAAAATTCTCACATTCTCCTCTCTTGACATGCAATTACTAGGGCTCTGCTGTTCCCACTAATTGCTCTTGCTGGGGACATTGGTGAGAAGCCAATGATTTTGATGGGTAGCGGATTATCATTTTTACTTTGCTACCTGAGAAAAAAAATCATTTGCAAAATCCCATGTGTAATTAGCAAGACTCATGATTAATTGTCCTGCAAAATTAGCTTCACTGTTGCTTTTATTTTACTGCTTCAAATATTAATTAATGTTAACTCCTTTCCTTCAGTTCCAGCTTTTGAATATTCAACGCGGCTTTGAAAAATTATCAAGGTTTCTGGTTGCATTAGCATGCTAGAGCTTTGATTTCAGGAATAAGTATTCTGATTTAAAAGATCACACTTGGGTCATAAATAATTTTTATAGGAGGACAAACAAAGCATCAGAGCATCATGGGAAGGCATTCATGCACTAACAGAAAGTAAATTGTTTCAATAATGATTCATTCCCACGTGCTTTTGGGGGGGAAATGTCAGCAAATATGCAAACCACTGCATTGTGTGGGGGTAAAAACCATTTCCTGGTGACAAGTAATGTACACTGGCATTTTTCTACCTGTAAATATGTGGTGGATGAGGCCCAGAGCCTTGTCAACAAATTATGACCTCTCCGGTTTAAAGGAATCGCAAATATTATCTTGTCCAAAGATTCCCAGGACTGCAGGGCACTAGAATAGCTGCAACATTTATAAAAATTACAGATCCCTTAAGTTCCACTCCAGACCTAATGAATCTGATCCGATGGCATCAAACCTGGAAATACATAGTTTTTTCCAGTTCTCCAGGACATTGTGGTGAACATCTAGGTTTGGAAACCATTGATCTCACTGAATCACCTACATGTCTGAACTCCCGCTACAACAGCATTTAAGCCAAGCAGTTCTTGAATATTTCCAGTGTAAGAGAACTCACTCTGTTTACCTTTGAAAATAGCATTAATCTGTGTTTTGTCTCTAGTGTTGATTCCTTCTATTCTGTTAACATCAGGTGGTTAATTTTGTGGTGCAAGATTGCAAATGCCACTGCCTATGTTGCAAGGGCAGTTCTCCATCAAATGCTTAGAATTAGACTGATGGATGGTATCTATCACACTGACATGGTCAAGGTTATACATTATATCAATACTTCCAGGAATCTTGCCCTTTCTTCATCAAAACCTCACCACTCTGTGCCATCTAGTGAAGGGAGGGTGCTATGGTCCAAAGGACCCAGCATTTGACTGGCAAGATGGGCGTGAGCCCAGATGCCTCCTTCACTCTCCCACCAGCTCTGTCTTTCCAATCACCCAGCCCTGGAGCAATGGCTCTTGCAGATCTTAAGGGAAGGTTCTGCCTG
Source organism: Tonatia bakeri (assembly GCA_004024845.1). Classification (NCBI taxonomy): domain Eukaryota; kingdom Metazoa; phylum Chordata; class Mammalia; order Chiroptera; family Phyllostomidae; genus Tonatia; species Tonatia bakeri. Next base: position 95,702 of record PVIA01002256.1, read on the forward strand.
GCATCCCTTAAAGCTTTAGACCCTGAGATCTCTTTTGGCACAAGGTGCCCCTCCTGCACCTTGTCTAGGGTCAAGGAATGACAGGGTCAAGGAACCTCCTGCATCTAGTCTAGGGTCAAGGAACCTCCTGCATCTAGTCTAGGGTCAAGGAACCACAGGGGTGGATTCTGCTTTGTCTCTGCAGGTATCACACTGAAGAGCTCCTTTTTCTGGCATTAAGCAGACTTTGCCCTGGACACAGGGTCTAGCTGTGAGCACTTCCAGTGGGCACCAGAGAAGGGGGAACCTTGGGGATGAGGACAGGCTGTGCCAGGGTGTACTTCTCAGAGTGCTTCCCTGACAAACAGATGTCCGGATAGCTTAGAAGGGGTTGTGTGGAAGTTGCTACTCCCATCTGCTGTGTGACTAGGTGGAAATTACTGAACTCCCCAAAGCTTAGTTCCCTCACCTGTAAATGGGTAATAGCAGCACTCTTTCATAGGGTTCCAATGAGGCTCCAATGAGCCTCCAATGAGGCTTTAATGGTTAAATTAGTAATGCTTAGAACAGCACCAGGTATACAGTAAGGCCTAAATAAATGATTGTTGAGCAATAAGACTAAACACTACCGTGACATCTGTTTCATAGATAAATGCATTTTAAATCCCAAAATACTGCTTCCTAATGAATTTTAGGAAGGCAACTTATAAAGACACTGGTAGCTGGATGCAGGACCTGATGAAATCCAGTCTTTCCTTAAACTCTAGGGTAGCAGAGGTTTCCATTCAGATTTATTTTTTAACCTGGAAAGCTTTCCAAGGATATAGGTGGAAATTATATGTGGGCCTGGAAGACTGCATTTTTTTTCCAAAGTGGTTCAAAGTCCTCTTGGCTCCCTTTAAAGTTGGTCTATGCAGGAAAGGTAGCCTCTGTGCGGATGGCCTGAGAACCACCCTTGTCACCTTGAATGCATTTTTTGTCCTCATTTCCTGTGCACTACCCCCACTTCACAGTAACTAATTGTCCCTTGGCTTAGAAGCTTAAGGAGAGCAAGACCCAGCTAGATGCTCACAGCTTATCCCCAGCACCTTGCATGTGGGGGTCAGAACAGGTTTGTCAGAGGGCTCAGAGAGAGTAAAGGTGAGTCAGGTAAGCCCCTGACCAAATAATGCCCGCTGACAGACCACCAGTACTGTTGTAGGTCAAAATGGCAGGAGACAGAGATATTTTTCTACTGTAGAAACTTTCTCAGTAGGAATTATTCAGTTTTATAAGGGACTGGCTAATTTGTTTTCTATGTGCCTCAGCATCATTAGCCAGTGTTTCAAAGAGGTGAGGAATAAGTACATAGCATCCTTCAAAAGTAACTAAGAATCCCTGGGAAGTGCATGAGTACGTAATGCCTCCAGGCGCGGACCTGGCCCAGGCTGGTCCAGGCTGCATGCTTGCGTGGGTGAGATCGGAGAGCCAGCAGGTCCCCAGTTAATGTGCATGTGGCCCTGCAGCTGCTCAGACTTATCTGTCCGGGTGTCCCCCTAATTTTGGTAAGACATAAAACAGAGGCCTGACTATCTGGGGTCATTAGAGGGGTGATTCTCCCCTCTCCCCATACCAGGGGGAGTGTTTGGGTGCTTTGGTTGAGCCGTGGGTGCATCAGCTGCCTCCTGCCTGTCACCATGCCCCTCCTCCCATCCAGCTTTGTGCCAGGCTTCTGCTGTGTCCCTGGGTCCCCTTTCCCTGTGCAGTAATGCCTCCTGCCCCAGAAGGAGGGGAGGAGGTTGGCATTGGCTCCACAAAAGGCTTTTTTGGTTTAAAGGCAGAGTGAGAAAATGTCTTCTGTAGTCCGTTTGGGTTGATCTCACTTTTTAAAAATTTAGCTTAACATAATTTCTTTATTTCTATGTTATTGTTAAAGCCAGTAGAGCCACTGACTGTTGGCAGATGTTTTGATATACCAGGATATAGAAGACAAAGTTCAAGGAAACTGTGGTGACTCTGCCTACTTATCTGTGGAAGAGGAATTGTATATGCCATTGTATGATTCAATTTCTATTATTGGTGATAAGATGTGGAAGAGAACAAAGACAGGGAGTATCTTCTTGATTGGTTTTATTCTATTGGTTTTTCAGCTCTAAGAAACCTGAGGCTAATCATTTAAAAGAATTAAAAAAAAATGAATTGGACAATAAGTCCAAAGCTTATTTTGGCCCTTTTGTAGTTTTATACCCTTTTGAAGCTAACTTGGACCATAAAAATATTTATTATGGGTACATCTAATGAAGAACAATCCTTATGCATGCCAGTTACCAGCAGTAACTCAGTGACACGGTAAAAGCAGCAACAGCTTCTTCTCTATGAGCTAGTGTGGGGTCAAGGTTACCTCTGATTGGGAATATCTGGCATATGACATATTTGCAGGTAGGCTGTTTAGTTTTAAAATGGCTTTGACATCATATTTACTGCTAGGTTAAAGTACTATAGACCCGTTGTTAATATGAGAAATGCAGCTGGTAGACTGTTCTAACACAACACTAACGGAAAGTTAAGGCCTGCAGGAACACTACATAAATAGTGTTCCCCCTGTATTATGTTAATTCTTAGAATAACCTTGCAGCAGCATTTCATCGTGACATCTGCCTCTATATACCCTCATGAAGTCTTAGGTTGCTTCTTCAGGCACAGAAATATGTCCCTCTTGCCTGTGGCTGCCACAGTAAATAGAAATCGATGGAAGGCAGCGGAAGTGCTGAAGTCATTCCAATAAGGAAAGTGCTTGTTAATTTAAATTTTGCCCTTGACATTGGTAAGGACTTAAAAACAGAAAATAATGTCCTATGCTGACTTCTAAAGTAATTTTGGTCATCACTTTTCCCAGATTTCTTTGTCGTTGCAAAACTAGTGTTCTAAGTAAGAAACATGTCTAATTGTGTCAGATCATTAAAATCAGGGGGTGGGGGAAATAGAAGTTGTGTATATGTGAGTGATATTAAGTCCTTGGGAGACTTTTGCACAAAAGGGATCTTACCGTGTTGTCCGTGGATCAAGTGACCTCTGCGTGTGCGCGCACACAGATATGCACATATGCACGTGTGAGCATTTTAGAAACTTCAAAAAGCACCTCCTGCTGCTTTCCAAACCAGGCAAGTATGTTTGAGGCCTGGTGGTAATTTAAAATAGGAAGATGTACACAGAGCCGAAAGTGGCTCTACAGGAAATTAGAAAAGTCTCGAGTCCTCTGAGCAGAATGAATGTGCCATTGTGTCACTAATAATTGGAGGGGTGGGTCTGTGTTATTGATGCTAGACAGGTGTCCATAAATCAGAATAACTGTTTGTAATTAATTGTTATTAGTGTTAATAACAAAGGGTTTTAAATAAGCTAACTTGCTTTTCCCTCAGTTAAGTCTTTTAGCGTTTATGGCTTATCATTCCAGTCCTGAATGGAGTGAGATGCTGAAGTGTTCTTGAGGTTTTCGTATTAGATCAGTAGAATAATGTAACCTGGAATCTGTTATCTTTTTTTTCCCCTCGGCAGAACTGACTTTAGACAAAAGTTAGGTTCCTGATCTGAGTTGCAGAGTCCCACATGCTGCTGGAACACCCAGTTCAAAGCAATTTTTTTTTTAAAAAAGGAAACACCCAGTTTGTTGGTTTTGGGGATGGAAGTTTCAGATTGTGTCATCATGTCATGGCTGCCTGCTCTTCTCTGGGCCCGCCTGGCTCCGCGCCTGACTCAAAGACATCAACTGTGTTAGGTGCCCCCAGAACATCTGCTCGCTCTCTGTCTTTTTCCCTCAAAGACAGCTGTTAAAGAATAACAGAACTCTCTAGATTCACTTCTCAGATTCATGGGAAAGTCTGAGTCAGGTACCTTGCATCCCACCACACCTTTCTAAGCTTGCTGGTGGGGCATGCTATTATTAAATCCATACACATTCCTACACAGGAGCAAGTCTGGATGTGAATGGGCCAATGTCTGGGAAAAGAGACCACAGAAAAGAAAGAGCATAGGGCTTAACACCTACTCTGTGTTCATTCTAAGACAGTCGCCTGGAGCAAGGAGGCGAGGGGAGAAGGAGTTTTGAATCCTGTAAAGCTGAAATTAAGGTTTGGAAAACATGGTGAGATTACTTCATCAATGGACATAAAAAGAGAATGCTAAGACTAATTGCCACAGACAGAATTCAAAGTCCTAGCAAATGCAAGGAGGCATTTATTCTAAACTCAGCAATATAACAGCAAAATATTTTTGAGAATAGGGTAGCAGTCAGAAAACATTTCATAGCTAGTCTACATGGAGGATTATGGGATGGGCCTGGTGGACTGAAAGGAAACAGGTTATACTCTCTGTTTCTATTGTACTCTGGGTTTTGATGTGCTTCCAAATGCGATAGTCATCAGAAATCTGGGGAAAGATGCTATCTAGACCACACCACCATGAGATGGGTGTTCAACCAGCTAACAGGATACAGCCAGCCAAGGCTAGGTCAGCATGACCCAGATGGCAGGGTAGGGTGGGGTTTATGAGTATTGGGCTGAGTGAGCCCACTCTTGCTCAAATGTTTCAAAAATGATCTTAAGATGGAAAAGAGAGATAGGAGAGGAAATGCCTGAAGCGTGCCAAATGTGAGATGTAGCTGGGCTGGCTCTACTGCAAGCACAGCAGAAAAACACTTAGAGGCCATAATACGTGTTTTATTTATTAATTTTTTAAATGTGCTAGCAGCATAGCACTGAAGTGAGGAAACAATGTGTTCTGTTGAAGATTTTAAAATATTTTTATGTGAAAGATGGTAAGGTACAAACTGGTAACTTTGTCAGCAGCGCTAACTGCTTTTGAAGCGCATGCGCATGGGTCCTTTGGGGTAACAAGGTACACAGGGCAGGGGGAGAGGAGGCAGTTTCTCCCCTGCTGACCTGAGCTCACTCAGTCTACGTCAGAATGTTCAGAAGTCGCCTTCACAGCACCTTTTGATGGGCCAGCAAGGCATTGGCCACCTCCCTTAGCCTGGACCAAGGTGAGGGGCCATACCATGGCTTAGTTCTGCTTTCTGCTAAAGATCTTCCTGCAGCAAAAGTTACCTTTTTGGAAGCATTTGGAAGAGTGAAATGCCATCTCTCCAGTTTTCTAGCTGTATATTCATCTGCCATCCTTTGGCCTGGAAGCTTAAGCAGGAAGACCACTTGAAGCCAGACTTTGAAGTAATCTGTCTCTAAGGAATAACTGTCATATTGCATTGTTCAGTTTTGTAATTCTTCTTAAGCTACTGTACATTCTCAGCATAAATCTTCAGAAAAACTTCCTCCTCCACATCAAACCCTTACAAGCCTTCGTTTCTGCTCTCATTTCAGAATCTTCTTTCTACCAGCCAAAGGCAGATAGAGGCAAAACAAAAATCCAGACACTGCATCAATGGGTTAAATTGTATGCCAGAGGCACAACCACGACATGTTACAAGCTTTTCACCATGTAATACATCACTCGGGGGGAAAAATATTTGGGATGGCTTTTCTAATTCATCTTCCTGGTGTGAAATGAACACATCCTTGGTGTTTGTGTCCTTCTCCTTCAATTAAAGCAACCTTTTAGGAAGCGATTAAGAGTTTATTACCTTTTTGTTTCACTGTTGATATTCAATTAATCCTCTTGGTCTTCCCTTCCCAATACATCTTTTTTATTTTTTAACTTTTTTAATCTGGTGTTGCTTCTCAGTACAGAATACAGTGTGGGCTATTGTTTGACCCTATGGCTACTGATAAGATGCATCTTGTTTCTCCAATATGTGTTTATTGTGGCCTCTGCACTTGATACACAAGTGGGCAAAAGAAATATAAGATGGTTCATGTTTCCAACCAGAAGAAAAGATGTCAGTACTCAAAACTGCTAGAAAACAATTCACTGTCAAATATAGAGCCAGACATTTGACTTCTGGGGCCAAGTAATCAAGACATTTAAAGTAAAAAGAGTAGCTCTCTTGGTTAAGAAACTCTTGCTGGAGGGAAGAGTAAACCATTTCTCAGCAAGGAAGAGAGGGAAAAGCTTTCAGGTTGAGAGATGGCCTGAGAATAGAGAGCAGGATCAGGAAACTTGGCTGGAGATGCAGATGGAGCTCATCTGACCAAGGGGTGGGGTCTCCTCTGCTGGGAAAGTCAGGTGTGAGCACTACTGACGGAGACCTTGAACTGCAGGGCTGAGGGGCGCGTACCTGAGGCAGGGATCCTGGAGGCGCTCTAACAGAAAAAAAATTAAATGCAGTGGAGAGAAGAATGTGTGGCTTTAGCCAGCAATGGTGCGCAGGATTCCCTGGAAGAGGAGGTAGACTAGAAGCAGGTATTTGGACCAAATGCCCATTAATTTTCTTTCTTTTTTTTTTTTAAGATTTTATTTATTTATTTTTAGAGAGGGGAGAGAGAGAGAGAGAGAGAGAAACATCAATGTGCGGTTGCTGGGGGCCATGGCCTGCAACCCAGGCACGTGCCCTGACTGGGAATCGAACCTGCAATGCTTTGGTTCGCAGGCCATGCTCAATCCACTGAGCTATGCCAGCCAGGGCCTGTTCTTTCTAATATACTCTAGAGAATATAAGGTGAGAGAGTGAGAGAAGATAGAGAGAGAGAGACAGAGAAAGAGAAAGAGAGAGAGAGAGGGAGAGACTTAACTGGAGGTATCAGCAAAGGTGGCACAAAATGGGTGGATTTAAATTGGTGTCATGGTGATTGGAAGAGACATTTCAGGCAGCAAGAGCAACATAAGCAAAGGCAGAGAAGTACTGGAAAGTGTGGGGCTGTATGGAGAACAGCTAAAAGTTCAGTTTGTTTGGAGTGGGGGCGTGAAAAGGAACCCTGGAATAGGTTGGCATGCAGAAAAGGCTGGCTGTTGGAGCTGAGAGTTGGACAGAATCTGAGGTTATCTCAGCAGGTCCCCGCCCATCTCCACGATGGCAACCCTCTTAACATTTTCCATGTGGTCTGCCTGTTTTTGAACACGGAGGTTCACAGGCCGCTCACTATCTCTCAAGAGAACCCACATCATTGATAAACAATTTTAATAATTAGAAGAATTCATCATGTTGATGTGAAATTTGCCTTCCAAAATCTTGTTTCTATTGATCCCCCTTTCTGTTCTCTGAGATGAACATAAAAGGTATCAACTTGTGAAAACTTGAGTGCCAGATACTAGGCTGAAGAGCTTAACCCTCTGTGAGCATCGTATCCAGAAACAGTGAGTGGACTCCTTGGTTTCACCCAAGCACCAGCAACCCTGGAAGCTTTCTGAGCAGAAGGATGCTCTATCTTGAGGAACATCAACGTAACAGCTGTACAGGAAAGAAAGCCAAGTTGGGGAGAACATGTTGGAGGCAGAGAAGACCGTGCAGAGGAGAGGTGGAAAGCTCTCTAGAGTGAATGCTTACCTCAAGTTATTCAGCAAACCATAGGGTCATCTTTGGGATTCTGTTTTTCTCATCTCAAAAGTTGAGGAAATTGGACAGGTTACCTTAAGGGATACTTCCAATTCCACCATCGTGTGATTCTGAGTTTTTGGAACTGAAGGAGACGTTCAAAATGTCGGATGAATTTGTGTTATTGTAGGTGAAAACAGAGGGCCTGGCATGGGACTGGAAAAAGTGTTGAATCCAAGAAATTGCTACAGAGAAGACTTGGAGGCTGTGGTGACAGCCTGGTCATCTAGGCCAAAGGGAAACCGAGCAGCAACCCCGACTCAACTCTAAGGTTAAAGGGTGGGGTGCTCCTAAGAGAGGGAAAGGAATAAAAAGTTGAACCACCAGGGTGTTGTGTGAGAATGGGGGAGGCCCGGGAAAGGGAGAGAGGGGTCACAGGAGGAAGGGGGCAAACACCGGAAGGAAAAGGAAACATCCAATATGCTGCAGGGGTGGGCATGGGCAAAGGTTCAAGATTAAAAGTGAAAGGCCGTTTCTAGAGGCACCTGAGAGAAAAACTGAGACAACTGTAATAGCATAAACAGCAAAACATTAAAGTAAATAATAAAGTGAACAAAAATATAACACAAGGTAAAAATGCGATAGCTGACATTTATTTAAAAAAAAAATACTTTCAGTGAAGCACTGGAAATCAACCTGTAGTAAATTAAAGAAGATGTTCATTCAACAGAACTTGATTAACCATCTGTTAGGGGCTTGGCACTGTTTTGGTATGGGGAATAGAGCTGTAAGCAAGACAGGCGAAGAAATAAGAAAAATGCCAGGTAAAGATAAGTGCCAGGTAGATTGCAACTCAGTGATGTGACAGATTGGATGGTTGTTTTAAACTGGGCACCGGGAATGGCTGTGTCGGAAAGCCACTGACAAGAGAGCTGTGAGTCGGCGAAGGCCCTGGAATGGGAAGGGATTGGTGCCTGTGAAGGACAGAAGAAGGCTGGTGTGTTAGCGAGTAGAGGCGGTTTCTGAGAAGGTTATGAGATTATTTCAAAGAGGTTTTCAGAAGCCAGAAAACGTCTGGGTAAGGAATTTATACTCTATCTGGGGTGTGTTTCTAGGTGTGTTGGGAAGTGATGGTAGGTTTTATGCAGGGGTTTGAAATGATCTAACTTACTTAAAAGGTTATCTTATCTCCCCCAGGGAAAATGACCAGAGGGATGGAGCTGGAGGGAGGGAGGCTATTGCAACAGTCTTGGTGAAAGCTAGTGGCGGTTTGTACTGGGGTGGTGGTTGTGAAGTTGAAGGGAAGAGGACAGATGAGGGATGTGTTTTGGAGGTGGAGTTCATGAAATGTATTGATGATTTGGATGGAAAAAGGAGGAATATATTATATTTAAACCTTAGAGTCACATAAGTTAATTTGATCAAAGTTAACAGAAGAAATGCAAATCCCATTTCCAACTCAGTTTGATTCAATGATTATCAATGGTGCTCCTACTATGTGTAAGACATTTCCAGGTTCATTAATTTGACAAACATTTACGGAGCACCTACTTTGTCCCAGGTACTGTGTGAGGCACTACTGATAAAAGTTTGGACAAGGCAGACACAGGTCTTTGGGTTGAGCAAGGGAGATAATTATTCATCAACTGATCACACAGTGAATGTACGACTATACATCATTAAGAAGGGCTAAGAGAGAAAAGCACCCAATGTTTTTGAGCTTAAAAATCAGGGAATCTAATCAAACTTGAATGGTCAGAAAAGCTCCCTGGAGAAGGTGGCATTTGAGCTATCTGAAGGATGATAGCAGAGAGAACATCATGTTGGAAATCCTGTGGCAAAAGGAAATGTGATTCAAGAAGAGAAGGAAGGTCAGGGTGGCTGGAGCCCAGAGAACAGGCAGCAGGACAATGATGCTAGGTGGGTGGTCAGTCAGTAGTCAGATCATGCAGGACCTCATAGCCCTTTGTACAGGACTTTGCTCTTTATTCCAAAGGCAAGAAGGAGAAGCTGAAATGATTAGGTTTTCAAAAATCTCTGTGGCTAGCTGAGAACAGACATGGAGAGAATCTTCACATTTAGGGGTCCTAGGGGAATGCATGGATTGGCTTCAACCACATGGCACATGGGTCACATGGGCTGCCTCAGGGAGGGGGCGGGGGCAGGGGGGACAGAACAAGGAGTGTGGCTCTGTTAGAAGGCCAGGAGAGGAAAGTGCGTGCTGGCAGGCAGCCACACAATATATCATGGCCGCTTTTCCATGTCAGCACATCTAGAAAGACTACATTTTCCCCCAATGTCTACATAACATTCAACTCTATCGGTGTGTCATATTTTAATATTATTTACTACCTCTCTATGAGTAGCCATTTAAGTTGTTCTGATGTTTTATTATAACAAACAAAACTGCTAATTGGAACATTCTTAAACATTTATCTTAGCTCTTGTGAGATGTACAGAAGTAAAAATACCAGGTCAGAGTACATGAACATTTTAAATTTTAATAGATTATAATAAATTTTCCTGAAAAATGTGATGCCAATTTTGAGCAGTATTTCAAGAAATAATCTTGAGCTGGTGTGTAATACCAGAGCTGGAGAGTCTGGAGTTATGGCGGCAGGAGGAGCTGGTGCAGTAACGCAGAAACAAGATGCTGGGTTTCTGATCACCCATGATGGTCTCTCTTGGAGTTTGGGGGGAGGAGGTTGACTGATGGACCATTTGGAACAGTAAGTCCCTGAACTTCTAGTGTACAGACCAAAAGGGGGAGCAGAAGCCTTCTGAGAAACCAGCTAGTAAGGGCTAGAATCCCAGGAACGTTCTCCTTTCTTACTCCCCGCGCTCCTACTCTCCAGGGACCCCAGCAGCACTCAACAAAGCCATCCTTCCGCCCCCTTGACATGTTCTCCTTTTTGATTTCCATAACAGCACTCTACTGTTTCTCGTCTTCTTTTACGGGCCGTCATGTGAGCACCTCCTCTTTTGTTCCCTCTCCAAACACTGACGCCTCCCAGACTTGATTCCAGTCTCTCTTCTTATGCATCTCCAGCCTCTCTCCTCGGATGACCTCATTCCTTCCCATGCTCAGTATATTTTATAGGCTGACAACTCCCCAATTTTTATCTCTAGCTTGAAGCTTCCCTCTGAATTTTAGAAGCATACACCTGGAAATTAAACTTGTCAAAATAGAGCACTTAATTTCCACTTCCAACGTATGCCCTGCCTCCCCCGGTATTGGCGAAAGGCACTTTCATCCACACAGCTGCTCAAGCAAAGAACCTGAAAGTCAATCTTACCCTCTCAATGCAGTCTGCCAACAAGACTAGTCAAGTCCAATTCCCAATTGAATCCATCTACTTTTCCACTTCTTAATTTCCCCACCTCAGTCCAGACCTCCATCTCTCTAAACTTAAACATTGCCCTCCCATGCACTCCCTACACAACAGATAGAAAGGCTTTTGTAGATGGAAATCAGATTGTGTCACCATTGTGCTAAACCACTGCCCAAGAATTTCTGCTGTTTATAGGAAAAAACATGAATAAATGACCTTGGCCTACCTGGTCTTGCATAAACTGGCCAGGGCCTACCCCCAACCACCACCTCCCTCCCGGGCATTCTCAGCAAGTTTCACGAGGCCCTGCCTTGCTGTTTTCCTTTCAGCATCTCTGCCTACCAAGTTTCTGATCACTTCAGGGACGATTCACCAGGAACTTTCTTGCTCCTGGTCTTTGCGTAGCCAACCACTTTGCCTCCCTCATGTCTCAGCACAAGGGTCACTCCTCAGATAAGCCTTCCCCGACCACCCTGTATAACGAAGGGTCTCTGTATCTGGTCCCTACTGTAGTCCTTTGTCTGTCTCCTTTGTACCAGTCATGCAGCTTGCTATTTACTTTTTTTCAGACTTTGCAGCTCTAGAATGGAAATTTCATGAAAGATGGCACATGTATGTCTTATCCAGTATGGATTCCTCAGTATTAATAGAGAGCAGTAAATATTTGTTGGATGAATGAATAAAAGTCCTATTTATTGGTTTTATTCTGCCAAAGAAGAGCCTCATTTCTCTATGGTAGTGAATCATTGGCAGTGCTATATTCTATTTCAAAAATATAGCATTAGTTTATTATCTATTTTTACTCTTTTTAAGTCTCCAAAAAGACAGCATCTCCTTCACCCATCTTGGCTATGAAATTGCTTTTCTTTTCCATTTCACCAAATCAAAGATTTGAAATTTAAGTAGGTCTTTTTCTCTGTGCAGTGTACAGAAATCACATCTGAAATAATTTGCTGTGCCCTAAGTTAATTTTATCAAGTGTATTTCCTTTGGTTCAGGACCTATATATGTTTTAGTGTCCAAACATCAGGCAGCCTTAAGGAAGATGTGTTTGCTTTCGTGGAGTGGTTCTCACACCAACACAGGGTAGAAACCACTCCCTCGAACAGCCACAAGGAAATGACGGAGGGCTCTGTTTGTGGGGCTCTACATGTTCTTTCCTTGTATCAAGAACACTCCTTCCTCATCTGAGAGCTGATCAGTACATTCACTGCTGCCATCCCTCCCACAAGTTCAAGACTGGTCAAGCAGTAGGCGTCCAGTGAATTAATCATGACCAGCCAGCTACTGGCTCTTTGAGGCATTGAAACCTACTAAATTTAGTAGTTGGCAGGACAGCAAATAACAGGAGTCCTATGACTTGTGGCTTGACCTTCTCCTACTTCTGGGGCCTCTTATTCTAATCTGTAAACCAAAGAGTTGCATGTTTACCCTCATCTACCTCCTGAATTAGTGAGCTTTCTCTCCGCCCACACACATGGATGGGGATGAAGGAGAAGAAGGGGAGGAAATGGTATCTGAGAAGACATTGGGAAAGTACTGTACTTGCAGAAGAACTACATGAAACTTTTCTAACCAAAGTAAATCTTAATTTTAAATGTTATCTACTAGCACAACATGGATTTTTTACCTCTGTTCCAACAGCCTATAAATGTCAGTTTCTTCCTAAACCAAAGTCCATCATTATGAACATGTGAAGGTTCTGATTGGCCTGATTTTATTGCACATTAAAAAATTTGAAACAAATTTCTCCTAAGAATGACATGGCATGTTAGACAGCAACAGTCATGAGGACAGTGTGGAATGGGTGGGGGTCAGATAAATAGATCAATCAAATGGGAGAGAGGGCCTGTAAATGGAGCCACACAGACGCCAGAATTCAGTTTGTGTCCGAGATAATGCTGAGAATCAAGGAAGAAAGGGAGGAGAATGAAGCCACCCCGTGGGAAAGAATGAATGAGACTGCTACTGCATACCATACACAAGTAAAAAGTCCAGATGAATTAAAGGCCTAAAATGTAAATCATGTAACTCTAAACCTATGTGGGGGGAAAATGTATATCCTCGGAGTGGGGAAAGCTTTCTTTAACAAGATAGGAAAAACACGCACTACAGAGGAAATAGCACTTGAATTTGACTATAGCAAAATTTAACTCTTTTACATGCAACAAACAAACAAAAACCCCATTATAAATAAAGTTAAAATACAACTTGAACAGAACAAACGACACTCTTCTTTGTATTGAGATATTATTGACATATGACATTATATGAGTTCCAGATGTACAACACAGTGTTTCAATATATGTGTAGATTGCAAAATGAGCACCACAGTGAGTCTAGTTAACGTCCATCAACACACCTGGCTACAATTTTTTTTCTTGGGATGAGAATTTATAAGATTTGTTCTTGTAGCAACTTTCAAATATGCAACACAGTGTGGTTAACTGAGGTCACCATGGTGCACATTGTATCTCTATGGCATTATATATACTATTAGTGGGAGTTCATACCTTTTGCCAACCTTCATGACTTTTTTTCTAATAAATAAATAAATGATGAGAAAACAAGTGGGAGGAGAGTTAGTAAGGACTAAAAGAGTTTTAAGAGGCAGAGCAACCACATGAAACATATGGACCTTGTTTGGATTTGGATTCAAAGAAACTCACTACAAAAAGATGTTTGTAGGTTGTTTGGGGAAATTTGTATACTGACTGGTTATTAAGTGATCATGAAAAATTATTGTTAATGTTTATGACATGACAATGGCAGTGTGGTTACTTTAAAAATTCCTGTTTCTTAGAGATACTACTGAAATATTTATGAATAAAAGTGTACAGTGCATGGCATTTGCTTTAAAATAATCCAGCAGGTGTGTGGAGAGAAGGGGGAGGGCACAAAGATGAAAGGAGATTCACTGTATGTTCTTAGTTATTGAAGCTGGGTGAAGGGCATGTGGGAGTTTACTATATTCTTTTCTTTTACATGTTTGACATTTTTCATAATGATTTCTTAAAACTACAAGTAATGGATATAGAACTATGCATGGTGTGTAATAAACACTCAATAAATGTTATCCGTTATTATTATGTTAACCCTTAAAAAAGACAAGTGACACAAACGTTACTGGTGGGAGTGTACACTGGTACAGCTTCTGCAGAAGATAATTTGGTAAAGCCTATTAAAATAAAAAAAGCACTTCTGCTTTTGAGGATTTATCCTACTGTTATTTGTACTTGTATGACATAATATATGTACAACAGTAGTCATTAAAACATATTTTTTAATAATAAAAACTTGCAGGCAACCTAAATGTGAACTGGTTGGAAACTGGTCACATAAGCTTTGATCAATACAAGCAAAGATGGCCACCAAAGACAAATAAATAAGACAAAGTAAATAAATACAGAGAAAATTATAAACTGAAATAGAATGGCTTTCATGACATCTTTAAGTGAAAAAAGCAAGGTACAGAAAGAATGCATAGTGTGCTACCTTATGAATGTGTACGGACTAGCATAGAGTCCCATGTAGGCTGTTTTTGTACCTGCGTAGAAGTCCTCGGGATGGTGCGCTAGATCATCGCCAAAAAGGCTCGCTGACTGGGGGAGGGGAAAGGTATGAGAGAGACACTTTTCCCTGTTTGCTCTTATAATGCTGCAGGTCCTTACCATCTGAATATATTACCAAGTCAAAATAAGCAGAGAAGATTTATTTGCAATGTATGTGATATGCAAAAGATCTACCATCCAGGGTACATGTAGAATCCTTATAAGCTGGTAATAAAAATACAAATGACCTAATACAGTAATTTTCAACTTTTTTCATCTCATGGCACACATAAACTAATTACTAGAGTTCTAAGGCACACCAAAAAGTATATTGTATTTTTTGCCAATCTGACAAAAAATGGGTATAATATTGATTCTTTCACATTGAATGGTTACTGTTGTGTTGGCTGTTGTCATTGTTTAATAATATGACAATCTAAGGGAAAAGAGGTCAGTGCGCCAGATGAAATAGTCAGGTACTTAATGTTTTAAAAATTCTGTGGCACACCAGTTGAAAATCATTGATCTCATAGAAAAAGAAGCAAAGGATATGATAAAAGAAAACTGTTAATTCTAATGGACCTGTGAAAAGATAATTAAATTTACTAACCATTATAGAAATGAGAAATAAAACCATTACTTAGCCATTATTTTTGAACCATTCAATTGAATAAAAACTGTGTCTAGTAATATCATGTATTGATAAGCATATGTGGAAAATATTCCCATTACTTTCTGCTGGCGGGAATGTAAATAAGTATACTCACTTTCAGAGTCTTTTGGCAGCACCTGAGTAAAATTCAAATTGTGCATACCGTAGGACCATACATTCCACTGCTGAGTGTGTGTCCAAAAACATTCTTGGATGTGTGTGCAAAGGGACATGTATAAGAATGTTTGCTGTAGCATTATAGAAAATAGTGAAAAACTGGCAAGAACCTAAATATCCATTAACAATGGATTGGAAATGTAATGTACACACAATGAAAAGGGATTAACTATATCTAAATACCTCAACATGGGTAAATCACCAAAAACCTAATATTAAATAGGGAAAAAAATCAAGTTGCAGAAACTAAAGAATGATGTCATTTATATAAATAACATAATATATAACATAAGTAAACTATATATTTCTTATGGGATGTGTAAGTGTATGCTATGTACATAGTTTTAATAGACCGGAAGGCTCCACACACACCCCATTCATGAAGTAGTTTCCCTTGGGTGCAGGGGAGTGGACTGATTGAAGAGGACAACATTTGGAATCTGAGCTATAGTATATCTTTAAAAAAATTGGAGGGAAAAACATGACCAGATGTTAACAGTTAACCCTGGGAAACTATGAATGTGAGAGTTTAACTTTCCTCTATCTTTTACATTTCTCAAGAATAGAAGGTGGGGTGGGAGAAAACTTTGTCAGGGCAAAAGAATCATGTAGACTTCCCTCTGAGCTTTGAAGGATCCAAGCAATGTGCACTTCTCTCTGTGAAAGAAAGAAATCCTAGTGAATGCTTGGCTCCTCTACAAGAACTTTTGCTGTTGACAGCTCATTTCCCTCTTCCCGACTTCTCATCCTGCCCTGCACCACAGACACCCCGACAGCACTCCCAGGAAGGACAGCTAACTTTTCATACTGGGGTTTAAGGCTCGATCTGTTCACATGAGATCATGTTTGAGAATAAATAATTTCCATGACCATGATCTGTGGGTTTTAAATTCTACACTTGGTGTGTGTGTGATATTACTGCTATATTTTACTGGAAAACTTGCTGTATCATAGGAAATAAATAGTAGAAAATGGCTTAACATGTTGAACCAAAATTCCAAAGATTATATACATTTTAAATGACATTCCGAGGAAGGGACTAATTCTCCAACATTTTCCCAAAAGAAAAGATTGCCAAAGATTATTCATAAATTCTGTAAAAGAAAACATTTTGGACAATGTGACAACTTGATCAGGAGACATATTTGGCAGTAAAAGACCTTCTACTTCCAAAGCTCCTTCTATTTTACCTACAAATAAAGCTGATCTTGAACAGTGGGAAAATGGTACCTTCAACGGTGGGAAAATGGTACCGTGATGCAATGTGGGTGGGGAGTGAGAACAATCTGGGTGTTAGGATGGAAGAGCAATCATCTGGGCCCATTATTGTTCCTGTACTTGAGCCCAAGCATGGACAAAAAGAGCACAGAGTCTTCTTGGAAAAGGAGATTTTGAGGTCAGTGGGCATCAAATAGTACCTTTTTTACATTTTAATAAAATAGTAGTAGCTTATTGCACCAGTTGGCCGCACCAAACTCTGCTGTCATCTCCTTCATGACAATGACAGAACTGTCCATCCATTCAGTTTTCAGAAATAAGAACTTGCTTGTTGTGACACCTTCGTTTCTGTGACAGAGAAAGTGCCAGATAATAATCAGACTGGAGAGGACAGTCATCAATTAGCAGAATCTGTTAAGAATAATAGCACCACCCTTATGCACCATTCAGGAAAGCACCTTGAGGAGGCTTTGGAATTTATGTGGAAATGTTAGCCCAGTTCTTCTTCTTTTAGTTTGGACAACATATGATCTCATTTCCAAACATTCTGTGTGTCCAATTAAAGAGAAGCTCACCCCGCTCTCCAATCACTTAACCTCTTACAATGTATGATACTAAAAAAATCATATGTGAGCAGCCATAGGGATTCCTATTTGTAGAGATAAGTCTTTGCTTCTTACTTAAGCCTTGATTTATTATCTTTAGTTGTTTTGGGTAGAGGATGGCTGATTTTTGACAAGAAGATAAACTTACAGATGTAAATTCTTTTAAGCCATAAATACCACTAACTTGCCTGGTCTAGGGAAGTTCAAATAAAGACACTGGGATTTAGCACTGCTGAAATGTTTTCCTTCTTTTCCCTTTGGCCAAGAAAAGGACATACCCCAGCATCAGCGTGTAGGCGCCAGGGCCTGACCTGGACCTGGATTTGTAAACCATTTAGAGCTCCTCTTGCGGAGAAGGGAGGCAGAAGATGACAAATGGGTCTACACCAGTTGACCTCTGAAGAGGACGTGTAACTTTACACAGCAATCTCTGATGGTTTCCTTATCTGCTGATTCAGTGTAAACACTGTCCTAAAGTCCTCCCTGATTCTGCTACCAGGCTCCAAGGATTAATTCTAGGTCATTTGCTGAATTCACCACCTCTGCTCCCCAATATTATTTCTATCTTCTTTCTTAGTCTAATGCAGATCCTGGAAGATGTCAACTCTGAGGGCTGGTGTCATGTAGCATCTTGTTTACACTTGGAATCCATCACTTCGTGGAGCACAACACCTGTGACCTAGTAGGTAAGCAATAAATGCTTGTCAATTGATTAATTCAGGAGTCTCAAGTGCTGGCTGCACATTAACCCCCAGGGGGGGCTTTAAACAACAAACAACAAATGCTGCCCTGGCCTTACTCCACCGCCTGAATCGGGATCTCAGGGCGTGGAGTCCCAGCACAGGAGCTTTTGTAAAGCGCCCCAGGTGATTCTGGAGTAATTAACCTGCTGCTTTACTTGGCAACCTTCTGTTTGCTTCCAACTTTGGAAAAAATCTGGTTTTTGTTGGGTTTTTTTTTTTTAGTTCTTTTGAGGAATAAATATCCCAATCACTGAGAAGATGCCAATACTGTTTCACAGTGAAAGTAAAGTAAGTTTCCTCATCTGTAAAATGGGACAAATAAAATAACTAACTCCCTCTTAAGATTTTTTGTAAAAATTAAATGTGAAACCCTTAGCACAATATCTGGTACACAAGTATTTGATACATAAAGTCCAATATGAAGAAGAGCGTGATGTGCTTGTTTTTATTATAGTTGGTTTCTCATTTGGTTTGTGACACCAATTTCCTCCCAGACTGAGCTCCCAGAAGTTGTTGCCTCCTCCCCTTTGCCCCTGCTCTCTGACTGACCCTGCACTCCGGAGCCTGCCCTGCACTCCAGAGCCTGCCTGTCCTTCCCATTCCCATCACCCCAGTTCTAACCCTCACTCTCCCTCCTTCCTCTCCGCTAGACCATGGCCATCAAACCAGTCTCTTTGCCAACCATCTGTTTGTGTGTCACACACTCCTGCACGGCTCCCAAAATGCCCTAAAGTCAAGCAGTGATGTTGGTGCTGCCAAGCTCAACACTTAACCTGCATCTTCACAAGCAGTTTAGTTACTTTCTTCACACCTCCACTTCCTCAAGTTTAAGTGGATTTCATCTGATAATACTTTCTACTCAGTCGGGTGGTTGTGAGAACAGAAGAAAAAAATTCTTGTCAGCAAAGCATCTAGAAATCTAGATGGCATGTAATAAGGGCTCAATAAGTGTTTATTAGTAGTAGCAGTAGTAGTAATAGTGATAATATTTAGAAATTGACTGCCAACAACTCTCCGCCCATCCTAAGTGCTGGCCTGTGGAAATCCCTGTGGTTCCCAGACCACACCCTGAATGAGGTCTCTGTTCCCATTGTTTTAACTTTTGGAATGCCTGCTATTCCTCTATAGGTGTCTGAATCTTATAGGTCTATTTCATTCTTTTTTTTTTAAGCAAAAGAAATTTATTCTCTCACAGTTTTAAAAGCCAAAAGTCCAAAATTAATGTGTCAGCTTGTCCACACTGCCTCTAGAGATTCTAGTGGAAAGTCTATTCATTGCCTCTTCCAGCTTTTGGTGGCTGTCAGCATTGCTTGGCTTTTGGCCACATCACTCCAATCTCTGCCTTCATGTTCATTTCACCTCCTCTGCATCTGTTTCAGTTCTACCACTGTCGCTCTCTTATAAGGATTCACATGGTTGCATTTAGGATCCACCCAGAC
Organism: Tonatia bakeri; assembly: GCA_004024845.1. NCBI lineage: Eukaryota > Metazoa > Chordata > Mammalia > Chiroptera > Phyllostomidae > Tonatia > Tonatia bakeri. Next base: position 114,797 of record PVIA01002256.1, read on the forward strand.
AATCCAGGATAATCACATCTGCAAAGATCCTTTTTGCAAATAAGGTAACACTAACAGGTTAATTAATTAATTATGGGAATTCATACATGAATGTATCTTTGGGAGTCATTATCAGCCTAGCACAAACACTTTACAGAGTATGATAAATGCAGTGAGAATTCAGAATAAATAAATTAGGATGAGAAATCTGTTGGATGCCAGAGGACAAAAATCTAGAATGGAAAAATCCTATCAGTTTTAAAGGGCCACCTCCTGGAACTAAATTACTCCCTCTCCTGACATTGAACAAAAAGACACTGGTATTCTTACACTTCCACAGACATCAGGTTCACCTGGAGGCCTTGTTAACACACTGACTTCTGGACCTACCCCAGGAGATCCCAATTCAGTAGGTTTAGAATGGGGCCAAGAATTCACTTTTCTAACAAGTTCCCAGGTACTCTGACCCTGCTTGTTCAAAGTCCCTACTTTGTATAGTGCTGTTTTAGGGCCCTGAATGCCTTACAACTTCTATTAGAGTTATTTGAGCACAAATTCCTTCTCCAAGGAAATTCTAAGTTCTCAGACAAAAGACCAGAGCCTACCATTCCTTTTCTCTGGAGGAGTAGGCCTTGGTTGGGACTTAAAGGGTGTGCAGGGTTGAGAGCCCTGCAGTTAGAAGTCCCAGACCAAGAGTAGAAAAGGGCTTGGTTATGGGAGCATGAGTGGATGGGATAAGAAAGCACAATGGGAAATAAGCCTAGAGAAACGTGTCAGGCTGGATTTTGAGAGGTGGGTGTGGGGGGTGGACCTTTAAAGACAGGCAGAAGAATGTACATTTGTGTTGTTAACTTGCAAAACTCAGTGGCTGAACTGCATGGTGTCATGATGATGGTCCCTTCCATTTGACCATAAGCTCCTGTAGCTTGGATTTTCTTGGCATTTTCACTAATGTGCACATCTCAGGTGCTCAACAGGTGTTTGCTCTCCTAGCGCTCAGTCTGCCATGCTGTGAATGACTGTCATCCATAGAAACATGTGCTGAGGCTCAGAGTACACCAACTGCCCTTGTGTGCCTGGGCCAACCCGGAGCCTTGAGGTCACTGTGACTGGCACCCCAACACACAAATTCTGGCCCATTCCTTCTCTCAAAGCAACTTGTACTGGTTTGAAAGTTGCTTGACCAAGGAGCCAGAAACATCACTGCCTCTAGAAGTTGGGTTTAAGGAGATAATTGTGTGAGAGAAAGAAGCCACCTGGAGGAAGCAGGTCTGGGCTCAGTGAGAAGCCTGTGGTGTTGTTCTGCGGGTTTTCCGCTATGCCTGCCTCACAGGGTGCTGACGAGGTTAAGTGGTTAATGTGTGCGAATGTACTTGGCTAGCTCTAAAGCACTGTAGGAATACAATTAATTATGTTTATAATTATAGGTAGTGTAATTATAATTGTAATTACTCTGTGAGTGGAAGCAAAATTATATGTGTGTATATACATATACCATATATACGATACATATATATCAAGCAGGCATGATATATATATGTGTACACACACACACACATGCGTGTTTGCTAGTAAGATATCCTTGGTGGATATCCTTGGTGAGATCATCAAAACTTGTATATTTAAACTTGACTCACTCTCTTTGACTTCTTTTCACCATTGGCATATATGTGAGACTTTGGCCCGAGGATTTATGGTTATGTTTTAGGAAATGGGAATAAACACATAGAGTAAAGCTGGGAGACCCAACACATCAGTAGTAATATTCATTGGCACCTATCTATAAAGAAGATAAAGTAAACACAGTTCATTTATTAATTCACCTGTATACAGCAATGATGGTTGCAGAGATCTTATAGTTAAATTACACATACATACAATTTATATAACTGATATGTTTCTATATTATTCAAAGTGAGTTATTTCCAGAAATCCTGTAGACTGCAACACAATCTAAAATGATGATACTACTGTGTCACTACATTACATGTCTGCTCTATACGTCAGGCAATGCTTATCAGTACTAAGCTGGAAACATAATGTTAGACTATTTTACTTGTTCAGCAAAACTAATAAGCTGGAAAGAAGTGCCAGGTTGTTTACTTCCTCCTATTAACATCGTTTATCTTAAAATATGATGGCGTTTGGGCCTCTGTTCTGGAGAAACAGTTGTATTTCTGCCTGAGAAAAGCATTCTAGGACGAGGGATTCTCATGGTGCACCAGGGAAGTCTGTACTCCACGAGAACCACTGGCAGTATCTTTCCCCCTTTGAAAAATCAGCTCTATGTCAAGATATTTAACAGGGAAAATGCTCCTAGTGTCTCCCTCCTTGAAATGGCAAGATTTCGCCCTAGAAGTGAAACATCATATTTCTTTGGAGTCTCTGACATTTTGCCCTTGTTCCTATGCACTATTAATTGTTGTTAATTTCTAACACCTCATTAATTATTTCCATTAAAGATGTGGGAGAGGGAAATGCCCTTCACTCATGGGTGGTCACAAGAATAAACCATTAATAATTACAAGAAGTGTGTTAGTTTAAAAGTAAAGAACTGAATTTGAGCCATTTGTATGAAAGTCTCTGTATTTCTGATGGCTGGGCTGTGACGCTTTGAAATCCTGCCGCTGGCAGTGTAGGTGGGGACACCTGGAAAGACACAGTCGTGGCTGAGTAAGAAGCTGAGTCTCTCTTTACTTCCTTAATGACTGTAACATTTGGCCTGTAGAGCACGATGTACTTTTCAGAGAACTTTTACTCGTTACAACTTCTTCTTCCTCAGCAAAAGCAGCCTAGAGGTGGAACAGCTTCCTCCAGTGTCGCAGCCCAAGTCGGTCCCTCAATTAGTACTTAACGCGGAGTTCCAGACCCCCACTCCCATTCAGCCCCAGACATGTGGGGGGCACCAACTCTGTCAACTCTCACACCCACCTCCAGCCTCCTCGGGGGTGGAGACAGGGCCATTTCACTGACATCAGGCTGCCAATCTTTAAAAAAAAAAAATGCCTGGATTTTCATTTAGTGTTGAGATTTTAAATTTAGTGTCCATCTTGAAAGCTCAGGCAGAAGATTCTTTTCACAGGTTTATAGGAGTGCTGACGATTAAACATTATATTGGAAAAGAAGCATCAAGTATGGTCTCTAGGTTTGACCAACCAGCAGAACTTTTCGAGTATAGACAAAAGACTTGGGAAAAGTGAATGAAAAATTATTTTATGGATATAGATTTCAACAGTGAAATTCAGACAGCTTAAATTCTATGGCTAAAAGGTAGATTCATTGCAAGGATCATATTTTGAACTTGAGGGGTCAATGTGGTTCCTTCTAGTCAAATCCTTCGTTTTGCTAATAGGAAAATGGCGATCCAGAGAGGTTCAGGGCGGTGTTACTTAGGGAGGTTTTATGATTTCTTAATTTGGTTCTGCTTTTCATCTGGACTGTGGTTTCAAGAGCAAGGGCAACATACTCATTTGCTCTCCTTCCCCTTTTCCTTTGCTCCTCCTGTTCCTCTGTGCTCGAGTACTGGGGAACTCAGAGGGGACAAGTTTCTATTTCCTGGAATAGACTGAAAATTATATCAGGTGCCCCGGGCTGGCAGGTGACACGTGAATGAAGGCCAGGTTAAAAGTCTTCCACAAAAGTCTTATTTTAAGAAATGATTTAACTGCAGGCCCCCGTTCCTTCTCATCTGTGAAATGAGGCACTTGTATTTTAACTCTTAAAGCTTTCTAGACAGTTGGGTTTTATGCTCTAAATTCCCCCCTAATTTCTTCCCATTGTTTTAATCATTTCTTTTCATTGTTGCACAGTAATTCATGGTTGACACAGTTTCACATTTTATATGAATGGACATTTAGGTTGTTGGGAATTTTTTCCATTTGAAGTCAGGCTATATTAACATTTTTGTTCAAATCTCTTCAAATATATGCATAAAGATTTCTCCAGACTTTCAGTTTTACCAAATGCTGTCAAATTAACCTGATGAGTAACTGTGCTAACTTATGGATCTTTGTTCCTTCCACCTCGAGTCCCATAAATGACTGCAGGGGTCTGGCCACCTTGTCATCTGATGCTGGCCAGCAGGAGCCAGTCCCTGTCACTGCTGATGTAACCCCCCAGCATCTCTGCGGCTCTTGCTTCCCTTCAAGTCTCCCACTCCACCAACCATGGGGGTCTTTTCTTTGGTAAGAGGTGAAGAGGGGGAGCCTAGCTTATATTTATGTTTATTCCCAGTTCTCTAGCCTCTGCCCTAATAATGTCTTTATTCCCCCCAAAGGGCTATGCTTTCAAAATATGCAAGACAGGAAGAGAATTCTTGCTCACCCCCTCCTTCAGTTATAGAGCAGAGGTATGTTCAGTTACTTGAATGGGGGAGAAGGAAGGTCAAAAGGGGAAAAGGGAATGCTAGAGAAAATAATCAGGCAATACTTTAAAAAATTTATCTTTCAACATGTGCATTTAACAAATTGCCTTTTTGAAATTAATAAAATTACTTGAAATCTGAACTGTCTGGGAAACCTAGCACTTAGAGCCTTTGTTACTATAACATTTATTTCTGTCTTGGATTATGGGATAGATAGTATTTCATGATTTGCCTGTGGGTCTTATATTTCCTGTAGAAAGACAATGGTTTTGAATTAGGTAGATGAGCTAGATATATGCCCAGGGAGTGAGAAGAAAATAGTAAACCCCAGAAACATTTTGAAGGGGAAGATATGGAATGAAGGGAATTTGATATCTTCCCCTCCAAAATGTTGGGAGAAAGTGAGAAGAAGCTCATGATTTTGAGCCATGGAGACGAGACAAATGCTTGTCCCTTTGGTAAAAAATGGGGTAGGAATGGAGCTTGAAATGATAGGTAGAAGATGATAGGTTTGAATTTGGAATAGAAGTGTGTTCATCCCCAAGAGAAGTGCATTCCAAGAGATCTGCCTTTTTCTTTAAAGTCCCAGCCAGGATGGAATGGCACTTGTGCTGTGTTTCCATGTGATCCTCGAGGACACCCTCCTACCAGGTGGCACGCTTTCCTGCTCACTCCAGGTGGCAGTCATCCCCTTCAGCCTGCCAGGCAGCAGCTTTCTGCTTATTTGGTGCATTCCATTCTCATCTCAGGTCCTAGGCATGGTCTTTGCAGGAGCGTGTGTGAGCATGCACACACACACAGACTAGAGACCCTGGATGCACGCTTTCCTCCAGAGAAAAGACCGGCTTCTTTCCATATCTAAAGAACTGGCTTCTATTGAGTTTACCCAAGAGTATCCTTAAATAGGGCGCAGTCTTGCTACAGTCTTTTTGCGGTAATTCATTCACTTCAGAAAGTGAATTACCCCACAGCCTGTTGAATATTCTATTGGAGGTCCCCACCTGGCATCAACATAAACAGGACTCACAACTCTGTCTTCTCGTGAACCTTCTGGTATATTGCTATTCCTTGCCCCATTTGAAGTTTTTAAAAAATAAATTATTCAGCAAATTTTACTCAGTTCCCCTACTTTCACCTCCCACAACGTCAAGACCACAGATACCTCCGTGCTGACTGCACCCTCCTTTTGTCCCAGCCAGAGGCAAACAGAGCGAGGCTATTTCTACCTAGTGTCATTAGAACAGTCTTAAACAGACTGCTCTGAGTCATCACTGATGTCCTGTTTTTAGGACAAAGATTCATTGCTCTGACCTCAGAGTTGCTCTTTTCAAGGACTCAGGTTTAAGGGTTGTGAAGAGCTATTCAAACTCAATTGTTTCTAGTTCCTCTCTCACTTTTTGTGCTGCTTTTCCATAGATGACAGTATGCCCATTTACAGGCATGGACTAGTTTAAGTAATGTGTGCTTCCAAGATTGTAAAATTTATTCAAAGATTCATTCATTTCTTTATGCACCCTTTCAACCAGCATTTCTCGAAGGCTCTGGAATGTTAGGTACATGCACGAGGTGCTGATGGTCAGAAATGTCCGGGGAGATGCCTTCTGGACCCAGACCCAACGGGAAGCAATTGGCCACCACCAGCCTGAGAGAAATTGGCCATCTCTTGTGCTGCTTCATTTTCTCTATTTTACTCCCTTTATCTTTTCTATACTTATTTATCTTTCATTCTTTATTTCTTTTGTTTTTTCTTTTTTCTTTCTACTTTCCCTTCTTTTTTTACTATTGCACTATGCCAAGTTGTTTTCAAAACCTCAACTTTGCTTTATTTTGTTCCCCTACTCATGCCATAGTACTAACACTTGTCAATGAATGAAAGACAAACCACCACTCGGCCCAATTCAGAGTCATTTGACAATTTTAGGTATCTGAGACTATACCAAAAGGATTTTAAAAATGTGTAAACCACTAAAAGAGTGAATAAAGCTATTGAAAAAAAAAGAGTAAGGATTTTATGATCCAGAATGAAGAACCATATTTTCTGAATAAAAAGTTTCTGGATTATTCAAGATTAGCAAGGTTTCACTGTGGTAGTAAACTACCCCCATATGTCAGTGGCTTACTATTTCTTGCTGATGGTACACGTCCAACATGAGCCTGTGGACTCAGCTTCACCATTCAGGAATCCAGGATGTCAGGCTCTCTGTCTTCCCAACACAAGCTTCCAAGCTCACTTTGCAGAGAAGGAGAGAGCTGGGGGTTCTTCTGATGACAATCAAAAGCTTTGGTCTGGAAGTTACATGCAGCGCCCCTGCTCATAACAACACACAAATCACATGGCCTGTCTACCCGCCAAGGAGCCAAGGTCTGCAGCCTCCATGTGTCTGAGAGGAGAGGGTGCCCGACTCTTGGTGACACGAGTAGTGTCCATCGTAGCATTTGGGGCCAGCAAGTTTGAAACGAAGACCATGGAAGACCCCAAAAGGTCTGGCTGCTGTACCTGAAGAGCAAATGTGGGACAGAGAGCCAACCTGTGCTCTGCAGCAACAAGGCCTCATTCCTGACCCCTCTGGTGGGTGTTTTACAGAAAGGTCTCTCTGGCTACACAGTCCCCTCAGTGCATCAGGCAGCCTTTCACACAGATTCTTGTACATGGAGGCAGCATTTTTAATAAACCCAAGTGTGACCTTTTATCCAATAAAATGTCAATCTTAAATTACTAAGATAATTCATCCCTAAGGTTGAACTAGTCCTCTTAATTTACTTCTTTAATTAAGGGAGGTGTGGGGTTTGTGAGGCTTGGGCCATTAGGAAGCATAACTGTTCTGATCCAAGGCTGGGAGGCTATCCCATGCCTATGACAGTGTGATGGAGCGAGGCCACCAGCAAGCCAGAGTGTCAAGGATGACAGGACAGCCCCATCTATTGTGGCCACCAACCTGAATACATAACCAAGTGTTATCACCTCCCTCAGACATTCTCTCAAAGTGAAATGAACTTTATGGGGTGCGCAATTGTAAAGTCTTTTTGAATGGTTTTATGTAATGACCTGGGAGTTTTCAGACAAGTGACCTCTGGGCAGCTGTAAACTAGAGTCAGCATACATCTCTGGACTTCCTGGAACGCCAAAGATCAAGGTCCTAAGGGTCATCCATCTAAGAGTATGTGCGTGCTCATGACTGACCCTTTGATGGAGACCAGCCTAAAAGAGAAAGCTGACAAAATCAGCCTGATGCAGCAGTGATTAAGAGCTGAGACTTCAAATCTAGGCCCATCTGGGTTTGCATCTTGGCTGCTCGTTTATGAGCTTGTGTGACCTTGAGCAAGTTATATAACATCTTTAAACTTTAGTTTCCCATGAAATGAAGATGAAAATAGTACTTGTCTCATGTGCTTGTTGTAAGAATTAAATGAGGTGATGATACTTAGCATAGTGTCTGGCTTATATAAGTGATCAGAAAATGGTAACTGTTGCTAGTAGCTGTTATTGTTAATATTGTTCAGGGTAGCGAGCATGTATATAAGAATATACCTTAGCCAAACATGGTGCTAGACAGCAGAAGGTATATCCAGGCGAATAGGGCAGGTATCTGCAACTGTGTGTGTGCGTGAGAGACAGAGGGAGAGACAGAGAGAGATGTAAGGGTAGAATGAAGAGAGAAGAAGCAAGAGAGAAAAATATATAATAACTAAAATAAAAATAGGTAACAGTTCATTGTGGGCTTACTGTGTAATAGATACTTTAGATACATAGATTTTATATAACAAGTCTCATTTGACATCCACACAGCAGCATGGGTAGGCATCTTTAGTGTCCATCTTACATTTGAAAGAGCCTTAGAAAGATGGAGTCAGTGGCAGTGGGTGGCACATGGGACTCGGGGAGTAGAGCGGGGACTGGGCTGTGTGGTCTGGTTTGACTGGAGCACAGGAGAGGACTGGATGAGTAGAACATGATGTACCAGGTGCTCCAGGGGAGTCCTTCTCACTAGCTCACGTAGTCATTGCCCATGTGAAGTCCAAGTCTATCTCTAATTTTGCCTACAAGGTCATTAGTGGTGTGCTGTTTGAGAAACAGAAGACTGACTTGAGGAAGACACCTCATCTTTAACAGGCTGGAAGACTAAAACACATATTTAGGACTTGCTTAATCTCAGCTCCAAACATTGTGGCAAATTCAGGGCATTTTGGAAACAGCAGCCAATAGCAAACCAGCCCCACAAAGGGGTCACTGGAGGTGAAAACTTCGTGTGATCCAAGGTTGACCACTAGATGGAGCTCTGACAGGCATGGCAGCTGAAGTCCGTGGTTGAACCCAAACCACCCTCCACACCCCTCCACCTTCCATTTGTCTTTTCAGCACTAGGAGGCCATGCCCACCATCAATACTAGAGTTTTTAACCCCTCCATCCATGAACATGTTTCATTAGGGGTTCGGAGATAAAATGTAAAAGTATAAGGAAATTTGGAAGCTTCCAGATTCGTCTAGACTTTTGCCCCATTAAACACTTAGGGAAAAAAGGTAATCTCCACGTAAAATCTCCATTAAAATAACCTTGTAGGCTTATCTGAAATTAGCACCTCCAGAATTCTTGTTCCAACTGTTGGTTTAGTTGACCTGCTCGTGTCCTGATCTTATATTTGATAAACACTTCTAATCAGATAAGAAAAGAATTGACGCATTTCTACATCGTAGATCAACCTTAATGTTATTTGAAAATAGGAGTTGGTCTTAGGGCTTAGGTTTTCCCTTTGTATTTGTGTGTGATTTACTGTTCATCCTGCACTAGACACTAAAATGCATTGTTTAATTATCTGAGCTCAACACACCATTTTATAATTCATTAGTCAGTTGCTCTTTGCAAAAGCTTATTTCTTATGAAACAAAAGTGGGAATCATGCAACTGGACTATTTATCTCTCTTTAGGGGTTGGGGGTTAATATCTGATAGCTCATAACATCTTTATTATAATGCATTTATAATGATTTACTGGAATCATTCTATGGCTAAGTATCTAATGTCAAAGCTGGGATCTGGCATGAAATAAAATGCTGTATCCTTGGGTAGCTCTAGGGGAAAAAAGGCCTCAGCCAATATTTTCTGTGCAATTCTACAAACTGTAATAAGGGTAGGGGTAATTGCCTTAATGTCAATTAAGCTATTAATAATGCTCATCTTGTCATTCCTAAATATAGTACTGTCCCAATCCTCCATTACTGTCCCCTGTTAAGACTACACAGAAATGAGATCATAGTTTATGTGGATGAGGAAGTCTTACCTCCCTTGTATAAAAGTTCTGGGGGCTGATTTACTTGTTTTTGATAAAAATTTCTACTTAGACATGTATGCGTATTTGTAAGGGCAGGGGTTGGTAATAGTTGTGAGCAGGGTCATGTATTAAAAACTGTTCTCTGCTCCTGTTCTGCTTCTAGGTGACCAGAGTGAGGTGCTCCACACAGGACTCCTGTTTCAGGGCCCAGGCCCCTGCCTGATGGTCCAGGGTGATTGTGACAACCACCTAGGCATTTTAGAGCTGGGAGCCCTCACTCTGGCTCCATGTGGCGTTGTGCTGTGTGTGTGTTTTTCCCAAGCAAATGGGAGGCACACAGGTGCCTGAAGGTAAAGCACATGATACGGAGGCACTATCATCACAGAGTAAAGGGGCCAGGGGTCTATCAGCAAATTTCAGCAATCTACGTCCAGGGTAAAGGCGTATTTGGATTAGGGATTAGGAGGAGGTGAACTGTGGGGTTTTAGTGAGTAGGAAGAATGTCACCAGCTCTCCCAGATCAGCTTTAAATCAGAACCACTTTAGCTCACAGTGAAGAAACAGGACAGGATCTCCTTCCTTAGTTGGCACTTATATTTCTCCTGGGCTAAGATTTCTGAGCAGACACTTCCTTCTGCCCCCCTTGTTGGCCATCTTGGTGAAGTGAACTTCTACTTGATGATATTTAGAGCTCATTAATTTGTCCCAAGGAAGCTTATTGTATGGCAGTTTAATGACAGAAACCTGTTGTAATGCAAATGGACACGTAATCCCACTAAACCACTCTGAGGGTGTAAATTTAAAACAATTGCTGAGAACTGACACCAGAGTTTAATAAGATGGAGGGCTCATTCCTAGATCCCGGTACGCCCAGGGGACCCTGCTTGGACATCCAGCCTTGGCAGTTTTAGTGCAGCCCCGGGTTACCATGGAAATTAGGGAGGAAGGGAGGAGCTTCAGGGAGCCCCTCAGGTGGAGAGGATCTGAGCTCGGGGAGAGTAGGGGAGAGTGCAGGAAGGAGGGAGGCGCTGAGAGGGGCGGAAGTGAAGGGTGCGTGGTGTCCTCAGCTCCTTTTCTGGCAGGGAACAGGGTTGGGGAAGGTGTGACTGAGACCCAGGAGGCAGCCTTCTGTCCTGGCTTATTCAAATGACTGGCCCAGGCAAATCCCCATAGAAAAAGCACAAAACCTCGCCTGGGACCCCATCCTCCCTGCAGGTAAAGGGGAAAGCCTGCCTGGGGGAGGGGCGGTGGAAATGAGAACGAGGCGGGAATTGTTTGTGAATATTTGCTAGATTATGATGCTGTTGGGTACTACATCATTCTCCAGAGAGCCCTGAATAAGGTTATTATGGGTGAAGTCATTTTTGTAATAAAGTTGGCTGTAACTCTGGGTCATAAATCATGGGTTCTGGTACTAAAAAAATTACTAAACATGTCTCCGTTACCGCATACTGTCCTCTTTTTAAATACTTTGATTTTACTACAAATTCTCCATTGACTGAGATGGGGGAAATAACACAATGAGCAAATGATTCCTTCCGTCCCAGGCAGCAGCCCTGCCGGCATCTGGGCCTCCCGGAATGATTTCCTGAGGTGCGATGTTATTTATGGCGTGCTTTCTCTATCCAAACGGCAAACAGCATTCCGAGCAACCCGAGTATTTGCATCGCTGCTTCTCCTGCTAATTGATTCATCCCCTGGCAGGGCCCGAGACACGGACTGTTAGCTGGACACTCTTCTCCCAGCTGCAGATCCTGTGGATTACGGTGCATAATAAGCAAAGATGTTAATAAAATTGTTAAATGTCAAAACCACAAAACCCATACCCATTCAGGGTCCATCAGCTCTTCAGGAATGATTCTGTAAAATACCATCTCCTCCCCTTGTCCTTTGCTCAGTCAAAACTTCATAACCTTTGTGAAATACGGGGATTAGGAACTGTTATTAACAACACTGATGTTTCACGTCTTTTGTAACTTCTTCCTTTCAAATAAGAGCCCGGCACAGAATGACAAGGAATGTTATCGTATGTAGTGCGTTTTGGATGTAACAGTAAAGCAGAAAGGGGCGTGTGGCCCCGGTGGCGCTGGAAAGAGGGACAAAGTGTGGATCTCTATAGCTCAGTGGCTGCAAAGCAGAAAATGAAGATTGTAAAAACGTCACATAAAGAAAAAATGCACAGTGGGTTCGTTTTGCGATGCCCATAATTCAGTAATGCCTTTAAGTAGCTAGAAGAAATATAATAAATGTTTTTCCACAACATTGATCATACTGTATCAGAGGAAATATTAGTGTGCAGGGAGCCGTGATTATACCGGCAGTAATTCTCGGTGCAGAAAACTAGTAGGAGATGGGGCCCTTTATAGGCCAAACTTTTATTGGCTGCAGTTATTTACCTTTAAGAATATGCCTAATACATTGTCCTATAGCCAAATATTTTTTGTGAAAATTCAAGCCAGCCCTATCAGTAAATCAGAAATCCTGTCACCATTTTATAGAATTTATATATATTTTTTTTCCTGAAGATGCTCTGATGTGTTCTAGAATACAAAACCAGCCAATTGACCATGTAAAAATTCTAGAATGTCGGTAAAACAGAAGCTTCTTCTGTGTTCTGAACCCAGACAGGGGCAGCCAGGTTTATGGCACGTGGTTTCATCCCCATGCCGTATATGTATATGGCACTATATATTATATATATATAATATATATTATATATATAATATATATTATATATATAGCATCTGTATATAACATATTATATAGAACAATGCATTATATAGAACAATGTATTATATATATAACATCGCTCTAAAAAATTAATGGATTATTAGGTTAGATACTACAGTAAAATGGAACCTGAAGCTGTAAGCCTAGAAAAGATGTGCATGTCATACAACCGTTTTTCTTTCTTTCTTTTTATCCCCCCTCGCCTGAAACACTGAAGAAGCTTTGCAAGGCCTATTTTTTTTTCCTTTGGGAGAAAAGAAGGGAACTGATTCCTCACACTGGCCTCTTGCTTCTTGGACTGGCAGGAGCTGGTAATGTGGTGGCCGTGGCAAGTTTGGTGCAGTAGGCCCCAACGTATCAAGGAAAAGTTCTACTTTCACTCTTGAGGGATTCCAGGGCTTGACTCCAGAAATCATTGAGTCAGGGTTTCAGGATGCACGAGATAAGAGTTAGCCCAGCCAGATCCCTGCAGAACTGAAAGGAGAGATGAGACCTGGCGTGCTAATTCTCCATCTACTCCCCACTGAGCCTTGCTGTGAAAATGACTAAGAGAAGCGAGGAGCCAGAAGAGTCTGCAAGTGAAGATACCGTGAGAGCAGAGACAGGAGTGAGGCATTCTTTTACTTCAGAATCTGGATAATCCAGCTTGCAGTTCAAAGGCCTGGTAAAAGCAAACAAACTTGGCTGGAGGCCATAGATTTACCTGTTCTATTTCAGTGCACCTCTCCCCTAACTCTCACTGACACACACGGGGAGAATTGCCTAGACTTCCTTGCGGACACCATCCATCCCCGTTTGCTCCTTGCCCCCTTTGCTCTTTGCTTAACACAAATCCCAGGTCTCACGCACACGTGCTCCTTCAGTGCAGTTTCTGGGAGGTTCTTTCTTCTCTACCATTTGGATGCAAGGAAGGTGCATTTGCTAAAGGGCATTTGGAGCTTTTCATGGAGCTATGTCTTGATTTTAGTACCTTTTGACTAGAGTTGGATAGCTGTTTTGTTTGATTCCCGTCCCTCCACCCTCTAACAAGGCAGAAGTGAAAAAGGGTCCCCTTTAAGTTCTTACTTGAGAACTTTAAAGAGGCAGGCAGTCGAAGGGACAACCCCCAACATGAGGGAACCCAAGATTTCGGAAACAGCTCACTACAAGGTGACAATTTCTCTGAAGGAGTGCCACCTGGGAAGTTGGTAAGCAGTCACCTGACATGCTCAGCACTGACATGGACATAAATAACTTGCAGGCCGAGGTGACCTAGCAGGCTTCTTTGGAGAGATCTTCCTAACATGGGGAAGAGGACACGTTTTAGACATCTTGTTACAAGTGACACTGTTCGAGGTACTTTGAAGCGGCGGCAGCTGTTCTCAGAAATTTTTTTTAAATAATTAAAAAAAATCAGTTAATTGGCAGTGTTTGGAAGGGTGCAATGTAAAACAAAGAACAACTTTTGGAGGCCAAAGTCTCTTTGAATTCCCTCTTTAGCTATATTGTCACATTAATGAGGAGCTGTTAAGGGTCAATGAGTAGCACCGTCCTTCTCTTTCCTTCCTTCCTTCCTTCTCCTTCCTCCCTTTTCTCTTTCCTCCCTCCTCTCCTTTAGTTTTCTTTATTTTTCTGCTCTTTCCCACCTTCTTTCTCTTCTCCTTCAATGACTTCAAAAATCTTAATGAACTTAAAGCAATTCCACAACAATGAAAATGTTCAGGGTCACAGATGCCTTCCCTGGAGTATTTAACAACGGAGTCAAATGCAGCTTCTGTTTTTGCTGTGTATGCAGTATGCACGCAGTTTCATTTATGCTTGCAAAAATATCTAAGCTGAGGAGCGTCAGAGAGGCCCTTGGAGAGTAGACCCACTATAGTTTTAGTAACATTTAAAAAACAACAAAATAAGAATAACAGAACAACAGACTTTGGAAACTACTTAGTAAATAAATAGAGAGAATTTTGCTTTACTTAGCATTCAGCTTGAATTACTGACCTACGTTGTGGTCAGATAAAGAATGTAGACAACACTTGACAATACAGAATATTTGATTACAATGTATAAAACTGTTATTTTGAAATGAGATACACTTGTAATTATTTCTACAACCGCTGGATGTCACTGTTGCATATGACTGACAGTAAACATTCCCCACTTAGGCAATCTGACACTAGTATTTTTTTGTTTGTTTGTTTATTTTAATCATTGTTCAAGTACAGTTTTCTCCCTTTTACTCCCATTCTAGCCCACCCACCCATCCCTCCCCACTTCCCTCCCATTACTGCCCTCCCCCTAGTTTTTGCCCATATGTCCTTTAACTTTGCCCCTGTAAACCCTTCCCCTTTCCCCTGAAACTCGTATTTTAAGGGCTTTCATGCTCCCTCCTTGGTGCTCTGCCTTTCGACTGACCACATGCTGTGCACTGCCACGACTCTCTTCTCCACTCAGTGCTGGGATCCCCATTCTCAGCTATGGCGCTCTACTAGCATTCTTCTAACTCACCTAGGGTGAGGTCCCCCAAACCCCAGACACAGTTATTCACCATGCTTAAGAGGCCTGTGGTACTTTTATAATAGTTCCCAACATTGCACATTAGTTATAACTAGCACATTCTGGATACCAAATTGAGTGAAGTAAAAACATAACTATAAAATACCCTGGATCTATAAAGTCCTCTTTTTTCCCCCTCAAAGAGCCTACAGCAGTTTTCATATGTACTTGCTCATCTGTCTTTCCTATGTCCCCAAGGGGTTACCTGTTTTAATGCTTTTATGAGTCAAAGTTGACCTGTGAAATAAACTGAATGAAGTAATTATTTGCACTGGCATCCCAGGAGTAAAGCAAAAGCAAACATTGAAAATGTGTTCCAGGCAGCCAATTCTAGTTTGCAAAAGTTACTCACTGAAATTTTGGTAGTTCTGTGTTTTTTTAATAACTTTTATAATCCTTTAATTCATGGACGCTTTAACTCTTCTTTTAAAAATTCATCTTCAAAAAACCGGGGCCATCTTGTACAGTTGTCATTATGCAAACAATAGATACGGAGACGTTTCCAACCTGAAGAAACCCTGGCCCAATAGAAGTGCTAGACTAGAGCAACACCAGAGAAGAGAAATCAGAGGACCAATTAGAACAGTAGCTAGCTTTTTCCTATAGTTAGAAATGACCGTGAGCTTCAATTTAGCTGTCTAGTTTAGTCTCTCTTTTTCCTAAAATCTTGGAGTAGTTTTCTTTAACCTCCTCCCATGCTTTTGCCCTGGAGAAGCCAGAGCTGTTCTTGGAGGACTACTGGCCTAGATTTCAGGGGCGAGGGGGAGGGAAGGTCTCTGTTCTAGTGAGTTATCAGAGAGCTGTGCTGCCTGCCATCTACAGATGCTTTGATCCAAATTTCAGTCATTGTTTCCACATTTAGGGGCTGGAATGAACATCAAAGAAGTGGTGTACGGAATTTACTGAATGCCAAAGAAGTACAATAACATACAGAGGATATAAGCAAATCCCAGTGGCAAAATTTGCTGCCAATTCTTGCACATAATAGAGGCCCTAAAGTGACAGTCTATCTTTGACAAACGCATAATGATATCAATGCCAAGGAAGGAACTAGCATACTGAAAGGTGAATAAAAGAGTTGGGAACAATTCAGGGGACTCACATATTTCCTACGTGTGTTTTCACATAGCAAGGAAAGCAGATGACACAAACGCATTAGGTAATCGTTGGACAGGGCTGCAAACTCACCAGCAGCTTTAATCCGACCTGGCTCTTTCAGAATCCGGCTCTAAAGATGAAAATAAAATGTGATTAGAAATCATTCATCTTCTGGAAGGAGGGTGGGGGGAAGGAACGAGTAAAGTGAAAATAGCTTTCTTGTTCTGTCTCAGATAGTTCCAGATTTTAAAGCCCATATGTTGTTTGCTATAACTTCTTCGCCTCCCAGGGCCAATGCTTTCCAAATGCTCCAGCTTGTGCGCTGCGCCCAGTAGTCCAGGAAGCTAGAGCTCATTTGTATCCACAGCCTTTGTTCAAATATGGATTAATGTTGGTTAATTTCAGGGGGTGCGCATAGAGTAAAATGCACAGAACTGAAACCATGGAACTCAGGCCAGTGTGCGATTCTCTAAAAACCTACTTTTCAAGCTCCTTTAAGTTTTATTTTTGAAATAAAAACAATAAAGTGACTGTAAAAAGTTTCCAAAAGCGTTGACATTATGAGCAATTGCTAACCAAGGCTGTTCCCAGAATGATCACACAAATTTGGACAGAATTCTAGAAATGCTAATGGCCCTGCAGGGCCAGCTATGAATATTTCATTCAGAAGGTGATTTGAGAAGGGTCCTGTGGCACGTGGCTCTTGCCTCCAGGGCCAGGTATGCTGCTGCCACCAGGGCCAGCGTGGCAGGGGAAAGGCTGACTCCTGCCCTGCTACTGCCATCCTTTTCCTCTGGAGATGAAGGGGTGAGGCCTTCTCCGGGCTGCTTTCAAAAACCGGGTGTGGGTGTGCAGAGAAAGAAGTCTCCAAAATGACAAAATACATGGAAATCACCGACAGGGTTCATGAGCACAGTCTGGTAATGAATCAAATACAAGCAAGGCCAAAATGTATGTGTTTATTTGAAACCCTTTTCAGTTGAGCCAGAAATTGTGCCAGCTGCAAAAAGAGCCAGCACTCCTGTCCTTTGCACTGGGCAATCAGAGCTGATTTGCGTATATACACTGAAACCATTTCCAACTTAGGCCTCAGAGCTCTTAAAAAATTTCTTCCAGAGCCTCGTACTGCATGGTGATGGAGTTCATAGAGGTATCCTGCTTGTTTTTATTGCGTATTGCTAAGTAAATGCAATGGTTTTCATGATTTCAAACTCTATAACGAAATGACTGAGTGCCCAGCAACATTAGAAATTGGACAAACAAGTATTCAACTGGCTGGATGAACCTTGGCTTTCTGGCATTAAAGGTGTAATATTTATGAGTTAATTTAATCATAGAAGAAAATATTGAGTAGGTGACTGAGTAGAATGATGACTGTGTATTATGTTTTTGCCATGCAGCTGGATAAACATATTCAATGGCAGACCTTGGCAAGAACTGCAAAGATGCTCTTGACAATGCTATGAATAAATATTAGGTGCTGCCTAGAATTCAGTGTATTTGGGGTCTTGAGCAAAGCCAGATGAGTTGTAGCTGGAAAGTGCAGGAGGAACTATGCATGCACATTGGGATTACGTAAACGTTGGAGCCCTGCTCTGCTGCCTAGGAATTGCTCTAACGTTCACACTCATCTACATCACTGACAGAATTATTTTTTAATCATTGTCTTCACACTTCTAGGAGTGTACTTTAGCATTAAGACTAAGCTTTTGGGAAGTTCGTGGTACGTTTTTAAACAGCATGAACTTGGAGAGAAAAGAATTATGTTGCTTAGGCTACATAGAGCTGACAATAAAGATTATACTTTGCGGTGACCCAGTACAATCTCTATGAAACAATAAATTAAAATTTGTTTAGATTGCATCTTGAATTTCTTTAGAATTTATGGTTTCTGATTCCAAGAAGGACTATAAAAGAAGACAATAGTTGGGTCGATATTTTGAAGAGTGGAGATCAGTAATATCAAGTCTTTTAATGAAGTATTTGTATTCAGTGCAAAAGAACCCAACGTGCAATGGAGTGTTGCAGAAATACGCCATTGTGAGTTTTTCCCTGCAAGATTGTCATTTCACCAATACAGAAAACATCTTTTTTTCCAATTGAGATATAATTGACATGTAATATTGCATAAGCTTAAGGTGTAAGTGTTGACTTGACACATTACGTACTGGGAAGTGACAGTCACTGTAGCATTAGCTAACACCTCCATCCCTTCATGGAATTGCCATTTCATTTTGTGGTGAGAACATTTAAGATTCTACTCTCTCTAGCAACTTTCAAGCATACAGTACAGTACTGTTAACTACGATCACCATGCTGAAGACTGGATCCCCAAATGTACACACCTGATAACTGGAAGTTTGTACCCTCTGCCCAGCGTTGCCCATTTCCCCCACCCCCATCCCTCAGTAACCACCAGTCTAGTCTGTGTCTATGAGTTTGCCCTTTTCTTAGACACTGCAGATAAGTGGTACCCTGCTGCATATGACTTTCTCTGATTTACCTCACTTAGCATAATGCCCATCCATGTTACTGCAAATGGCATAATTCCCTTCTTTTTCTTGCCTGAATAATATTCTAATAAATATATACACATATACATGTACGTACACACACACACACACACACACACACACACACACCCCTAATGTTCTTTATCCCCTCCTCCTTTGATGAACACTTAGGTTGTTTCCCTGCCTTGGATGTTGTGGATAATGCTACAATGAAAGTGACAGTGCAGATATTTCTTTGAGATCCTGCTTTCATTTCCTTTGGACAGATATATACTCAGAGAGGGAATGCCAGTTTTAGTTTTTTTTGAGAAACCTCTATATTGGTTTTTGTAGTGGCTGTACCCATTTACATTTCCACCAACAGTGCACAAAGATTCCCTTTTTTTACAGACCCATGCAAACACTTATCTCTTGTCTTTTTGGTAATAGCCATTACAGCAGATGGGAGGTGATATCATATTATAACTTTAATGACTAGTGATGTTAAATAGCTTTTCTTGTATGTGTTATTTATTTATATGTCTTCTTTGGAAAAATGTCTGTTCAGTTCCTCTGCCCATTTTTAAATCAGACTTTTTTTTTTTGCTATTGAGTCATATGAGTTCTTCATGTATTTTTGGATATTAACCTCTTATCAAATATATGATTTGTAAATATTCTCTCTGATTCCGTAAGTTGCCATTTCATTTTATTTCTTTTGTTCTGCAGAAGCTTTTTAGTTTGATATAGTACCACTTATTAATCTTTGTGTTTGTTGTTTGTGCTTTTTTCGACATCACACCCAAATAATCATTGCCAAGATCAATGTCAAGAAGATTTTCCCCTGTGCTTTCTTTAGGAGTTTCATATCTTACATTTAGGTATTTAATCCTTTCTGAGTTAATATTTGTATATGGTATAAAACAGGCCCCAATTTCATTCTACTGCATGTGGTTTTCCAGTTTTCCTAACACTGTTTATTAAAGAGACTATCCTTCCCCCATTATGTGTTCTTGACCCTCATGTCAAATAGTACTGGACCATATATGTAAGGGTTTATATCTGGACTTCTATTCTATTCCATTGGTCTCTGTGTCTGCTTTTGTGCCCGAGCCACACCGGTTTGACTACTATGGCTTTGTCATATATCAGTAGTTTGAAATCTGAAAGTGTTGTGCCTATAACTTTGATCTTTTCAACGTTGCCTTGGTTATTCAGGATCTTTTGTAGTTCCACATGAATACTAGGTTTTTTAAACATTTCTTGAAAAATGCTGATGGAATTTTATAGAGGTTGCATTGAATCTGTAGATGGCTTTGGGGAACATGAACATCATCTCTTGTAGGGGGCACATAGTTGGGTCTTGTTTTAAAAACAAAACAAAACAAGACTATCCAGCTACTTACTGTACACCTTTTGATTGGAAATTTTAAATTTATTTACATTAGAGTAATTGTTGACTGTAATCATTGATAAGGACTTGCTAATGTCCCCTTATTGTCTCCTGGGTGATTAGTAGTCTTCTTGTTTCTACCCTCTTGCTACCTTTTTTTGTGGTGATGTGCTTTGAATTCCTTCTCTTTATCTTTTGTGAATCTACTGTAAGTTTTTGCTTTGTGGTTACCATGAGGTTTATAAAAACATCCAGAGTATTATTGATTGATTGGGCTACAGCGCTAGCACTTTTTTTTTTACTAAGGTATAAATGTGCAGGAAGGAGAAGAGATTTTAGTCATTTGGAAGACAACATCTCCCCGCCTGCTCACGTGGGTCTGGAACCATCTCCTGCCCCCATGGAGCTGAGCCCCAGCTAGTCCCCTGATCCTGAAGGGGGACAAACACTGCAAAAACGTGGGAGGAGTTAACCTCCTCCCCACCCTCCACCATTTACATTTCCCCTGGAATGAACTTCTCAATCCCTCCCTACCATGATATACTAAAAATCTGAGTGTAAACAATTTATTTGATAACCACAAAGCCAAGGAGGGAAATGGGCTTCCAGTGGCAGTGGGGTGACCCGGGCTGCTGCGGAGATCACAAGATGGGCAGAAAGCAGCCGACCTCACGCCGAATCTGAGGAGCGTTCTTAGAGGAATAAGGCACATAGACGCTGTTCATACAGACTTCGCAAAATGTGAACATTTAGCAAATCCCGACATTGAGGCAGGAGCACAGGGATATCTGAAAATGCCCTCCAGTCTTACAATCTGTTTGGGGGGAGAAAACTAGTAGGTGAAAACGTGGTCTTGGATAGCGTCTCTAGGCTGTGACGGAAGTTTTGTTGTGGTTTTGTCTTTGTTTCTTATGTGTTTTTAAATCTCTGTTTCATGTACAGAATGTCCAAATGCAACAACAGGCAGTGAAAGCATAATTCAAATTACCCCCATATTTTCCAAGATTGAATACTGTTTTGATATTAAAATGTTCTTCAGCTAGGTTCTCTGACCAATATCTGAACACAGAACTCATATCCTGGGCATTATATTTCTAGTTTTTAATTATTGTCTCTGATATATTTGGCATAATATCTTGAAATACCCAAATAAGGGGTCAATTGTTAGCAAATGTTTGCGCCTACACAAGGAGTCATTGTGAGCAGACTTGATTCTGTACTTCCCTGTGCACGTGTGTAGGTGTGAATACATGTCGCTCCAACGAGGGTGAAAGCATGTGCTACATTGTACATATAAAGCATTTAAGACAGTATCTGCATCATAATAAATCCTCTGTAAGTCTTAGTGTCGGCTGCTTCCCCTACTACTATTGAAAAGCCCACAGGCTGTGCTGTGACCCGGGGTCAGCTGGGCTGGTACCATGAGATCCCCCAACCCCTGCATGGACCTAACACATGTGCAGTGGTTTAGAAATTCACTTCTTACCTATGAGTGACCCTTTGACCCTTGGGGAAGGTCATCTTTGCAGGTCTGCATTTTTGCCGTTGGGTGTCCCTCGGGAACTGTCGGAGCATCGAGGCGAAGCCCTGAGACGTGAGCTGCACGGGAGCCACAGCAGTGCGTCTGAAGCAGTGCGTCTCCAGCTTTCTGTGGTGAAGCATTAGTTCCTATTTGCAATCTGTCACAGCCTGATACTTTGTAAAGTGTGATAAAAATAACTTAAAATGGAATAAAAGGTAATACACACAAAATTCAAGGCCCGTTTTTAAAATTAGATTCAGCAAACTTCTGCCTCCAAATGGCTCTCAGCAGTTCTAAGTGCTCCCTCTCAGTTCCTCACGTGTCTCATCTCCAAACAGGAACCAGCGGGTTGCAGAAGGTGGGCCTCGCTGTAAGCAGCAGTGTCATGAAGGACAGTGAGGGACCCCGATGGCCTGTCATTTTCATACTATTTTCCTTCCGAAGAGCTCAAAGGGCTCTCATCAGTTGGGGCACTACGGATCAGCTTCAGGTGGCCAAACCATCGATGTGAAGCTGGCACAAAGCTGGCGCATAGGGATGGGACCCGGAAAGGTCACCAGGGGAAGCTACTTTGTGCTGGGTGCTGGCCATCCCTTCAGATGGGAATTTATGTGCCGCGGTAGGCTGTTTCGGGCAGATGCACAGGTGTGCGAACAGTTTGTGATAGGCAGGTTTATGGCAAATAAACACATTGTATGATATACTGTAATCAACTACATAAACAACTTTAAAATTGTCTGTACTTCATATTTCCAGCATTTGGTTTTGTTAATCATATGTCTTCCTGACAGCAATTAAATAACCTTGAGAGAAAATGTACACCTGCTGTCTCCCCCGGGGAAACTGCATCTCTTTTGTGAATGACATAAGCTCTCCATAAAACATAACTGAAGATCGGAGAATTGAATTTGGAGATATGTCTCCTTTGTCTTTTGTTTTATCTCCCCTCGAGTTGGAGTGCAGGTTTTAATACAGCTAATCTTTTTCTGGATTCCTACTCCGAGATTCTTTTCAAGCCAAAATATTTCCCTGAGGGGCACATTCGAGATGGTGGATAAAGGAGGTTGCGGTGAGTATCACCAAGGTGGGGAAGAGCCCTCACCCGCCTCACAGGCCCTGGACCTTCAACCTCCCCAACTTGTTCCCCCAATGCCCTAAATTCATTGATTTACACAGCAGATCTCATCCACTTTCCTGAACACCGCAGTGGTTCTTAGAACAAAACATGACAAGGTGTTTGCTTTGCAAACCAGGTCCATTTGTTAGAACTGGTGAATTAAAAGTCTGTTTTAACTGACAGGTGTTGGGGGCAAGCTGGAGTAGCCGAGTACACTGTTGCCCTTCCCCACCACTCCCTGGATGCACCCAGTCTTCTACAGGCAAAGTTCAGGGTGTCAGGGCACTGGGGTGTGTGGTCAGCTGGCCCGGGGCAGCCAGGGTTCTAGTGGCACTGTCTGTGGGAGCAGCTGCTCTGGTACCAGTGCTTCATTCATGACAGCTGCCCACCTGGCTTCTACCATGCCAGCCTCTCCCACCCTAATGAGTGGGCTGGTCATGGGGCCTGGATGTCGTCCTGACAACGGTTGTCTTAGAACTGGAACTCTGAGGAGCTGAAGCCTCATTGTGATTCAGCTGGTGAGTTGGGAACAACCGTCTGGAAGAGGAACATACGTTGTGAACTCTATCACTCACTTTTAGAATGGTTCCATTCACGCTACTTGACAAGAAATACAGCTTCAAAAAGTACAGCATTTTGTCACTAAGAAAACAATGCCAGAGCTCTACAACTTTGTGAACAGGTACAAACCTGTTTGGTCTCAAGAAGAGTGGGGAGGTCCTGGTACTTACTGGGACTCTCCAAGTTTTCTTCCTCAGCTATATAGTATGAGCCCTGGCAAGACTGTGTTGGTAGTAAATGATGGACAGGGCTGGAAGTGTTCTGTCTCCATGGAGGATACTGCAGCTAGGAGGATAAATTCAAGCCAGGGAGGTTGCTGCACCACAGTGCAAGATGTGCCTCACCATCGACCAGTCAGCCGGGCTTTCATGGGGACGTGGTCACGTCTGACAGTGAAGTGAATCTGAAATCGTTTCGGTTTTGGTTCAGATAATAAGTTTGGGAGATAACTATGTTCTCAACATTGGACTACCGGAAGATGGACTAACTGCTCCCATCTTCCAGGAAGATGAACTAACTATTCCCATCTTCCAAGAATGCCTACTTGCTCTTGGTAAGTGGCTGAGCATCAGTGAGGAGGCTCTCTATGCACCTAAACCATGGTGAGTGCTGTTGGGAAAGAACAGGGAGTCTCTCTGGTACACTGCGAAAGGATCAGGACTTTTAAAGCTTCAAGACCTATAACTACCTCAACTACAAGGGTAAGGATGCTGGGAATCCAAGAAAATCTGAAGTGGTCCACAGATCTGGATAAAGGTTTCCTCATTTCCCTGCCCCAGTTACTGCCCTCTGCTCTCTCAGTTCAGTTCGCCTGGACTGTAAAGCTGACAGGAGTGGAGTGATATTGGCACTCAAGAGGGAAGGAACACTGAGTGCTGTTTGCTGCTTCTGTTTTCCTTGCGCAATAAGCACCATTGTAATAAATGGGCTGTTTTCCCCGCCCAGAGATGGCAGAGATGGCTTTTCTAGCACATTTAAATAGAAGGAACTGAGTTACACCAAGCTCTCAATAGACCAAGCATTTGAGTTCCATTGCTAGTGTGCCTCTCTCTGGTCAGCAAAAGGAGGGACTGAACAATTAGGCTGAGTTCATCCATTCCCACCATTGGAAATTATCTACAATGGAAACTTCCCTCCATTCTTTGTATTTGATAAATCTACTATACTTGCTTACTCAATGACTATAGTTAAAGAATAACCCAATCACCCTGTTGCCTATGGGAGGAAGTGGAGAGAATTTGGCAGGCCCAACTACATACTGTTTATTTAGCATCAATTGTCACCAACTCTCTCCCCTTCGACTCCCACTCCTACCCCCAAGTGCAGGAGAACTTGGAGGGGAAGGAAAAAGCTTGCTAGGCTGCCAATGGTCAACCCTTCAGAAGTTTCCAAAGCAAACCAAGAGCTCTGAAATTCAGTCTGTTTATAGTGACACTTATGAAGAAAATAAATGTGATTCTACCCTATCTTTTAAAATATGATCAAATACATATTTGCATTTTATAAAAAAATTTACAGGTCTTCTTATCGTCACTATCTTTTCTGGCAGTTTGTTTTTTTTGGTTGTTGTTATTGAAGAAACTGGCTGTCCTGAGGTTTCCAACAGTTTGGATTTTGCCAGTCATGCCCCTGTGATTTTTTTTAATGTGTTCCTCTGCTACTGTAAGCTGTAACTTGTTCATTAGATCTAGAGGCTTGATAAGATTCAGGTCCAATTAGTTTGGCAAGAATGTTTCATACGCGGTGTTTTGCAGTTCCATTAGGAGGTACGTAATGCTTGATTATCTGTATTGCTGATGCGGGCAGTCGTTGGTGGCCATTGCTCAGATCCATTAATTCATCATGAGGTTGCAAAACGATGACATCCTAATTCTATCATTCTTTATTCATTTATTAGCTAGAAAAATTCTATAAAGAGAAACTTTCCTTTGACTCTCTGGTTACTCTGAGATCAGTTCTTTCAACACAATAAATTGATTCTTTGGCATTCTCTAAAGGTGATTAATGAGTTTAGTTTTTGTTATCATACTGAACTTACAGATTTAAATATACTTGATATGTTTTAATTCATTGCATTTATCATCCTACTGATGTTCGAATTATCTCATTTTGGCCAGTTGGATCCTCTTTAAGCTGGTACCCAAATTCTTTGGGCAGACCCTAGTAGTTTTTCACAGCTTCCTCGATACCTGGTATGACAAGAATTGGAGACACCTTTAATAAACTTCCTGCCTCAGGCCTAAAATAAACCATTTTTCTAAGAGGCATGGTGTTTCTTTTTGTTTGTTTGTTTGTTTTTGGAAAATTTTATTTAGAGACACAATCAAGGTTCCAGGAGTGTTCACTGCTGTTGGGTTAGCCATTGTTTCCAGGCCTTTCTGTGGATAGAACTAGAAAATGTGTACTTTTTAAGTATAAACCATATTATAAATTAGTATTGTTCCCTCAGATTTATTTTCAGAACTACAGGATTTTTACTTAATCTCACTGGTCTTATATTTGTCTCTGCTATTATCCAAGCTGAATATCTCAGTTCCCAATTTTATACACACACACACACACACGTGTATATGTATATGTATATATATGACACATATACTCTAAAACTTAAAACTCAAATATAGTTTTATACTTAACATGGAAATTTATACTTCTTAGTTTGTATTTTTTTATCAGAAACTGTTACATTATTGCAGCCCTCCATCTCATTGGCCCTAATATCTCAATGCAGTGAAACACCATATCGAGCCTAAAAATTGTTTTAAATATTGAATAGAGGAAAGTTGAAAGAGTCTTCACAATTTTTAGTTTCTTATCAACAAAGACAGTGGCTTGGCTAAGTTATTGCACTGGGAGCAGTTGAAGCTGGTCATCGAGTTTTGAGAGACAGAAGGGCCAACTGGTGGAAGGTTTCCCTTCTTAGCTGGTATTTGGTGTTTGTACAAACTAAGCAATTAGTTACAAATGTTATTGCTGCCCTTCCCTGGCATTTAATTTGTTCACATTTTAATTATTCATTTTCTCCAATGCATCTCGTGCCCAGCCAACAAATACTAAATTTCTCTTTCTGTTTCCTCAAGAAAAAATTTCAAGCCAGTTATGCTTTCTTTCCATTAGGGCCGTGGTTTTTTATAGTGGTTTGTGAGAGCAACAAAATTTATTTCATAAAGATTTATGAAGCACTGACTGATGTACTGGGTTTTGTTCTAGACATTGGAGAGTCAAGGACAATAAGGTGGATGAGTTTTCTGCTCTCAAGGATCTTACCTTTGGTAGGAGGAGACAGAGGAAACACAATGAACAAACACAAAGCCAGATTATACCGGAGAGTGATGTGTTCTGTGAATACAACATTAAACACAGTGATGTGATAGGGACCGAGGCAGGGAACTTTCTTAGCTTAGATGATCAGAGAAGTCTCTGCCTAAGATTTGAGCCACATGAAAACCCAGGTAGAAAGACGTCTAGGTAGAAGGAACAAGTGCAAAGGCCCTGTGGCAGAAATGCACTTGGTGTGTATGAGGCAGAGGAGAATATGAAGAGAGGAAAACTGAACCCAGCTGTAAGTGACCTCCAGGTATTTAAGGCTTTGCTTATTTTTGTTAGTTCACTCATTCACACTCTATTTTGTTCTGAAAAGGATTTAAAAATAGTTCTTTGAGTATTGCTGATTTTTAATGTGCCTATATGATTTAAGAAAAAAAGGTAGTCGATTCCCAGTCAGGGTACATGCCTAGGTTGCAGGCCATGTCCCCCAGCAACCGCACATTGATGTTTCTCTCTCTCTCTCTTTCTCCCTCTCCCTTCCCTCTCTAAAAATAAATAAATAAAATCTTTAAAAAAAAAAAAAAAGAAAAAAAGGTAGTCCTTTAGCAGGTAAAGTCTTCAGATAGATCTGAGACAGGGCATAAAAAATCAATGCTGGATGTTCACTTTTTTAAGGCTCACACACCTTGAAATGTCACTTAAGAAATTATTTTTAAAGAAAATTGTTGCACTGAATTTAATTTCAAATCAACAGACCCATTATATTCTCTAATTAATCATGGCACATGCTATTTACCAAACTCCTGTAAAAACAAATTTATTTTGTACACATTACAAAGAAATGTTACATAAAATTAAGCACCAAGTAATGACTTTAATTTGCGGTTAGTTAATAATACACAGATGATCACGCAGCTGTAAAGGAAGCCCCTTGGGACGTTAACAGAGATGCTGGCAGAGGAACTGGAGGCAGGCAGACTGAGCTCTGGGAGGGGAGTAGAGAAAGCTGAAGAATGAATGGACATCAGACGTTTCGACTTCCAGTAACAGGCAGAAACCTGCTGAAGCCCTTAGTCCGGAGAAGCCCATCTGAATGCCTTCTAGGTTTCCTCTTTGGTTTCTAAATTATGTTTTCACTTCTTGCAAAGCAAAAAAGTTTTACAAAACTCAATGGGATTTTTATTTAACACAACTTTTCTGAATGAGACCTCAACTCAGAAGTTCCTTGCAGCTTTTCAAGAAGTTGTAATTGTCCCAAGTTCTATGAGTCACTTCATGCGGTTAATTTCTTGGACCTTAATATATCTCAAACTAAGGGGCTCAGACTTTACATTTCTGGGAAACCAATCAATCAGTTAATCAGCGTATAGTCCTTATATTTGAAGGAGACCAATGCTACATTTCTTCGAGACCTGCAAACTGCATAAGCAATCATTTAAACAGACACACAGAAATGGAAGTTCTCCATCCCATGTTGTGGTGGATGGGTTGGAAAATCAATGGCTCAGAGAAGCTGTGACTGAAATTTGTTTAAACTTCTGGAAAGGAGGAATGGTATGCTGTTAGGAGACCAAAAAATGGCTCACTTTTCTCTCATGACCAACTGCTCTGATATTTTGTCATTTCCACTGCTTGCTCCCACCAAAAAGCCATTTAAAAGGGAGTGTACGCAAAGGGAGCCATGGTGCCGAGTTTTAAGAGAGAATCTCAAGGCCCTGAGAAACAGACACTCCATGAGGGCTCCCCTGATTCACAGTGAGACTCTCATTTGTCACTTCCTCTGTCCACCTGCCTCTTTTCCTTACTGTGTCAAATGGGTATCAGAGAACTGCTTCGTGGTGATGACTTAGCTTTCCAAGCTAGTGCAGACTCCCCATCACCCAGGCTGGAGATTGCATCCAGGCTGTCATCGCTGCTGTCATGCATCTCTGCCAGTCTCTGTTTCTCAAAGATGCTGGGTGAAGTTGTTCTTACCATTCTTACTGGTTATAGAACAGGATGGGGAGGAGGTCTGAATGATTTAATCTGGAATGAGAAGTCTACCACAGCTCTTCCCAGGCTTTGGGGTAGTAAGATACTGCACTCACACAAACAGGCACGCACCCAGTTACAGGACTAATAATGGGCTGAAAATTAAAAGGAAACTTGAAGAAGGGAAAGGGATTAGTCAACAACAGCCAGGCAATATCATGCAGTGTTTATGTCTTCTGAAAATATTAACTTTGAAGAATTAAACATGTGACTAAACACCATGTCACTATCCCTGTGAAAGAAAGTTTCTATGTGACTATTTCACATCACAGGCAACACAGAACACCAGAGGCCAGAGCGGGGCCAGCACGGTGTGGTAACTTCCCTCCTTTGCAGGGACGGGCAAGCGGCGTGTGTGTGGCTGCTGTGCTTGAGTGTTTAACCTTTGTTTCATCACCAGTGATGAGACTGTGGTGTATCACAATCACACTACACACACTACACACACACACACACACACACACACACACACAATTTGAGCTGGAAGAAGGAGAAGGCATTAGGAAGGGGTGTTTCTACTCCTTTGACTTTGCAAAGCCATCACAGACATCTCCAGATGTAGTCTGGGACAAGGAGAGAAGTCTGAACACAGGAGAGTTGGAAATGGCGTGAGGTAGGGTGAGAGGGAGTCAACAGAAGGCTCTGGAGCCACACCATTCACACAGCATAAAATACAAGTCAGAGACAGGAGTGATTTCTTTCAAGAGGAGGCTGCATTGGTTCTGAAAACCACAGTTCCTCACTGGGCAAGTCATGACGGTTTCAAACCAGATTAGCTGGGAGCTGACCAACAAGGCAGTGGTGATGCTTCAATATGAAATACTTGTACAACATGAGACATGGATGATTCTTTTGTGTGAACATCTTAGAGCAGGCTGTCTCAGGGGAAATCTTGACTACCTCCTGGTGGCATGTTTACTGACCCTGTGGATTTGTATTTGGGTGTGGTGGATTAGATGATTGGTCAGCAAATATTTGCTCTAACCCCCAACTCCTGCCCCTCCATGCCCTCATGAAAATGTGTACTTTCCTGCTCAGTGATGTTGGGTTTGGCCATTCAGCTTACTGTGCCTCCTGATATATTAGCAGATATGGCAGAAGCAGAGACTTGAAATGTGCTTGGCAGTTGGGCTGGCCCTCCTTGTGCTTCTGCCAGGAAAAGAGGATGCCAAGGCTAGACTGCCAATCTAGAGAGGATGAAAAAACATGGAGAACAGATCTTGACTCAGTCTGTAGCTTGAAATTAAGACCAGCTGAACTGATCCTGGACCAGCAAAACCCAAATGTATGAGTGAGAATAAATGATTGTTTTTTAAACCATTGAGATTGGGGGTGGTTTGCAGCACATGTTCTGGCTGTGGCTAACTCACAAGTGGCACTGCTGAATGAGCAAGTGCAGGGGGCAAGGAAGGTGTGCTGTGCAGCATTCACAGGGCGCAGTGAGTGAGTGAATGGTGGGACCCCCAGTAGGGGTATGCAGAGCCATAAACAGTGTAAGCTACTGTATGGAGCACACCCTTGGTGTACAGAAGCAAAGCTCAGTGTTGAATATGGGTCAAGGGTCAGAATTTGGCTGTTTGTAGAACAGAGACTATTCTGGGTGTCCTAGTATATGTGTGCACCAATATGCACTGGTGACTATTCTGGGTACAGCATTGTATGAGTAAGTACCCATGAGAGCTCTTATTTTTTGAGCGGGGGGAGTGAATATGTTAGTGTTGTGGTTGGTTTCTTTGTTTCATTTTGTTTTATTTTGCATGGCTTTGAAAGGGACACAGAGACATAGAGAATTGAAGATACGCTCTAGCCTCCACCTACAACGCATTCACTGGGCTGGGTTACCACCTGATGGGGAGAGGCTAAAAGGGCTATTTTCATAAGAGACTTTGTCACCTGCACCCCAAAGCAGCCCCTCTTGTGCGTACTGAGGTGTAGCATGGAACTAGGGTGAGGTGCATTCATCCTTCTGGTTTGAGGAAGCCAGAGGTCACTGGCTCCTTGGGGACTGGTGGGGTGGGGAGTTGTTACCTGTGATCCCACCATGGGCATCACCCACTGCTGCTATGGTGAGGTTTCCTCCAGCCGTGTCGGGAGCAGAGGAGCAGGAGTGGAAGGCGCTGGGCTGCGTGGGGACTTGCATGACAGCTGTGTGGGCTAGATGCGATGCTCCGTGGGACTCTCAGGGATGTATTGGGAAGATTTGGCAAGGAGGTTGGAGCAAAGTAGGGACCAGAGAAAGAAATTTGAGGTGACAGTGTTCATGAGACCTTATCTGAATGCACAAGGTTCATGATCTCTAGCCTCGTAAGGTGAAAAAGAGTGCTAACATACCAGTGAGGGAGATGGCAACAAGAGGTCCATTAAATGAACAAATAAATAAAAAGTATGAGAAGTATTATAAAGAAAACAAGCAGGAGCTTAGAGGGAGAAAAAGATACTTGCATTAAATAAGGTAATTAGGGAGGACCTTTTTATAGGGGTGCCATCATCTTGGGAATAATATGCTTATGCATAAAATGGGGATGATAATAAAGTCTTCATTGGGTCATGGTGAGGCCTAATTAGGTAATGCATGTTTAACACATTTGATTTAGTGCCCCGCATATAAGAAATGCTTAACAAATATTTACTGTTTCTTCTATCTTGGTGTTAGTGCGTAAACTTAGCAGACAGAACTTAGCACATGGCTTTTCACCTTGTAGGGACTCAGTAAACACAGGGTGCTGATGGGTTCCGACAAGACTGTGGTGGCCTGGTGTCACCCCTCCACCTCATCACTCTCCACTGTTTCTGGCAGCCTTGGAGGGGCTAGCATTGCTCTCTTTGGCACATACGTAGGAGAGCAAGGAACACACCAGCCTCTGGCCCCAGAGCAGGCCCAGAAGGATGACATTGTTCCAGGGAGGAACCAAGAGACATGCAGTGCTGACTGGTGCTGCGGTTGCTCACAGCGCAAACAGAAGCTGCCAGGTCTGTCTGCTCAGCACTTCTTACCAGGCTCAGAAAAAAAAATACTTCTCTGTTTTTTTCTAAGTTTTAGTAATTTTTTAAAAATATATTTTATTGATTATGCTATTACAGTCGTCCCATTACCCCCCCTTCATTCCCCTCCACCCTGCATACCCTCCCCCACCCACATTCTCCCCCTTTAGTTCATGCCCACGTGTCATAAGTTCTTTAGCTTCTACATTTCCCATACTATTCTTGCCCTCCCCCTGTCTATTTTCTACCTACCATCTATGCCACTTATTCTCCGTATTTTTTCCCCCTCTCTCCTCCTCCCACTCCCCTGCTGATAACCCTCCATGTGATCTCCATTTCTGTGGTTCTGTTCCTGTTCTAGTTGTTTGCTTAGTTTGCTTTTGTTTTTGTTTTAGGTGTGGTTGTTAATAATTGTGAGTTTGCTGTCATTTTACTATACATGTTTTGTATTTTCTTTTTCTTAGATAAGTCCCTTTAACATTTCATACAATAAGGGCTTGGTGATGATGAACTCTTTTAACTTGACCGTATCTAAGAAGCACTTTATCTGCCCTTCCATTCTAAATGAAAGTATTGCTGGATAGAGCAATCTTGGATGTAGGTCCTTGCCTTTCATGAGTTGGAATACTTCTTTCCAGCCCTTCTTGCCTGCAAGCTTTCTTTTGAGAACTCAGCTGATATTCTTATGGGAACTCCTTTGTAGATAACTCTCCTTTTCTCTTGTTGCTTCTAAGATTCTCTCCTTATATTACATTCTGGGTAATTTAATTATGATGTGTCTTTGTATGTTCCTCCTTGGGTCTACCTTCTTTGGGACTCTCTGAGCTTCATGGACTTTCTGGAAGTCTATTGCCTTTGCCACATTGGGGAAGTTCTCCTTTATTATTTGTTCAAATAACTTTTCCACTTGTTGCTCTTCCTCTTCTCATTCTGGTACCCCTATAATCCGGATGTTGGAATGTTTAAAGATGTCCTGGAGGTTCCTAAGCTTCTCCTCATTTTTTTGAATTCTTATTTCTTCATTCTTTTCTGTTTGGTTGTTTCTTTCTTCCTTCTGGTCCACTCCATTGATTTGAGTCCCAGTTTTCTTCCCATCACTGTTGGTTCCCTGTGCATTTTCCTTCATTTCACTTAGCATAGCCTTCATTTTTTTCATCTAATTTGTGACCAAATTCAACCAATTCTGTGAGCATCCTGATCACCAGTGCTTTGAACTGTGCATCTGATAGGTTGGCTATCTCTTGGTCACTTAGTTGTATTTGCCCTGGAGCTTTGATCTGTTCTTCCGTTTGAGCCCTTTTTTTTTGTCTTGTCACACCTGTTACGTATGAGGTGCGAAGCCTTAGGTGTTCACCAGGGTGGGTCAACCCAGTAACTGGTTTGTGATGCTGTATGTGGGGATGGAGTCCAAGAGGGAATGTCCAACTTCAGTCCCTTTCACCACTTTCCCCAAGCAAATTGGGCCTTTCTGGTGCTAATTCCCATGTAGGTGGGATTGTGCATGTTCTAGAACCCCGTGGGTCTCTCTAACAAACTCTCTTGTGAGGCTTGGAGTCTCTTCCTGCACTTCAATCCCCACAGGTGTTTTCAATAAGTGCCCCGAGGCTCTATTTCCCTGTGCTGGGACCCTGGGTGGCGCGCAGTGCCTCATTTCACAAATGTGGCCTTGCTGGGTCTGCCAGCCACCACCTGCATGCCCAAGGTCTGTCCTCTGCATTCTTGCACACCCAGGATGCCTTATGTGCCCGGTCCCACTGTTCTTTGTGCTGCAACCCCTCTCTGCCCAGTTGCCCAACTCTGCCCCTCCTACTGGTGTGGATGAACATGTCTATTTTAACTCCTTGGTTGTCCGACTTCCATACAGTTCAATTTTCTGTCAGTTCTGGTTGTTATTCTGTTTCTAAACTGTTGTCCCTATCTTGGTTGTGTGAGGCACAGTATGTCTACCTACACCTCCATCTTGGCTGGAAGTCTGTTTTTGTTTTTTAAAAGAAAGATGGAAACAGGGCATTTTTAGTACAAGCTGTAGCTCTTTGTAACATAAACAGCTCAGCCAAGAAGAATTAAAATGGATGAAGTACATGCAAAATCAGATAATGACTGGAGTTTGGGGGAAGTGAGTAATGGAAATTACTTGATTTCATTTTTCTATCCATGGCAATGTTTGTTTTTATAGTGGTCAGCAGTGCAGGTCTCATCAACATTGAGCATTTGCAGAAGACAGCAGTGGTACCTCTGTGATTCTGCAGTGGATGTAGTAGGGATTTGTTTGTTAATTTGTTCATAAGATAAAATTTCAATTGAATACTAATTGTAGGAATGTCTAGGACCACCATTCATTAAACACCAGAAATAAAACTACCATGTTTGCTGGTCTACTGGTAGAACCAAGGAGGCATTACCTGCATCCTTGAGGATGGTGTGTTGGCCAGATTATTAATGCAGCTGTACCTTGGAAAGGGGAGAGAACTGAGACTGGGTGGTGAACGATCCTGTTCTGGTTCCTGGCTGTCACTTGCACACCTGAGCCAGTATTTTATACCTCTCTGGGCTTCCTTACTGCTGTGATTGATGAGGTCACAAGTGTATTGTGACCTAGTGAACTTTCAGTCCTAGAGGTCAGGAGTAAGTTAAATCCTGAGATGGTCCTGAGTCCAGGACTCCAGGACAGCATAAGGGGTTCTGATGGTGTGCTCCATAAGGATGGCCCATACCATGAACTTCTCTGCAATGCACTGAGAATGGCCAAGAAGGTGCTCTTTGCTTTCTGTCTCAGCAGTCTGCTGCAGAACACACTGCTGCCCACTGTGGGCAAGAGGGCTGCAGAGATGCTAGAGACTTCTTGTTCCAGGGGTGCAAGGGGCATGATGTATGTATGGTCCAGGCCTGAGTTCAGAGTGGGTGATGGGAGGCAGGGAGACCAGATGGGACTCCTGCATGGCGCAGCACAGAAGGCAGCCCCACACCTCTTTCTTCATGTGTGCTAGATACGCATGCCCATCTGCGTGGGTGTGCCCTTTCAGTGGATTTCACACTTGTGGCCGAGCAAGGGCTCTAGCAGTGTGCACATTCTGTGTGTTTCAGCACCTTGCTTTTGAAATATTCAAAATGAAAGACTTTGACTGGATTGCACATTTCCATTAGCAGAAGAAACTGCCACAGTTCCATTGGTCAAAGAAAGCTAAAAAGAAGAGCTCTTAGATTCTTTACAGATAATTTTGACCATGGTAAATTTTTGAATGGCTGTAAAAAATGGCTTTCAATTTTTATTACCACCTTGTGAAAATGAAGTTTCTCTTCAACGGTGACTATCAAGGATTTGAAGGGCTCATTAAAAAAGACTTGATCAGGACTTGCCTGTAGTAGTTTCAAACATAAAATTTGGTATAAAACAGTTATGTGCATGGAAGCAAGCTCAACTTTCTCATTAAAATTTTTGGAAAAGATTTTATTTTGAGCTTTTATACAAATTTAATATTTACTATCCATCTCTAATGTTCTGCATTTTATTTTTATTATCATGGTAATAAAACATAAAGAAAATGTCATAAATGCTTTCACTGAGTTCATATAGATGTCTGCAAGTCCCTTCCCATTTATCCCAGTGTGGTACCCAAATATTATTATATCACAATGTTAGGTAGATGTCGGAATGCCTGAGCTTGCTGTTAACTTTTCTTTGACCAAATCATACAAGCAATTTGGGCTTTAGTTCTCCCATCTGTAAAAAGACTGAATTTGGTTAAATTATTTCTAGGTTTACTCCATTTGCCATGTTATTTTTACAAGTCTATTTATTTCTATGCTCATGACAAGGATTTATTTATTTATTATGATGCTATGTTTTAGTAATTAATCAGTGATTTTTGGAAAATCTTTAATACTAATGGCTTGCTGCAAACCAAGGAAGCTCGTAGGTATTACACAGATAAAGGAATCGGGTATGACTTTGTGACTTAAAACAGTTATCAGCGAGGAAAATTTAGCTAGCTCCTTGACTCCACAGAGCTCAGTGTGCTAATGCCGCATGTCTGTCAGCTCACGTTCACATCCCTCAGGCACTTCCCTTGTCCCTTTATGTTTGGGAACACAGATCAATTGTAGAAAGCCACAGTACGGTACCCTTCCCATTTGCATCCAGAGGGCACTGCTGATGCAAATCGTGTCCATGCTGGTCACATTTGCCTCCCAGTGGGCCTGCCCATTGACTTCTAGCATCTCTCTTCCCTTTGAAAACAGAGTGAGGCCGAGGATCTGAAAGGTTGTCACTACTTTTTCATCAACCATTTTGAGCCAGAATCCTACCTACCTGCCTTTTCCTCCCCAGCTCCCTGTTCTTCTACAAGCAGACACAGAATTTAATAATAATAATAATAATAATAATAATAATAATAATAATAAATGAGCCAGATAAACTGAACAACCAAGAGCAGAAAACAGCATTACTGCAGACTCTAAAATCAACATACTTTAGAAATAGGTCTGAACGAGTACATCTCTGAATATCAGAAAACTTTGAAGCATTAAAGCATTCATTTCAAAGGAAAGGATTTAGAGTAACTGGCACTTGCTATCCGATCAGACATGGGCAGCTTTGGCACAAGCTACTGAATATGTAAGTGCTCGAGTCCTACCTGCTTATGGGCATTCCTAAAATTAGAAATATGTGCAGCCTGGAGAAGTATGAGTAAGAGAAAGAGCTGTAGGTGTGTATCATGATGTTACAAACTCTCCTCTGAGAAGTGTAGCCAGGCTTTCTAGGAAGATAGAACATCAAAAGCTTTATGAAAAAAAAAATGAGCCAACATTGTCAGCTCATTTGTTCTAAAGATTAGTGTCAACATCACACAAAATAGGCATTATAGGGTGGAAGCAAGAGTTCAGGGTTTGATCTTTGGGTGAAGAAGATAAAGCAAAAGTCAGGAATTAGTGAGGACTTAAAAACAATGGGGTCTCTTGGGTTCCAGCAGGAACTGAAGCTGCATAAATGGAACAGTTAGTAAAGATGAAAGACACCGTAACAAACTGTCTGTAAAATTCAAGAGCCTATATTGTAAAACCATAGGAAGGAAATAACATTTATTAACTATCAGATGTAGGGCTCTGTGATAGGTTCTTTCACATCCTTCAAGCTAAGTATAACCATAGCTAAGTATAACCATAGCATCATTCCCCTTTTTTAATCAGTGAGGAAACTAGGACTAATAAAAAGGTTATGAAATTTGTGATGGGTCATACAGCTGGTAGATGATCAAAACCAGCAAAACTCAGACTTGGTGTTGACTTTAACCATATATGTGATGGGTGTGCCTATTCTTGGCTTGATTGAGGGGAATTTCTCCCACATCACAGTATCTTCCCTACTAGTTTCACGGAATCCCACAGTTGCTGCTATGTTCCTTAAAATCTTAAGGATTTTTAAAAAGGATTTATGATCTAAATTTAATCACCCAAGGAATGTGGGCAACTTAAGTGGTTCCCAGGAATTTATTCTAAATGGAAACATTTCTTAGTAATCTTTACCCGGAAGCTGGGAGCAAGTCCCCAGAGAGCTGGGGGTATCTCAGGGCTGGGGGTATCTCCTCTGGGTTCAGGGACTACTGAGGGAGCCATACCCATTGTCTATTGTTTATTGTAGGTATCATCTATTCTACATATTGTCTATTCTAGGAAATCTTACAAAAACATTATCATAGAATGAGGCAATCACAGAGTGTGAAGGCAAACATAGAGGGAAACCAGCAATACATAACTGTATCAGACAATTAGTGAATAAAAATGTTATTTTTCTTGATTTTTTTGAAACTTGTGATATTTGTCAGTTTTATGAAATTTTTTATTTGATGCATTTTCTTTACTCATTCAAGTTAATTTTTCCACTCAAACCTGATGATGCATGTATCTTTTTGAGTTCTTCTTCTTAAACCTTTTGGAAACGATTTTATTTTGAGTGCCCTATAAGATGAAGCTTCAGGCACCACAAACTAGGGTCTGTTCCTGGAACTTCTGCTGGGTGTGAAAGGACGTGCTTGGCATCCCTGTGTGCTCAGGGCTGGCGTCTCTGCCAACAGGGATGTTCGGAATTGGTGCCTGGTTCAGTTTTGTGGAAAGAACAATGCACTGGGGTGGGAGTTCAATTCTATTTCTGGATTAACCTTGTTCCAATTACGTGCCTCTGGGCAGGAGACTGTAATGCTCTGTGATGGGATCCTCGCATCCTTAAAATGATATTCTAAGTAAGAGCCCTCCCCACATCTCTCAGGGATGTCCTGCGTGCAGTTTTACATACAGATGTTAAAACCTCTGTAGAAGAAGGCAGCTGACAGAATGGCAAAGCCATCACTGTCACTCCTTTCATTTTTCTCTGGTGAGCAGCACACTGAGCTGATAGGTAAAGCTATACCACCTTAATATGCTGTTCCCACATAATCCTTGAGACCAACAGAAAATTCCTACATGTCTCTCTCTGAATTTCTAAAAAGTATTGTTGTTGTTGTAAGTGGTGAGCTTCCATATATATATATAAAGTGAAAATACTTCTTTCCCTCCTGTTCTCGCTTGTCTTTTAAACTGACTCAGCCCCTCTCCTCCACATCCTCGTCAGCCGCCTCCCCATCATTAGCCCAGTGCCACTGCCCTGTACTTCCTGTCAGATTCTAACTTGGCCATTACCTTCTTCCAGAGACTTGTGAAATATCCCAGAATTGGGCTGGTATTCCACTCCACCAGTCTTAGTAATGCTGACTGAAGATTAACAGAGGGTCAGCCTCGGTTACATTTGGGGAGGGTCCCCTGCTGATGAGGCCAACAGTGCTATGTGATCCTCACTGCTCACCTGGTAGGATCACATGGGGTCCTCTGGTACCTGAAGGAGAAACTCCTGACCCGTATTCTCTTCCTTGCCACACCCTCAAACCATGCAAGCTACTTTTGGCTTCTGAAATATGCAGAAAATGAGCAAATGAAACAGGGAGAAATAATGCATAATGTCAATGGCTAATCAGCCACATTTCAGTATCAAAGAAAGAAGAACGCCACCCTCAAAAATGTCATCTACCACCAAGACGAGCAATGAGTTGGTCCCATTTGGAGATTTTTCTGTGTCTCGATAAATTTGTTTCTCAAGGTAAATCACCATTCTGTCTAGCCACATTTGTTAACAATGCATGTAACTCTTAACGGCATCTCAAAAGCATACTTACTCTCAATTTCGCTTCTCATTTGTTTTTACGATGCTAGAGAAATTCAGATTATATAGGCTTTCTTTGTGCTGAGATGGTAATTTTATATCACTGTAGATTAATAGCATTTTTAGTGATATTTGGTATCACTCATTTGTCTCCTCTAGTCGTAAAGATATATATTTTTTCTAATTTGGCTTTGCCAACAAATAAAAAATAAGAGTCCTTTTCTGTTGAATGAGCGAAAAAGTCATCCTGATGATCATGAAGAATTATTCCCTTTTAACATACCCACAATCCGCCATCTAATTGTTTTTGTTATTGCAGCAATACAGTTTCTACGGGGATGTGTGTGTGCGTGCCTGCGTGCATGCACACAGTTTGGCCTGCAGAAGAGTCTCTCTTCGTTGCTACTTGATCTTCACTTTAAGCCCTGATTACTGAGCCTCCAGCTTATCTGAGTAGAGCCTGCTCACCCAGGCACCTCTGCTTAGGAAGACTGCAACCTCCCATTTCTTTCCTTTCCTGCCCCCCGCATCCTAGAGTTTTGCAGGTATCTTTACTGTGTGAGCATATTGAAATGTCTGGAATTCTGTTCCGAAAACTGGTCCTGCAGTGCTCACTGGGAGCAAGTACCCATTCCAGGGATGGTTATTATGGAACAGGAAGGCAGTCAGACTCGGTTTAGCTATCAGCTTTTAAGAGCTTCCTCCATCTGCTAAAATGTGCACTGCAAAGTTGCACATAAAATGCTGATGAGTACCGCCGTGCAGATTCATATAATGATCCACTCTCTCTTGGTTTACACCACACTCTCCTAACTACCTATTCACCTGTTCTATTGGAAAATTTTAATCATCTCTCTGACATTAGCTTGGCAATTTCAGCGGCCACTTCACAATCTTTCAAAGTCTTTCTGCTCCATTTCATTCCTATTTCTTCTTTGCTTGTGTTAATTATTTTTGCAGCCAGCATACGTGTTTGTCAATAATGCATTACATTTTCCATGTGTCAGTTCCTCAGCCCATCAAAGGACCCTGCTTTATACGTGCTGAATCTATTTCCCCCTTCCCCTACTCAGCTCATTTTGCTCTGGGCCTGCCGCTACTCCTCATTCCAAATCCACTGGAAAGCATGCATCTCGGCACTTGCAAAGCAGTCCCCAGTTTAATGGGGTCCAGTTCTCCACAGAGCATTGAGTTTGGGCCTGCAATGGACTGCAAGCTGTCTGAAGGCTCTGTGACTTCTTTGATACCTGAGAGGCCTTCAATGCCCCACCTTCGGGGATGCCTACTTCTGAAATGTACACCAGACCGTTCTCCTGTCTTGAATCAAGGGCTAGGACGCAAATCCCCCATTAAGATGGAGGATCATGAAAATCACTCTTGACCCCACTACCTCCATTCGCCATGTGATGCCTTTGCTAAATGAAAAGTGTTCTCTGATGGCCACCCAGAAAAACACTTAGCTCAGCACTAGGCATGCGCCAAAGCTCTGTAAATGCCAGCGCAGACCAATGTGTTGGAAAGGGCTTGAGCCCCACAGGCTGCATTTTCAGTGGTGCAGAGAGGAATTTTTCCAAAAATCTCTAGCATTCTCCCTTCTGTCCCGGCATAACTTCTTCTTGGGAATTTTCTAATGGTCACCATTTCCTTTTTCATGATTAATATCAAGGGTAGATACCTACAGATTATCATAATCCCAAGACTCTTATCGTTGCTTCTGAGAATTCACTAACTAGTTCCCTCTCACAAGCTAAGGAAACACCATTTTCAGAGAACTCTGCTTCTCAGAACGAATGCCCTCAGTGAAGGGCACATGCAGGGAAGTTTCTTTTCTTGTGTTGCTTTGTTTCAGATTCCTCTGGGGGTTACGCACATCCTGTTGTAATTCCCCGATTCCTTGGGGAAGCACGCAGCCTGACGGGAAGAGAAGGGCCTTGAGCCCCACGAACTGGTGGGACGTGAACTGAGGCTTGTTTGCATCTGGGCTGCCCACTTGTTTTCCCCTCTGCCCACATACGTCACTCATGTGCACCGGAATCCCCCGAGTGCCACACACTGACCCCTGGTAAGATTCCATTGCTTATTTCCCTTCACCATGATCTTCCTTTGCCAGCTCCTTCCGATATTTTTAACTACCTCCTTTTGCCTGGGAGCCCTTCTTCTCCACGCTGGAAATGGCTGGGCTGAGAAAATAGAAGTATGGGAAATGGGAGTGCTAGGAACGACACAAATACAACCTCATACTGAGAAACAATGGGCTGCTGCATGCTTCGGGGTCAGGAATTTCTTTCCTCGTCAGTCCTTTTCGGGAAATCACAACAAATAATCATTTTCTGCTAATTGCCCCACAATGAACATTGCTTTTCAAATATTCTTCTGTGTCATCTCTGGCCATCAGTCTAATAAGCAAAGATAATGACAAAGGTCGACTAAGGGAGGAGACAGTGACAATCAAATCATGTTTCTTTCCTCATTCCAACATCTACCTGATCGTTTGCTCCTGTAGTAATAGAGGCCTTCTC
This sequence comes from Tonatia bakeri, assembly GCA_004024845.1. Classification (NCBI taxonomy): domain Eukaryota; kingdom Metazoa; phylum Chordata; class Mammalia; order Chiroptera; family Phyllostomidae; genus Tonatia; species Tonatia bakeri. The sequence goes on from PVIA01002256.1 coordinate 155,839, forward strand.
ATCTGCATTGGTGTCTTCTCTCTTCGTCCTGAGATCTTCTTGGAAAGCCTTTCTTGACTTGAAGACCCCTTCCAGATATTATTTTCCAGAATGAAAGACTTCTACTGGAATCTTTAACTTACAATAACAAAAAGGTGAAACATCATTGTGCCACCTCTGAACCCAGCACCCTTGTATTTGATGTTGGCAAGGGGCTGATGCGGGCAGCCGACTCCTCTGCTCCGTCTTTCAGCTCCGATATCCAGGGCAGGCTAAGGAACTGCGTCCCTGGTCACTCCCCACTCGGCCCAGATAAATAAAAATGAACAGCTGTTGTTATTTGGTTTACCAATTCCTTGGTCAGGGTAGGCTAAAGAAAAGTGAAAATATAAGAGGAAATGTGGGCAAACTCTCTGTACTTATTTATAATCAATCATGAAAATTAACCATGTTTTAAGAAAATATTTCCTTGGAATAGTCATAGCAAAGGGTTTTGTTAAGAGAAGTTGAGAGAGGAAGGCTTCTATATCACACTCTCTGCTGAATTAAAAAAAAAAATGAAGGCTTCCATAAAATTCAGTAACTTTAGCCAGTGATAATCTCACCCAATTTCCACATATGTAAAATGGGGATCATAAAATTACCTGTCTCATGGGTTTCATGGGACTACTTCATATAATTTTTAGAAGAGTATGTGGTATGTGGTAAGTATTCTGTAAATGTTAGCAATTATTATTATTGTCAACTAATAAAATTCGCAGTTGCTCTTATACCATATGATCCATTAGGGAGAGGTTGCAGACTAATAGCCCATGAATTGGATGCAGTCTACATAAGCAGAGCGTTCAACATTTTTGCCTTAGTTACTGCATTTAAATATGAGAGACTTCTCTCTCTCTCTCTCTCTCTCTCTCTCTCTCTCTCTCTCACACACACACACACACACACACACACACACACACATTATTTCCCATTTTGCTTTGACACAGGAGGTCATGTGGCACAAGGCCTGCATTTCCACCCAGCAGCTCTGGGCTAGAGACAAAGGGCTCTTTCAGAGGGTGTGCCTGGCCAGTCTACAAAGTCCCCGTCATGCTTGCATCTTGACCATGCCTGTCCCTTGGTTCATGGAGCTATTTGCATGTCCCTCTCTTGTCTCATGCTCTACAAAGCACTTCCAAACAGGCCCTTCTATGCTGTTTTACAAAACCTATAAGATAGGAAGTTAGCAATACTCTCCACATTTTGTGGTTGAGGAAACTAATAAAAGGGTAGGTTAATTGTCTTGAAAAAGTGTTGCATAGCGAGTCTCATGGGATTGGGACCAAAATCCAGACCACCCTCTTTTTTCCCCAACATCATGCCGTTCTGAGCCCTGTGAACAAACTCCCTCACATTTCCCCAAGCACTGTCCTCTGTCAGCTGCAGAGTGTTCTTTGCTGTGATTTTAAACAGCAGGCAACTTGATATATTGGTTTCAAATGGTAAGTTATAGTGTGACCTAAGGTGTCTGAGGAATGTCAGATGTCTTCTCCACTCCGCTAATACATAGGGCAATCTCTAATTATTTGCATGGAGTTTGTCTCCCCAGATAATTCAGTGTCCGTGTGGCTCTGTTTCACCTCTACTTATTTCCATTACCTTGTATATTAGCGATGTCAAGTTGATGGGCCTGCTGTTCCCCAGGGTGGCTGTTATAAACACTGGAGCTACAGTGAAATGCTTCCAGTCTTCTGGAACCTCATTTGAACTAAGCAAGTTCTCCATAATGATCATTAATGATATATTGCTTGCATATAAATGTTGGATATTAATCTTTTGTTTACTTTTTCTATGCCATCAGACTTTTTAGAGGTTCTCTGTAATGTTCTCTTAATGGATGGCTGTGAGTAGCTTCTTCTGTTTGGGACTGAGGGGTTATTTTTGTTGACAGTTCCCGGTAGCAGGTAAAGGCTTGATCCTGGAGCTCTGGCTGATAGACTGCTTTCCTTGGCAGATATGGCTGCCTAGAGCTCTTGGAGATTACATATCATCAGTGCCCCAGCATGAAACCTCACCCGAGTCTTTTTGAAAGTCTGTCATCACTGTCTACTGGCTCGTAAGTATTATGAATTAGGGACAGAAACCTGTCTGTGTCAAGAAGTTCCTGTAAGGTGACTGGGATGAGTCTAGTCATCAACTCTGGAAGGAGGGATATCACGGGTGCTAGACATATTCTATTCCTTTCTCATAGGATCTGAATTGGGCCTATGCTGTAGTAGGTCTTAGGGTTCATTTGGTCCCTATCCTTTGATAAATCACTTTTTACCAAGACCTAGATCCCAAGTGCTGGATTAAATATTAGAATCTCTCATTATTTGGGACAGATTCTTCTTCCTATATTGAATTAGACTGGAAGAAATACCTGCAGTTTGGTTTAATTTGACTTTATACCATAGGCTGTACCAGAAATAGATCAGCATCTTGTAGGCAATGACAAGGTGCCAATGTTCTTCATGGCATAATGCCACTGAGGTTGAGCTCAGGAATAAGAGAGACCTGGATTTGAACCCCTGATCTGCCAGCTACTTCCTATGAAACTTTAACTTCTGTTTTTTTGTGTGTGTGTGTGTGTGTGTAGTAGACTATGTGCTTTCTTCCTAGTATTATTGATATATAATTGGCATGATAAATAATGTCATATATAATTGACATTTAACCCTGTAAAAGTTTAAAGTGTATTTAAGAAGCTTTCTTAAACTATTTAAGCCTTGGTGTTCTCTTTATTTAATAATAAGAATACTAAGTACCTACTTCAGAGAGTTGTTGGAGGATTAAATGATAAAAGATATAAAGCAGACTAAACTTCTGTACCAAGCAGTGTTCAGCACTGAGTACAAAGCTGTCATAACTATTCGTTATTCTGTGAGTCTGCACTGGTCTCAGCTGTAGAGCCTTCTCCTGACCTTACGCACCCCGAAGAGAGAGGCTGTTAGCTGTGCCGTTACCACGTGCCTCTCCCTGCACTGCCGGTCTGGGAGCATAAGTTAAATGTGATACTGGTGAGGAAACCTTGCTGGGTTTAGTTATGAGCAGGATGAGGACCCAGATCTATGCCAAAACCATAGATTCACCACAAGTCTCTTATGGTAAGGAATGCACATGAAAGACTGCCAGGGGCAGACATGATCAAGACATGCAGACTCATGTCTGAGGAAGGCATGCAGAATCCCATGGGAGAAGTAGGCATAGACACTGAGGCCACCATGGTGGGCATGACCTGGTCCGGGGTCATGTGGAGGTTGGTTTGGCCCATGGTTGCTCTTGTCAGCAATAACCGTGGTCATGGGCAAACCAATATAATTGTCACTGCTCTTTAAATTTGTATCATCTCTCACTTGAAACATATGAGGAGCTGTGACTATGCTGCCTGCCACCATCCTCCTCCTGCTCTAATTCTTTCTCCATACTGCTGCCAGGATGCTCTTTCTATAACAGCACTAGTCATGCCCTTTCTCTGCTCAACAGTCTTTGTTGGAGCTCATTACTTACCCAAGTAAGTTTAGTGTCCAGAACCAAAAAGATAACCCTTAGAGGCACACCATTGCCAATCCCTTGAGCTCTGAATCTAGGTGAATTTAGTGGTCCCACACTAAATGGCGGTGCTAGAAAGAAGCTGGGGAACTCAAGGAAGGTTTTTCATTACTCCCGCTAAGCATTCATCCGGTCATCTGGATTGGAGAAAGCTTAAGGGAAGACACACATGAGTTTGTTCTCTTGCCTGGAGATTAAATGTCTTCACAACCAAGGAAATGTTTATAGCTTCCTATCCCTGAAAAGCTGTTCAGTCCTGAAAGTCCACTCTGGAGTCTCCCTGAGGAGTCACTAGAGGAGGCTTGGGGCTTGGCTTTTTCAAATGAAACTCTTTCCACGTGAAACAAGCCTTCACTTCTGCTTGCCCAGGGCCTCTAACACACCAGCTCTCTAGACTTCTTTAAATGTGTGCTTGTAGTGTCTGGTTAAAACTCTGTGCCTACTACTCGAGCCTCCATTACATAAGGCCTTTTGGTGTTCCCGAATAGTTACTTATATCATGTATACATAGAAGGTGGCTGCTCATCATCAGATTCTTTTGAAAACCTGAGTTTTTTTCTCGACAGAAAGCAATGACTGCTTCTTCAAACCAGGAGACTTTACTTGAAGGCCAAATGGGTCACTTTGACAGAGGCAGATGGTACATGCCTCTTGTCCCCTCCTGCGCCCCCCACCCCTTTTTGCAGTCCCTTAGCGTCCATATCAGCCAGCCGGAGAACTCTGCCTCTCTCCTAGGGATTTAGGAGACTGGGGGGGCTACAGCAGTGGCTGCACAGCCTTCCACAGGAACTCACAAAAATTATAGATTAGAAAAGCAATTTTTAAAAAGAAATGATACCTGTAGACCCAGATTTATCTGTTTGATTTATGTCAATAAATCAAAAATGTTTTGACCTCTGGTTTTGAGTTGAGCCAAGGCACCACGGTCTCTGGCACAGAGAAGACCCTCGGGGGCCTGAATGTGCTCTGACAGAGTTGACCGTCTGAGTACCAGGGACTGGTCAAAGCTATGTTTACAATGACTTATTTTTAATTTTTTGTTTCAAACATTTAATGAAAAGGGGTACTTTAATTCCATATCATGATAAGCATTTAATGAAAATACAGAGAATAACTATTAATTTTCTCCTTATCAAAGAAGAGGGCTTATGAGACAGCAGAAGTTCTTCACCCACTTGCCGGGAATGAGGAAACTCGAAGGTTCTACGGGCAGGAGTCCCATTCATATAGTCATTAGCGTACAAATCTTATTGATTAAGAGCCTAGCAAAATGTTTGGTCTTTCAGATGGCTGACCTATGTCCCAAATCAGTTTTTTAAAGACAAGACTATTTTGCTCCCATCACCCCTGTTTGTCACAGGGGCTGTGACCCGAAAAGTGTCTGTCATAAAAACTTGTACGGAACAGCATATTTCTTAAGTTAGCTGAGCACAAAACAAAAATAGAAGTTAGCGATCTCCTACAGGCCCCAAACTGCTTTGTTCTTCCATCAGAAACGTTGCAGCACATTACTCCAAAATGTAGACTAGGGCCCTTGGGTATTTTACAAGTGAACAATGGCTGAGTCATTTAATTTAAGAAGCACAGCTAGCTAAGCACTCATTTATTTGTGCAAAAAAATTCAGAGTGCTTTTTATCATGCTTGTACAAGATCCAGATATCTGAAGACTCTGTGAGTCCATAAATACCCTCTGACGTGATGGGCCATTACAGCTCTTAAAGACTCGTTGCTATCTGTTAGATCAAACTTGCGCTTCATGTTGAAGCCTGGGAAGAAGATTTATATGTCCCATTCCAAATCATATCTCTATTTAAAACGCACTCTCTTGGGAGTGAACTTTAAACTATTTTTTGCCAGCTGGTATGAAGCACTAGTTTCCCAGCCAAGAGTCTTAGGAGCATTTCAGTTCTCTAGGCTCACATCTATACACACCTGCAACCAAATCTCGTCCTCTTTTCCTCTCCCCGGGGAAGAGCTCAGCTTGGTAGACATGTCCTATGGTCTCAGACCTCCCATTTAACTTAAACCTGACCTGCGCCACTTAATCTTTTAGAGATGAGTGTTGGAATGAAGAGCTGAATTTCTTACAACAGACCATTTAATAAGTTTTTGCTCGGGACCAGAAGGTGAAACAGAGTATTGCTGCCTCATTAAAAGGAACAGCAACAAAGCTTCAAGAAGCTGGAGGTAGTAAACCATGTCATGTGGGAGAGAAAGGTTAAGACCTCCGAAAAAAACCTTGGGTTTTTTAAGGGTTCTGGTACTCAGTTTTTTCCCAATGTAATTGGGGGTGGTTTCCACAGAATACCAAGCAATTCTTGGGACACCAATAGGGTGCCTGAGAATTCAACTCAGTTATGACTTTACCTATCTAGAGATAGTGTCAGATCCCACTGGTAGAGCTCCAGCCCACAGCACTCCCCTCTCCACCCTCCGACACCAGCCACAAGCCCACTTTGTCACTAGTGCTTCCGGCTGACTGGGTATAGGTGAGAGGTTCCAATGACCCCTCCTCAGGTTTGATTAGTTTACTTCAGTGGCTCACAGAACTCAGGGAAACACTTCACAGGTGGCCAACAGAAGGCCCTCAGGCCAACTCGGGGCCTCTACCTTGTTTTATCCAGCCCGACACATTGTTTCTACCCCGCAGCAGCGCTGAGCTCCTTGCCCCTAGTTAAGGAGTAGTTTCATTTATACAGTCCTAAAATTACATTCAGCCCTTTGAAGGCAACTGCAAGGCTGATGTGGCCCCCTGATGAAAATGAGTTTGACATGCCTGACTTACTTATATTTACCAGTTTATTAAAGATATGATAAAAAATATAGATGAACAGCCAGAGGGCAAGAGACATAGGTGAGGTCTGGGAGGATCCCAAGTGCAAGGGCTTCTGCCCCGTGGTGTGCATCACTCTCCCAGTGTATGCTCACCAACCTGGAACCTCTCTGCACCCCCTTCTATTGGGATTTTATGGAAGATTCATCACGTAGGCATGATCAATTACTGACTCCATTTCTAGCCCCTCTCCCCTCCCTGGAGGATGAGGAGTACCACTGAAAGTTCCAAGTTTCTAACCATGGCCTGACCTTTCTGATGAATGGCCCTCTCCAGGAGCCCACCAAGAGTCATCTCATTAAAGAAAGAGATAACCCTAGTGTTCTGATCACTTAGGAATTTATAAGGGTTTTAGGAGCTCTGTGCCAGGAATTGGGGGCAGAGACAAACATATAATACATATATATTTCTTAGTATTTCACAGGTTCCAACCTCTGTCTCACTCCCCACCAACAAATCATTTGGTCCTGTTGGTTCTAGCTCCACAGTGTCTCTCAACTCCATCCCCTCCTTTCTACTCCTGCTCTAGACTCAGTTCTGGCTATGGTCATCTCTCCCCAGGACTATCTGTCTCTCTGCTTGCTCCACATTACCAAGGGCAACATCTTTGTAATACATGGAAACGATCATATAGTAAACCAGGCCTTCCACCACTGAAAGCTGTTTCTCCCACTCTCCTGACCTGCCCACTACCCATCTTTCCTGAAAACATCTTGGCTCATTCCTGTCCCTCTGCTTAGAACATCCTCTCACATCCATGCCCTCACTGTTGAAATCCTAAACTTGCATGAAGCCCCATCAGTCCACCTGATGAGAATTCATAGCTCCTGCCTCATGCCATGTCCTCAAAGCTCTGTCTTTATAAAACCCATAATGTTGACCTTCTGTCTTATTCTATAATTACTTATCTATATCTGTACAGCTGCTTTTTGCCCAGGTTGTGCACTCTCTGAGGGCAAGAATCATATCACTCAATATCTAGCACAGGATCCTATATGTAGCCAATACTTAGTAAACATGCAATAAATAAATGAGTATATGTACACAGGAAGCAGACTTCACAACTGATCTTTGAAAGAAGAGAGATAATAGGGTCAAAGAGACAGAACTCAGAATTTAAGACAGTGAAGTGAGAAGGGGTGGTGAGAAAATACATATCTTTTGCAAATAATGTCATGAAAATATGATGTGCATCTAGGAATCTTCATTTATGAAGGTTGTTCTCATGCGCTATTAGCTTCTCTTCCTGTTTCTCTTCTGTCTGTAGCCTAGAGAAATCCCATTTCTCATCATTCTCCCATCCAGCACTGAAAACTTAGCTATATATAGCAAGGTCTTTGCTAATCTGAAAGCCTTACAAATCTCAGATTTGTTTAGTTAATAGAATCGGCAGCAGATATTTCTACAGTCTGGTTTTATTTCTGCTTCACCCAACATTGCTGCTGGTGCATTCTGACACATCATCTATTTTTTAAATCCTTTTTATCTTCAGAACATTTTGAAATTATCTCTAAGTCAATTCAAGTCTCATATTTTCACTACATTTCTTATTTTTCTTGCAAATTTAAAACGTTTTACTCTGTCGCCTTAAAAAATGAATGCCAGCCTCTGGTACCATTTATATTCATTCGGGCCCTTCTGAACAGACTCCACCTCTTCCTTAATGTCACCAATTTCCTATAAGCACAAAACCTTTCCATTTGCACCTTCATTTACATGTTGAGACTCAGCAGATCCTCTGGTCTCTAAGGACCTTCAAATGGCATTGGAAACATCTCAGTGACGACAAGCTAGAGTTGTCCTCACTTTTGTTTTCAATTTTCCTAACAGCCAACATTTACTCTCAGGACCTACCTCCCCCATTTCCCCTGGCTTTATACCCACATGTTCCATGACAGCTAAGACCCAGCTCTCACCACATCCAGCTACTGCATAAGTTGCCATGCAGTTCTCATTACTTACTGTCACCAAGCCAGCTTTTAGAATGGTTTCTGATTTACTCTCCCACACCCACCACTTGCCCAAGTGAATCCCAAAGGATTTCCATTCCTTGGATGATGCCTCTCGATGATAGAGAAGCCGGTACCATCGGGTGGCAAGTGGGTCTAATCTAATTCTATTTATCCCCAGCTGCATGTCCACCACCATACTGTGCCATCCTCTGAGTCTTTTGGCTCTTATACACCATCTGATGCTTTTCTATAATGCCACCAAAGAAAGCCTCATTTCTATCTCCTTCTCTCTACACCTCTAATTCATTTATTCTTATCTATAGTTACTCTTTGTAAAACTAGCTAAAAATTGTTGACCTCTTACTATTATGAGTGCTATATTCCCATGCCCACATTATAGAGCAGAGAGCTGAAGCTTAAAGAGGTGAAATCACTTGCCCAGGGTTCCACAATTAGGGAACAACAGCAATGGTGCTGAGCCATCCACCCTTGTTTCATCCTCACACTAGAACACCTTGTCTGTGAAGGCCATGTGATTCACTGATGGCTGGCGCAGCAGAGCAGGACAGAGATTTTGACATCTTGCTTCCAGTTCACTAAGTCCCAGATATCCTCCCTGGCAGAGAGCCTAGTGACGGCTGCCATGGAAACAACCTTAGTCCACACCTGCTTTGGCTGTTTCCATGGTGCAGTGGCTCCCTGCAACCTTGGCTAATTCTGGTTCTGGTTTGGCCTCTTCTTCAGCTAACCCTGCTCTTCAGGCAAGTGATATACCAGTGGGCACTGGGCAGCAAACACCCACCCGTGGCCCAACTTGCTCTTAGAGAAACAGCATTGATAGAAACTTCTTCATAAAAGAACCCTTGCCTCTACATATGTTTTTCTCTTAGCTTCCTAGAAATATGTAACCATATCCAAGTATGTCATCCCCCTGCCCTTGCCTGAAACTTCACTGTATCACTTACCAGGAATTAATGACAAATATCTGAATACAGTAAAAACTGAATCCAGATACAAGAGATTCCTTACAAATTCTTCTCTGTCATCATTTCTTACCTTGTGCTTAAATAGACTATTATCTTAAATGCATTACTTTTATTTCCCCTAATAAAATCTTGGAAATCAATGGAAACCTTTGAGAGTGGATAAAACATTACTATTTAATATCACTATTGCCATCATCTCGATCAGCCTGCGTATGGTACAAGTCAACACCAGCTTGGTTTATCCCCAGCTCAGCCATCGGACTTCAGAATTCAGGATGTTTCCTCTTTGTACATCTCAACGGCCACCACCAACCCTCCCACCTATGGGAAAGGTGTTTGAAGAGCGAAGGTAACTAGACTTGGATTTTCTTCAGGTATCAAAATCTCAAAACTTCAAAACAGCTTCCCTGTGGGTGTCCTTAGAAGTTTTTGAAATTTATATAGAGCTTTAAAAGCTAAAGTTTTTCTAACTATCTTCTAATTTTTTCTACCAACATAATATTCTCATTGGCATGGTCTTCCTTAATAAAAGTCAGTACCTAAAACAATGTTTGCTGGAGATTTAGGACCACTGCTTCTGTGTTTTCAAGTCATTGTTCTCTTGTCACCTGTCATCTGATGTACGAGTACCTGGGCATCGAATGCCACCATGTACTTGGGTAGGAATGGGACAGAGGGGGCTGAGCCGTGATGGGGCAGGCAGAGGGGTGAACTGGGGGAGCACGCCTGGGGTTCGGGGAAGGCATGGTAGAACAGCTGGCTTAGGAGGAGGACATGGGGTGAATGAAAGGGTGTGGCAGGTCTGAGGAGAGCAGGTGGTGGGAAGATGAAATGATGCCTCTCTGCCCTGAGTCCAGGGTCCATCCTCTCCTCGCCTCCAGCTAGGCCTCCACAGTTCCCTTTTTGGTTCTCTTCCTTCCCCTAGGAACCAGTTCCCTGCCTCTCACTCCTGTGAAGGCTGCACCGAGTCTCCTCTTTCTTTTTCCTCCTCCAGACTCAGCTTCAGCTGAGCCTGTGGTGTCCCTTTGTCTTTGCTGATGGCTCCAAGGCCCCAGGCACTACTGTTGCCAAAGCTACTGGCTTTGGGGGCTGCCACTGAATTCCTATTTTGTTAAGAAGGGAACAGGAGGTCTGTGTGTCTCTAGTGGCTGGAGTTTGAAATGTAAAGTCCTGTGCATTTATTACTACACCTCTGAGCAATGTGGTTAGCTCCCTGGGTCCCAGTGTGGTTGCTTGCCCATTAGCATTGAGAATATGCTCTTGTGCATCAGAGGGCTTGACCTATAATAGAGCCCCAGAAGATTGATCTGGACATGTTGGTTTTTGGAGCAAATGAGAGGGACTGGAAGGTAAGCTCTTCTGTACGGCCACCTTGTTGATCCCCTGCACTCCATCATGCCTAGCTTCAATTCCAAGCACGGGCCTAATCGTGCAATTAGAAGCTACTAAATATAATGAATGAGCAAATAAGGAAACAAGCAAATAAATAAGTACAATGAGTGAAGGAGTGAATAGTTGGATATTACTGTCTGGAAACAAAGAAGGACTGGAACATGGAAGCAAAGGATTGCTTGTCGGAGCCACACTGGCAGTGAGGGCACAAGCGTTCCAGCTCCTGAGCTCACACCCGGCACTCAGGGAAGCCAGGCTGCCAGGGGCAGCTCTCAGAGCGAGGCCACTGCGCAGAAGCACATTAACGGGCTGCACTGCTCTGTGGCTTAAGATTAATAATCATAACTAATACTGGTTCTAGGGTATGACTTTTTAGACTATAATTCTTTAAAATTTATTATAGTTTTAAACTTAATTGGGTGAAAATATTTATTGTTGGGGGAGGGGATGCAATTACCCAATTATCAAGGCTAGAATGAATCCTAAAAGGGACACTAAAACTACCTTTAAGTACTGAGAGGGTTTTATTACAGCGACTCTTAAAACAATAATAAATGCTACGTGTTCCTCAGTCTTTTACACAATAGAAGAGGAACACAATTTTCAAACAGAAAGCAGATATGCATTTGTGGAGGAAGAAATAAGCAGGGGCTCTGTGCCAACAAGTTTTCCCTCTCAAACCCCCACCCCCTGAAATCACTTTCTCTTTGAACATTAAGGAAAAGGGGGGCGGCCGGGAGGGAAGCTCAGGTGAGGTCACTGACAATGACATGGAGAAGTGGGAACTAGCATTTGAAATGTGCCGGCATTTTCCCAAAGGGCGAGTGCTGACAAGGATAATCCTCTCGCTAACATCACATCAGCAGTGGGGTAAATGAAAGAAAAGCAAGATCTTGCATGACCGAAGTCGCTGTTTGTCCACAGAAACCTCATCATACTGCATCAGTCTGTTCCCCCCACCATGGCACGTAGTGCAAAACAATGTTAAGGAGGCTTTTAAAACACATCATTGAGATTACGCCACCTTTTAAAATAAACAGCACTGAATGCCAACACAGGTGAAATGTCATTGGGCGAAGGGGGTCCGATATTCCACAGCGTGCTTTATAGCTTTCCAGTGTGTGATAAAATCTGTTCACCAGATGTACTATTTGTCTCCTGTGTAGCATACTTGAACATCCTGGAGGCCTGAGGCCCATTTATTTCATGTAATTGCCTTTCCTGTGCACACCTTAGGGCACCCTAATTCTCCATTTTATTCCAGGCACTGTACAGGGTACCATCTGGTAGTTGAAAACTCGTCCCGTTTTATTGCACCACCGCAGTGGCCATATTCGGCTGTACTGCAGGCTTTCGGTAGAGACAGGCTTCTTACTACCAGCTGTTTATTTCTGTCTGAAATGAAGTAGGCTTGAACTATCAACACGCAGGATTCACACGTACATCATCACTGGTCCATACGAGCTTGACAGAGGTTCCCAGGCAACCTGCAGACTCGAAGCACTTTGCACACAGCTGTTAACTTACAGAATTGGGATCTAAATTCTTCGCCTACTTCTGCACGTAATGATATCTTTTTAGTATCTCATTTGTATTATTTCAGTTCAGATGAGCACAAAAATAAATGTATTCCATCACATCTGGAAAAGTACCACAGAGAAATCGCTTAATATACAAAGCTGCACACCTCATTATGAGGTTCGTCACTCATTTCAAACCCGACTTTACCTCTGTCCCTCATTAACGCAGCTTTTGTTTCACTGTTGTTTTCATTAAGTTGTTAAATCATTTTTTCAAGGGAATTTGCAAGATCTTGAACAGGCAAGTTTGGAAATAATATACTTGGCAGAAGTAAAATAAATCTCCGAGCCACGCAGCTTTTCTGCAGCAGGTCCCCGATGAGAGTGCTTTCCCTCACCTTGTGCACAAATTAGATAGGAAGTACCTCTGCTGTCTGTGAGAATTCATCTCCTGTCTCAGACCAGCCCCCCACTGATGCACCCACACAGCTGGGCAAGCCACTTTAACAAAGGGTCCCTGATATGCAAATAATGCACACCCAGCTGCACGTTTCCAAATGAGTCATTGTTCACCTGCTGGTTCCTGCCTCGCCAAATCCCTCTTGCTGCATGTGTTATGCACCCCCCTTCCCTCCCAGTTCAACAGGGAAGGCCTGTCAGTTCTGGAATGGCAATGAAAAGGCTGCAAACAAGAGGGGTCCAGGAGGGGCGGTGGGACAAAGTGAGAGATGAGTTGGCTTACCAGCCACTGCTGCCTCTTGACATGTGTTATCTCGGCATGGCTCAGGGAGATTACCAGTCTTTGGTCCAAGATACAGAAAGACTTCCAGAGTACAATCTGCTACCTGGCACGAGTGACCTGTGTGAAAAAACCAATTAGGGAATGCTGCCATCAATGTTGGCACCTTGGTGCTTCCTTATAGTGTAGGGTGACAAAAGCTCAACCACAATCAAGGATGGGAGACTATCTGAGGTGGAAAAGGCTGGACAGAGACCCCTGTGCAGCAGAGTCTTTGCATGTTTTGCATTCATGTCAATGACAAATGTTGCTAAGTGCACCTGGTTGTAGCTGTCTGCCTTGATCTAAAGCCTGTTTGAATGAAAAGAATAACACCCCCGTTATTTATTGTTGGAAACAGAGTTTACTTTGCTGTCTTTAACCTCAGTAGAAATCAGAAATGCCAGTTTGAGAGCAAACTGATGAGTTCTAGGTAACGGAGCAAAGAGTCGTTGGTTGGCATCTTGTAAATCAGTAAAAGGAGACCAGCAAACAAATAGATTCATATTTATTTTCCTGGAGTTTCTCCCTTCTTTGACTCTCAGGCAATCTTGTTCTATAAAAATGTTAATGCTGGTCTGAATATGAAGGGTAATTTTTTCCCCCACAGCTCTGTCAAATATAACTTCCCAATAATTACATGTGCATCCTTGGGCTCGAAGAGCATTCTTGTTGAACAAAGCAACCGCAAATCCAACTAACCTTTGAAGAATGAGGGTGTCAAAGTATAAGCAGATGTTTTAATTTGCACAATGCCGGGATTTTTTGGATACCAAATGTTCCTAAAATAGTTATTGTATCTAGACAGAAAAAGAAAGATACATGCGGAAACAACCTATGAGCCTGTCAGTGGCAGCAAACGGCCTCCTCGTTCAGCAGAAGTGGTGTTGGCAGTGTTTAGAAAGCTGTATGTTAATCAGCATCTAACAAAGTACCATAATTCCATGATTCTAATGTATGAGGAGAGTGAAAAAGCAAGCACGACAAAATTGTAAGCACACACACACACACACACACACACACTGTCGCTACAAAGTCCGCAGTTAAGTTCAAAGCGGGGTAAGATAAAAACATTCACGCTATCCCTCATGTGTGTGTTAAAGGTTTCTACAGTGATTTAGATTGGTGCTATTTTTTTAAAAAGGAGGATACATGTATTTTAGCTTCAAAATTGTAGTATCACGTTGTCTAGCTAGTTGAACTTGTATTGCTTTGGGGAAGTACTAGCCCATTTTTTACAAGTGGATGTATGCAGAAAAGATTTATATTAGACATAAGAAAAAATGTCCTGACCTTCACAAGAGTTGTGAGAAGTCAAAATAGTTTACCCAAGATGGCTGTGGAATTTACCTCCTGGAGATTTTTAGCAACAGACAGGAGATCCGTGTGAAATAAGCCCATATGTCTGGGTTTACGTCAGAGGAGTTTGAAGTGAGTAGAATGGGCTCATCAAGAGTTTCCCGGTCTTTCTCATTCTGCCACGGGCCTGGGAACAGGCGAGCAGTCCAGCTGCCATCCGCTAAGCCAGGCCTCTCTCCAGCCCGCCTTGGAATCCATCCTCCCTCCAGTCCTACGCATGGCTTACCAGAACCTCCTGATCTAAAGGTTAAGCTAGGGAACTCCAGTGCACTGCTGCTGGAGGGCTGGGGGTGGGGCATAAATGGGTGAAATCTCTACGGTGAGCATTTTCCCAAAATCTACCAAAATTAAAACATTTCATTATATAACTTACATGTTTCAAAATTACCTATAAATTAGTGATTTATTGTGGCAATATTAATAATAGCAAATAATTGGAAACAACTTAAATATCCATTTAAAAAAGACATTCAATAAGTTAAGGCAACATGTTAAAAGAAAGAGGCAGCTCTGTATGTCCCTATAAAAAGGATCTTTTAGATGCTAACAAAAAATAAAGTAAAATAAAACGAAGTACTAACAAAACTAACAAATGACAAAAAAGGTACAGAATATCATGCATAATATACTACTGTTTGTTTTAAATAGAAGACTGACTTCCCACAGTATAAAAAAAACTTTGAATGAACTATTATATCTTTTGAATTTGCATGTAATACCTAATAAAATTAAATAAACTAAAGTAAAATAAATGACTGGGGAAGTAGGAAAACTTTTCTTTTCCAGATGAAAATTCTCCAAATAAAGTAGGGAATTTATTCTGTCTTGTTTCTAGTTCTCTCTCAGTCCTTGTCAGGAAGCTGCTTAGTGTGAGGAAGCCAGCCAGTGGGGTCAGGCCTGTTTGACTAAGTTTTCTCTTCTCCTTCCTGCAGCTGTACATTTCAGAAGAGACGGAAAAGGAAGAAGGAGGTAGGGCCTGGTGAGAGGGCACCGGAGAACATGTTCTTGCTTCACAATTTGGTCACTGTGTTAAGTCGAATTGAGTAGAGCTCCCTGAGGTTGCTCAGAGGGTAAACGGCTTAGGACCGTGGGAAAGGCAAAAAGTGCCGAAGGGCAAGGGATGGTCAGTTCCACACACGGAGAAAATGCAGGGCCACTCTCTGCTTGGGCCCCACTGGGCGCAAGGTGAGCGTGCAGGCCAGTCTTAGTGAGATCTGTATCAATAAGGCCTAAGAGAAATGTAACTCCGTGTCACAGAAGCACCAGTGGTCAGAATGAAGTTCGGTCCCTTTGTGACTTCTGACGGCAGCAGGAACCGGAAAAGGCATTTCAATGTACCTTCCCTCATTTGCAGGAAGACGATGTCTTTTCCTCTTTCCAAAGAGCTGAGACAGAAATGCAATGTTCAGTTGGTGCCTATCCGAAAGGGTGATGAAGTTCAGACTGTGTGAGGACGTTACCAAGGGCAGCAAATTGGCAAATTAGCCCAGGTTCACGGGAAGAAAGACGTCATCTACGATGAATGAGTGCAGCGGGAGAGAGCTAATGGCACAACTGTCCATGTGGGCACTCACTCCAGCAAGGTGGTCATCACTAGACTAAAGCTGGACAAAGACCAAAAAATGATCCTTGAACGTACAGCCAAATCTTGCCCAGTAGGAAAGGAGAAGGGCAAATACAAGGAAGAAACAATTGAGAAGATGCAGGAATAATGTAGTCTTATATACAACTTTCATTAAAAACTTGAAAAAAAAAAAGGAAATGTAACTCAGTGATAGTAATCCTGGAAATTATCAGCTAGAACTCTCTGAAAACTATTTGAAACCACAGTTGTGGAATCATTTAAAGCATCAGCATCTGTAGCCAATACTGCTGTTGGATGCAGCAGGAGGGGTGCAGGGTTTAACAGATACAGATCTACCACCTCGGAGAGAGGAGAGGCCCTGGCAAGTGTTTAACCTCTGTGTTTCACCGCAGCACCAAGTGCAGCGACGGCACCTACGAGACAGTGGCCAGCGGTGTTTTCTGCTAAAGTATTTGCCACCTCAGCTACTTTGATTCTTTTCCAAAAGTCCTCTTCACTAAGAAGAGACCCTCGGGTGAGGTCATAAGAGAGATCCTTACCCTGTTACTGATATAAGATAGCTAAACTAGAGATGCTTCTCAGCCTAATCCAGCGTGTGAAGACGTCAGTCCTCAAAAGGCCAGAATCACTGCCAAAGCAACTGTTTAATATGTTAGATATTATAATCCTCCATCTAAAGATATCCTACTTAAAAGAGGGCAAATTCTAGCCTTCCACTCCTGAGATTTTTATTTAAAGAATACCCTATCTTTACTCGCCGCGGAGAGGCTGAAGATTAAAAATTAGCCACTGTACAGTAGCTGAACAGTAACAATTTTTCATAAAGGTTTTTACTACACATTGGGGATTATAATTTCAATATTATGCAAATGTATTTTATGGATCTGTAATACAGAATGTGTACTGGCGTTAATGTGCATTAGCAGGCAAGCACAAAAAGTCTCCAAATGAGCCATTTTGGTGTCTGCTTTCAACATGTATTATGAATAATAAGTAAAATGTTCTGGCTTAGAACAAATATAAAATCTGAATTCCTCTTGATGAGCATCAGTGATACAGCCTTACGCAACTCCCAAGGAATTCTTCCGTTGGACACAATTAAAAACTGGCTGTTAACCAGTATATTCCTGTTTGTGGCTTCTCTTCTGGAATGGGAAGTGAAAGTAAAACAAACATATTGAATATGAGTAGTTTCCCTCTATTGATCAAATCAGCTGCTAACCAGAGTGAGTTAGAAAGAGCATGACCCCTGACATGTCAAGCCAGTGGCCCAGGCTACTTCTATTTTCAATGCTCTGAGTGTTCAAAAGTGAAGAAACCTCTAAACAGGGTTACAAATTGTGTGTCATATTTTCAATTAATAAAATTAACTGGTTTTGTGCCTTTAACACAAAATATTTTTAACAAAATAATTATGATGTCCCTAAGATATCTAAATGGTATGTAAATGACATTTCTTAGCAGCATGCTGCAAACCTCGTGATCCCACATGGAGACTCAGGTTGAAATACGATGTATGTTTGCTTTTAAACCTGTTAGTGTGTCTTTGTGGATACAGGTTAGGAAAATTCTCAAAACCTAGTCTGAGGATCTTCGTGAATGCGGCGGCCTGGTCCAGACTGCTCTCCAGGCTTATGTGAGATAGAGTCAAAATATACATTCTTTTCCTTTTTTAATTTTCTAAATGTCTCCACATTCCAATTTTGCTCGATAGCAAAGAAAGCAAGACTAAGCAGTATCACATGTGTTCTAGGTGGTAGCTGATTACCTCTAAGCGCTGAAAGATCTCTGTTTGCATTGATTTCGTTAGGAGCTCGGGTCTATTGATCCTGTTTTCCGCACGTGTACCTAATGCCTCCTCCGTTCTTTGGCAGTCTTCAGGAGGGCAAGATTGCACTGTTCAGTGGTTAGGGGCCGGGTATGCAGCTGAGTCAGAATAATATAAAAATCTTCTCTTTTAAACAGACATTCTTAACATATTAAACACAGATTGAATAATTTCTCTTCAAAATGATAATAAAAATAGCCACGCACTGAGTTCTTACTGTGTTAAGTGTTTTATAAGCATTATCTCGACTGACCTCAAAGGCAATCTCTCAAAGTTGTTTTTACAATCCCTTTGGAATGGCTGAAGAATCTGGAGTTTAAAGAGATTAATTTGTACAAACTCACACAGCTGTGTAGGTCTGCCTAATTTTGCAGCCCAACTTTTCGACCACTGTATACCCCTGCGACCACTATTAATAAGGCAGATAGCAGTCTTGGCTGCATTTATTGTGAAAGTATAGCAATGGCGTTTGGTCCTCCAATCCGACATCAGTACAATTAATACTAACGTCTGATCCCACTTACAACACCGTTGTCTACTTTGCTGCAGTCGGTCGCTTCTTTCCGTCCCCCCGACATGTCTCCATCCTAGATGGAGGTCTGTGGAAGGGAAGACGGACACAGCAACAAGGTCTGTACAAGAACTCAATCAAAATACTTGCTGAGCAGCCCTGGCTGGCGTAGCTCGGTGGATTGAGCGCGGGCTGTGAACCAAAGCATCGCAGGTTCGATTCCCAGTCAGGGCACATGCCTGGGTTGCAGGCCATGGCCCCCAGCAACTGCACATTGATGTTTCTCTCTCTCTCTCTCTCTCTCTCTCTCTCTCTCTCTCTCTCTCTCTCTCTCTCTCTCTGTCTCCCTCCCTTCCCTCTCTAAAAATAAATAAATAAAATCTTTAAAAAAATACATACTGAGCAAATAAATCATACTTTAAAAGTTTTCCATTCAAATTCAGCAAAAAGCCTTTGACTACCTACAGAGTTTAAGCAAGCTATGGTTTCTGTCATTGAGTCCTTAACATTTTAAAGAGGCCCAAATTAAAGCTTATTAGTAGCAAGGGAGTCCTTCCAAGTATTAATTTGCAATCAGTTTTGAAAGGAGCTGAGTATATTGTGTCCTAATTTGAAAACAAGCTATTGACCATATGCAGATAAGGCTCCTACTGTAAGATCCATTCCCAATAGGTGAAATATGAAATACTAAATAATAAAACCTGAAGTTCAGTGGAGCAGGCCTCAGAGAACCTCCTCTGGAAATAATACTCTCAGCACCACTTACTGAGTTTTTTTCTCTGCACTTGGACCTTTGTATGATCTTACTTAATCCTCACAGCACCTGGTAAGGTAAGTATTATCTTCACTTTACAGATGAGGAAATTGAGGCTTAGTTAAATTAAATTCTCCAAGGTCACATTGTTCATAAGTGGTTGAGTAAGGATTTAATTTCAGGTCTGCTTGATTTCAGAGTGAATGAGAAAGAAACAAAGAGAGGATAATGATCTTTTTTTTTATTTTTTTTTTATTTTTTTTTTATTTTTTTAAGGATAATGATCTTTAAAGAATGAATCTCAATTTTCTGAACTGCTATAGCAAGTCTTGTTTTTCTTATGGTGCTTAATCACGTTCTGCTTTGTTATTCCTTGGTTTTGTTATTACTTAATGCATTTAATTATAAACTATTATAATTAATTATAACTGATTCTATTTGAGAGAAGGGGGCATGTACAAACCATTTTTGTGTTCTTTACAGGGCCTTGTTCAGTGCCTGGTACAAAGTGGATATTTTATTTCCTGTTACCCATTTCATTCAATAGATATTTCATTTATTCCTCATATACAGAGCATTTTCTCTGTGGACAAGTCCAGTAAAGAAGACAAGTCATGCCCTCCAGAAGTTTCTAGCCTGTGAAGGCAGTTCAACAGCCAAGGCTCACTGGCCATCAAGGTGCTGTGATGGAGGAGGCAGGGATAGCTGACAGCTCCAGAGGGGCTCAGCAAAGGCTCCCCAGAGCATTCTCTGCACCCCATCCTCCAGCATCAGCAACAGCTGAGCAAAGAGCTTGGGGAGGACATCTCAAGCCAAAGGAACAAGAATTGCAAAAGACTCCCAAATAGAGATAAGCACATGGCCTGTTTCAGGGATTACAAATTGCCTGAAGCTCATGGTTCACACAGGACGAGGAGCAGCTATGGGAGAGGGCAGGGGCCGAGGGGACCAGCAGGAGAGGTGGTGGGGAGGTATCGGGTGGGAGGTTCAGAAAGACCAGGTGCACCAGGACACAGTGTTTGTGCTTTATCCTGACCATTCTGGGGACGGTTGTCAGTGGAAGAGAAGCCAGACAAGACCCAGTTTAGAAAGATGGTCAGCTAGATTGTGTAGACAGACTGTAGAGAGTAGGACTGGCGGCAGGGCCCAGGAAAAAGACCAGAGTGGTTGCCACAGCCAGTAAGAGTGTGGGCCATGCCTTCTGGGGCAGAGAAGGCCACTCTGTGTATAATTTGGAAGGACACACAGATATTTTGTTATTCTTAGAGCACCCCCAAATCTGCTTTCTCTTACCATCAATTTGTGGGGGCCACCTGGACTAAAACACTAAAGGAATCTTCCCTTTGAATGTCCTTGTGTTTCGACATCCCAGTGTAGCTCTCAGAGATTTAATTAGAGTTGTGTTGAGGCACTTTTTATCTTAACAATCTCTCTGTGGGCAAAGGTAACAGAATAACAGGAATCGATATAAACAAACCTGAGAAGAATACTGCAAAAATAAATATTATTTTTGCTGATGCACACTCTTTACTTTGAAAAATCACGAAGATCTCCATTAGGAAATCATTCTTCCCTGGATTGTGTTGCATGCTCAACAAATAGAAGGTAAATATGCTAAAATTGGTGTCTTTTTCACGAAATCACACGACTGTAGAGCTCTTTGTTTTCTCTCAACTGCTGAAAACATTTGTGTCGGCAATTCCAGTGAACACTTGGAGAACTGGGAGTGCTCTTTCCTACACATGGGGTTCTTTATGAAGAGGTAATTTCTATCTATGTTCTACTCAATTGTATATTTATAAGTCTGTTTGGTCTCAAAGGTACCTGATCTCCCCCAAATACAATTGCCCTATAAAGCTAAAGTGAGATTTATTCAGTTACCCTTTAAGAACTTTGTGAGTTATTTTCATTTTCTTCCTATGAATTCATTCCCAGTACAATCTGAAATTTGTCTAATTTGCTGTGTTATTGCAATTAGTCAATTCTCCCTTAGTTACACAAATAACAGCCTTATAAGTTTGAGGCTGTAAATCATTCATCCATTAAAAATGCCATTTCCTTGTACTGCAAATTCAATTCATTTAGAAGAGAAAAACCATGGCAGGGAACAGAATTATGCAATGTCATGGACACATTAACATTTGGATCAAAATTTTACATTGTGTCAGCTGGTAAGCAGTATAAATGGTTCAGATTTACAATAAATAATTGTCTATTAATACTTGGGCATGCTGCAGCAAATTACAGTCTCACTTCAGTAAGCACAGCTGTAGGTAGGCGCCAGAGCAGAGGGAAGCAAGTGCCACAGTTGGTTTGAGTGGAAAGAGCCCTTCATACAGGGATGCATAGCGGCTTTCTTCTCCAGCAGCTGGAAGCCCAGCTAGGGATTAAATGCTGTGTTTGTAAATGCAGGGGCTCTGACTGTAGCAGGAACATGAGATGCCAGGACTAGGTCCTTTGTTAGAGAGTCTAGAGGAGGCATAGGTGCTGAGCCCAACAAAAGCATCCTTCACCTTTGCTGGATGTGAAAGAGATGGTGGGATATCTTATTAACCCTAAACAGGCTCCTAGTGTAGAGGATCAACCTTGGCAGGAAAGTCGGCATATGGCTGGAGCAGCCACAACATCCAGTTTTGATCATGGAGCCATTAAGGGACCGCCAGGAAGTCAGGTTCTCCCCAGAGTCTGCCTCGTGTGTGCAGGCATGATTTAGGCCCTCCAGGATCTTTCTCACTAGCCCACAGAAGAACCATAAATTAATACCATTTTCACTGTGTGGTTTAAGGCAAGTCCAGTTAAAATGTGAACAAGGTGTCTAGAAAGGCTGGTATATAGATGTATTAACATTTGTTAACATCTTGGCAGGCAGCAGGTACCTACGTGGCCAAAATTAGGGCACAGACTGAGTGGGATGCACTGGGGTTCAGGACAGGAAATCTTTCATGTGGGTGACAGGAGAATGGAGTGCTGCCCAGAGACATCAGGAGGCCAGTGGACACTGCAGGGTACAGGGGTCCCACTAGTGGACACTGCAGGGTGCAGGGGGCCCACGGGGGATCAGAAATGGACCACAAGGGTGGCTGATGTTGGTATAGTTTACCTGTAAGGGCAAGCACTGCTATTATCACCCCCACCTCCCAGGTGAGAAAACTGACCCCAGGGGTGTTAAGGAACCTGTTTATCAAGTTTACCCAGTCACTGAGACAATTTAAATGGAAGAATCAGGTATCTCTAAAAGCTCATTTATCTTAGTTCATCATTTAAGTTCAAAGCTCTCTAGAAATAATAGATTTTACTCATCCTAAGGTCATATGGTTCAATTAATTGAAATTGTGACCCTTAGCAAAGACCAAATTTTATGGAATTCTCTATGATAAAAATTCTAGGCTAAATTCAAAACAGTAAATTTATATCTTTATTACTACTATTATCCTATTTGATGTCACTCAGCTCATAAAGAAAAAAAAACCCTTTAATGGCCTCCAAGTTCAGCATTCATTTACTCTAGATCTGTATGCTTAAAATCCATGGAATGGAAGAAGCCTTACAAATTGTATTTTAATAAAAATATTGCTATCTGAAAAAACTGGATATTGAGAGAACTTTGATTTTTCTTGATTGAATTGGATAATATTTTCATCGCGATTGCAAGAAAAATTAATTGAACACCTATTAAGTACAGAGCATTGTCCCAGATTTTAGATGATTGCCTAATTTTGTTTTTCATGTCTGCTGAAAGCCAAGTTTAATTTGGAGCTATTTCTCAGGAAGGGGGAGCAGCTGAGATTGATTTACTTAAATACTTTAGAACATCTGAAAATTGTTTTTCTAATCCACTAGAGAATTATTAAATCCTTGTGGTTGTATACCACTCTTTTCAGCAGTATTAGCTTTTCTCTCATGCTTGGACAATTGCTGTGGTCTCGTAACTCGTTGCCAGCAAGAGCTACTTTTTCTTGCACACCACTAAATTAATCCTCATAAAAAGTCATCTTTATGACATCGTTCTCCTATTCTAAACTTTCAATGTTTCTTCGCTTTCTTCCACATAAACTCTTCAGCTGTCATCCAAGGCCTCCACCATCTGGGTACTGTCTACCACTCAGCATATAGTGCCCACTGCTTCTTCATGCAAACCTTCTGTGCCCGGCACGCTCTGGCCCCAGGATGCTGCACCCTCCATCCACCACACTTTGTTCCCCTTCTGCCGTCCCATCAGCCTTGAATGTCTCTGCCCTTCCTTCCAGAACCCCTCCTGCACACTCCCCACATTTTCTTTGAAACCTTTTTTGATCATCTTAGCTCCCTTTCCCTCTAAATTCAGTGACTGGGCAGTTACCACAGAATCGTGAAAAGTTAGAACTGTCAGGGCCATGAGTGGGCCATTTGTTACTCTTTCACAGAGCTTCTTTCGATCTTTCTTTAGTGCAGCTGTACTGGGCTAGGATGGGAAGACTGCATTCTACCATTTCCCCAACGATGACCACCAGCTGACCTTGGGCCAGCCACACGAGCTCTCTCAAACTCAGTTACCACATCTATAAAATGGGGATACCTGGCCTACCTACAAGTGTGTTGTGAACATCAAATGTGATCGTGTATAAGAAGTGATTCATAAATTCTAAAGTACTAAATGTTGTTACTGTTTATCAGATGTCCCCACACACAGCACAGTCCTCCTGTCACCCCCACCCCCACCTCCCCAGTGCTGAAGAGCATGATATTGGGGTGGACCAGGCCTGGAGTTAGCAAATAACAGTGCTCCATAACTCAAGGGTATATCTCCTTGTATTTAGGATCATTAGATGGATTGTGTATTTTATTCACTTTAGATGGCTTTTGGACTGTAGAAATTTCTGCCATCTCTTTCTGCCATTGTGGAAATAGCAAGATTTCTGGGGATCATCAGGTTCTTTTCTTTTTCAAAGCTTGTGGGAAAATGTAAACTCAAATACGTATCCAAACACTACAATCACTTCTCTTTCTACAGAAGCCCGAAACAGCAGACTTCATTATTACCTATTTAAGGATTTTGCCGACTTGATTCTGCTGCCATAGTTCCTATTTTGTCAATAAGTGCAAATAACTACTCATATGATTCACAATTTTAAAAAATTTACAAAGCTTCTTTCATTTTTGTCACCAAAATGTTATTTGAGAGAGATCTGTAAACACCACCAGCCCGGGGCTGAGGTCCTAGGTGGCTCTTTCCCACGAGCATTCCCTGGTGTTGGTCAGGCCATGGCTTTGGCTCCATGTCCCCAGGTGAACTGCTGCCCCCTCACCCTCGGCTGCCCTGCAGAGCACGGTGGTCTAAGATGGGGGTGAGGAGTCCAGGTTGGGGATGGGGGTTGGCAAAGATGCCCGGACAGGTCTCTGCAGCCAGGCTCTGCAGGTCCTCTTTTCACAAATTTAGGTCCCGCTTAGAGGGTGGGTGGCAGAGACCTCATGTGACTTGGAGGGAATCTTTACTTCTCAAGTGGATAAAAATAAAACTGCAGTGAGAGATGTTATGTGGTGTGTTGGAGTCACTTGAGAAGCATCCTTAAACTGTTAGCTCTTGGTTTACAACAGAAAGTGGTCAGAAAATCTTTGTCGTTGGCAAAAAAAAAAAAAAATAAGAAGAATATTCATGCCTTATCATTCAGTGGGAATGTGATAACTTTTGGTTATTGATGTTTGTGCTCCCAAGCAAATTTGCTCATGCAATTTCAATCACATTCCTCGAATATAACTTTCTTCAGCGCCAGTTGTTCCAAATGTCTAAATACCTGCATAGGTCTGGAAGCCACTAACTGCTAATACATCTACCTTTACTTGTTGAATGGCTAGGACAGACTTAAAAAGATGATCTCTGTCATAGAGGGGCATTGGTCCTTAAAATGTCTTCATCTTTTAGTGCCAAAACAAAAAATAATGACTTCATTCTTTTGTGCACTATACACCAATGACATTAGCTAATTGCATATCTGCTATGAAATAATGTCCATTATTACATGGATAACTACACATTAACTCCACTGGAAATGCTGGTAATTACACAGTATGTCACATTACTGCACCTGTGTTATCTTCTGATTGCCATATCACTAACTCATGCGACCCCTATAAATCTGTTTTCCACCATCATTTCTTTTTTCTGGGCCTCTTTACCTCACTTTATAGACTGTTAGGAAAACAATCAAATCATCCATTAAACTATGAAATTAAAACTACCTTTAAAAAGAGCATCTAAAGTGTGGTCCCAGTGCACGTGTGTGTTCATTACTTCTCCTCTGCCACACGCACACATAAAGAGCTTTAGACCTGCCTAACATTTTCTTTTTTGTGACATTAGCATTAGGTTCACTTTGTAGAGCGTTGCAGCAAGGTTTTAATTAGAATTTAAAAACTTGTCTCATTCACAAATAGAATCGCAGCTTAAAAGGGTCCAAGTTCACCCTGAAAATGTCGATCAAGTTTCCACAACACCAACGTGCTTCACAAAAGGAAGTTCACATCTGTGGCTAAACCTGGAGTCAAGCCCAAGTCAGACTCAGTTTGGTTACACCGAACTTCACTTTCCTACAGTCGGTCCAGTGCTGACTGTTCCCTCTCCTTACAAGTCCCCTTTCAACTGCAGAGCGACTCCAGCCTGTGAGATGAAGTCCCATCAGCTTTTTCATCGTTACTGACAGGGCTACAAAGCAGATAACAGCTTGAAGCTGAAGCCAGTGCTTTTATTGGACTAACTAACGATATAAATAAAATGGTCCCTGACTGAGCTTCAGAGAATCACTGTGTCTTTATCAGGCCATAGAAAACAGATCCAGGAGGGCAATAAATACTGCACATAACAGAGTGGAATTAAATGATTGGGCCTGAATTAACACCCTGTTTCTCAGCCTCACTTAGTGTTGCACGGCCCCAGTGAAACACTGCATTTCGCAAATGCACAAGGCCCATTTAATTTTTATTTCTAGCTACTTCAGAAGATGGGATTACCTATAACCATTCCATTGTATGACACTTGAAGTAACTACTGATTCTGTCTAGACGACTGTTAGGAAAACAGACTGTGCCATAAGAATCACAGCATCTCTCCAGAATACTGCCTCTAAGAAGTCATGTTAACAAAAAGGGACCAAATTCCAGTTCCCATGGCAGTGACAGGACTGCCCTCAACGGGGAAAAACATGACTTAATTAAATCAACCTGAGTACTTCCCATGGTTATTAACTATAGAACTCAGCAAGTGTTAATCCGAATTTATTTTCTTGAACATGACTAAGCTCCTGAGTTCTAACAGCAAGGTGGGCTTTAATATTGCCTTGGAGTATAATACGTGGTGGCCTCACTCTCCATTGTACCACATGTTGCATGTAAGGTGAGTGAGTCCCACTTAAACCCTATTTGAGAGAAGTTAATACTGTTCCACAGTTTTCCATTCAAACAAGGGCTCTAGAACAAGAAATCCAAGGATGACGTTAGAAGAAGGCTTCATTATACCAGTGAAGTACTTAGAGATTTCAAAATGAAGTATGCAGCCAGATAAAACTGAGGCACAAAATCCACTATGTACATCTGTGACTTGAAATGGTTTCTGAGACTGAGGTATATTAATAAGGCAAGGTCCGTCAGAGTTGGGAGGTAATGGAGCTCAAAGTTTTGAGCACTTACTAGATGCTTAGTGCTGGGATGTTTTGTCATTTAATCATCACAACATCTTACAAGTGGACATGACCATTCCCCTTTTACTAATAAAGAACTCAAAGCTCACAGAGTAGGCTGAGATTCAAATCCAGTTCTAGCCAGTTCCACAGCTAGACCTTTCCATCAATACTGTGGTGTCACCTGCTTAAGACTCCTAGTTCCACTGAAGCTTTGACTTGGAATCTCCTAGAATAACCAAAGAAGCCACGTATTACCTAGAAGAGAGATGAGACTGATTCAGTACAGCCCTAAAGGGTAGGGAAAAGAACCAAAGGGTTTTGGCTATGTGTGAGAACATCTTTTATGAAGTTCCAGGAGATCCAGACATTCCACCAATTGCGAAGCTTTCCCCTGCCACATAGGTGAACCTGCCTATCCCACGTGGTGTCAGAGTGTGAGCCGTTGTGTAAGTGGAATTTATAATTTGCCCTCTCCTGAAGGAGCGCCATGAGCCCTGACAGAACAGAGGAGGAAGATTCTGTCACATTCTCAAGAATATGGGGTCTGCCCATATCCAAGTTTCCCCTAACAGCTTAGTGTGGTGTGTAGTTGTGTACATGATAGTTCAGAAGGAACACCTAATTGGTCAAACCTCCTGCTCAAGACTTCTGAACAACAAAATTAGTGTAATCCTAACACAAACTTAGGCTTGAGTACCTTCAATGAAATGCACAGTATTGCACACAATTTTTTCCTAAAGTGATCTTATCTGGCCTGGCCATTGAAGACTATATTGTGGAGAAGTTACAATAATGAATCTCTTAGAAAAAAGATGATCACTAGTAAGTTCACTGGTAATAGAAACACTTCATCTTAAGAGTGTTATGCTGTTGAATTATGACTGGGCACTCAATAGGCAGTAATGTGCCTAATTTCACATCTTATGCAATATCCAATAAATTAATTAAAATACTTTTGGCAGTCAATTAATGTTATCTGGTAATCATTACATCTATTCCTTTATGTGATAAATTCCTTGAAATGTTATGTTTTGAGAAAAGATTTTTATGTACCAAATAGGTATATTAATATGATTAAGTGAGTTTAATTAGAAATATTAATTTTTTATTTTCTTGGCCAGAAGTTCTTAAGCAGAAGTCCAGATTACAATTGTCCACATGGGAGCCTCGGCTCTGGTGATTGTCCTTGGCTGTGGTTTTTAAGAGTAACAACAAGGCCCTGATATCCTGTGGCCTAGACTTAGGCACAATCCCAGGCATTCCTTTGACCTTTACTTTTCAGTGTTAGTTCAAGTGAAGTAAAATCTATCTCCACTGTGTCAACAAGAGCCAGACTATATCTTTGAACTTGAGTCCTTGTCCACCTGACTCCCCAGCAAACCATGGCTTCAGATAGTTTGTTTGGTATAAAAGACCAACCAGAGCATTTTCCCACCGATTTGCTTATTTAAGTGGTCGTTCTGCATTTTGAAGACACAACTTCAGTTTTAAACATCGGCCCCAAAATGGAGAAAACTGGGGACACAAAAATGGACTTTTAGAAGTTTTTATTTTCAACTGGTATAGGGGCAGCGTGTAATGTAATCACAAAGAATGTTTGCGTTAAAACTGTGATGTATCTGCATTGATGAGTGAATACCTAGCTGTCATAGAGAGAAACATCTATGTGAGAGAGAAACATCAATTGGTTGCCTCTTGCATGCACCCCAACTGGGCGTTAAAACCAAAACCCAGGCATGTGCCCTGACCAGGAATCAAACCAGCGGCCTTTTGCTTTGTGGAATGATGCCCAACCAACTGAGCCACACTGGTCAGGGCAGGGTCACCATTTTTAAGCTAAATAACTTTTTTTGTAACTTAGTTTCTTAGTATAATTGTGGAAATCCAAGGACATAAAATTATGAATTGTACTCTTTCAAAAGTAGCATGCAAGTACAAGGTATTGATATTAATAATTCTCAATAGAGAATGAACAGGAATTTTTAAAATTTTCAATTACAGCTGACATAAAATATTGTATTAGTTCCAGGTGTACAACACAGCAACTCGACATTTATATAACTTATGAAGTGATTACCCCAATCAGTCCACTACTTTGTATTCCTGTGACTATTTTTATAACTGGCAATTTGTATTTCTTAATCCCCTAAACTTTGTCATCAGCCCCCCACCGAGTCCCTGTCCTCCCAGTCCCTGCAACCATCAATTTGTTCTCTGTATCTCTGGGTTTGTTTCTGTTTCCTTTGTTTATTTATTTTGTTTTTAGATTCCACATGTAAGTGGAATAATATGGCATCTGTTTTTCTCTGTCTGACATTTCACTTAGCGTAATACCAATCCATGTCACAAAGGCAAGATTTCTTTCTTTTGATGACTGACTAATATTCCATTGCGAACCACATCATCTTTATCCATTTGAAGACTAACCAGGATTTTAAGTTTTGATCCTTACTGTGTCACTTTATATTACTTATTGATAAAAACTCTCCTCCTCTGGAACCCTCGTGCACTGTTGTTGGAAATGCAGACTGGTGCAGCCACTGTGGAAGACAGTATGGACGATCCTGAAAAAATTAAAAATGGAACTGCCTTATGACCCAGTGAGTCCACTTCTGGGGATTTAGCTGAAGAAACCCAGACCACTAATTCAAAAGAATATCTGTGCCCCTGTGTTTACTGCAGCATTGTTTGCAATAACCAAACTATGGAGGCAACCCAAATGCCCATTAATAAGCTAGTGGATAAGGAAGCTGTGCTACATATACACAACGGAATATTATGTGGCTATAAAAAAGAATGAAATCTTATAGTTTGCAACAGCATGAATGGACCTGGAGGGCATCATGCTCAGTGAAATAAATCAGTCAGAGAAAGACAAATACCATACAATGTCACCTATATGTGAAATCTAAAGAACAAAACTAAAACACCCTCACACATACAAAGAGAGAACTGGTGGTTGGTTGCTGGAGGGGATGGAGAGCTGGGGCACTGGGCGAGAGGGGTGGAAGCACTAAGGGGCACAAATCAGTAATGAAAAAATAGTCATAGAGCAGTAAGCACAGGAAATATAGTCATAATACTGTGATAACCATGTATGCTGCCAGTTGGGGCACTGGAAATATCGAGAACATCATGTAAGGTACATGGTTGTCTAACCACTGAGCTGAACCTGAAACCAATACATATTAAAAATGTACTTCAGATTTTGTAAACTCAGGCCTCCTTCACACCAGTCATCACCGATCAGGTCAAGTTTAAAGCCACAATGCCAAACTCAAAGCCACCTCTAGAACTGTGCTGCCCAATCACCTGGGTGTCTTCAACTCCCGTCTTTTGGTCTAAACCCTATCGGTTTACTTTGACAACACATTTTTCTTTTGACCGGGATTTTGCAGAACTGAAATTATCGGGAAATTATTTTGCAAGAGCACCTACTTTCCTGATTGGACATTAGCGAAGCTGTCTTCGCCGACGAGCATGCAAACCCACAGCACCTCAGGCAAGTCTCAGCTTTATCCCATGGAATTTATCGTGATGTGAAACCTCGCTGTTCACCCACGGTACTTATTTACCTGTTCATCATCCATCTCTGGCCTCTGATCTGTCTGTTCCAGAAGAGAAGGAACAGTGCTTGTCTTTTTGACCTCTGCCCCAGGGGCCCAAAATCCTTCATGGAACACAGTAGAAGCCAAATAAATTGTTGAATGACTGGCTGCAAATAGAAAAAGGTCACGTTTGATATCACCAAAGCATTTAGGTCTGACCACCGGTTTTTCCTTTCCCCATGAAGACTTAACATGTTCTTAATCTCTCACAATAAAAATTTCACCAGTTAGGTCCTTAGTAATATTAATTTCTTACTCCTATCACTGTGTTTTTCAGGGCCTGAGGCTGGGCCAAATATGACTGAGGTTTCTAAAAGATATACTTTTAATATAATTTTAAAATATACTCACTAGGGGAAGGCTCATAAAATTCAGCTTCAGCCACAATCTGGTCTACGGGCTGCCAAGTGCTGCATGAATAAATCATCAAGTCATTTTGGCATCCTGTGGGCCAGAAGGAGTGTCTTCCTCAGTAGATTTAAAGAGACATGGTTCTGAAAGAAACAGGAGCAAAGTGAGTGATTAAACATGCACTCCCTTATTCTTCTGGAGTTTAGACAAATTTCTTGAAGTGGGAATTGCCCATTTTTACCAAAGGCAGATTCTTTTTTTTTTTCTCTTCACTTGGAAACCACTGTGGTGTTAAAAGAATCCATTCTAATATCCACAATGAATGCCCCCAGACCACTTTGCAACTATTGGTACACAAGAAAAAGAAAACTACCACACGGCAGTCAGAAGAGCAGGTTATAAGGACCGTGTGTGTATAACGGGGATTCAGAGAAGTCAGAAGCCAAGCTTGGGCAGGGCCAAAGAAATCCCTGTGGAGGGTGGTCTGTGTGACGCAGGAGTCTCGAGGGGCTGCCTAATGGAGAGATTCTGCATCAGTGGCCCGAGGTAGTGGGTGTCCAGACTACAGTTCACCTGTACATCCCTCTCTCTCTCTCTTTCTCACACACACACACACACACACACACACACACACACACACACTGTAATCCTCTGCTTCCTGGTCACATCTCCCCAGCTAATCCAATCCAGGCTGCTCAACTGCCTGGTGGCCTTCAGAAATTTGCTGGAATGAAGAACACTGAATAAAAACAATGTGATGTATCTATTTCCTGTGGATTCAGAAGCCAGGCCAGGAGTCTGAGTCCTTCCCTCTGACCTCAAAAAAAGAAAAAAAGAAGGCAAAAGGTCTGCAGAAAGCTCTTTTTGAAAACTGTTCATGAAAAGAGACTGGGTAGTAGCCAATGAGGGCCAGTGGGGGCAAACATTGCATATGCCTTATCAGAAAAATTGATTAAATATGGTGCTGTTGATATAAAAACATATAAAACCCAACTCGTTCAGAGGAACACCACGAGATTTGCTGTATGAGGTGCCTGTGGGAACACACACTCAGACAGAAATATTAGCCGGGCCCACTAGCACCCTGTGTTTGAACAGACGTACACGCACATGCATGTGCCATACACAGCAATCCCCTTCTTGACCAGAATCCTTTTTTGCTGCCTCATCTTACATGTAACCAGAACCAAAAATGAAAAATTGCACAGTTCCTTTTGTATTTGTTGCTACTAAAACCAGGCCAGTTTGATTTTTACTCTTAGAAAGAAATTTTTTTCATTCTTTATTATTATTTTCAATTTTAATTTTTATTTATTGATTTCAGAGGAGAGGAAGGGAGAGAGAGAGAAACATTGATTTGTTGTTTATGCAGTCTTTGCTTCATGTATGTGCGCTGACCATGGATTGAACCCACAGTCTTGCTGTATCAGGACTATATGCTCCAACCCACTGAGCTACCTGGCCAGGGATAAGACATTTCTTATCTGACTCCTACCTGTAGTCTTAGTAGCTGTTAGGCCCCTCTTGGACTAACCAGTTGGTAGCTGACAAAAAGAGGCCATTAGCTTCTTACATTACTCAGAGTGTCAGCACATTGCAGGTACCAGATCCTCTTGTGGTCGTTCATCTTTAATTTAATCTCTAGATTTTTCAGCTCCAGCAGTCAGCTGGTTTCCAGTTAATAACACATTTTTATCTGTTGTTGCGTTGGTGGTGTTTTGTTTTTTAACAACTCAATAACCGATATAATGATGACAGAACTGACAAATTCTGCGTTAATGGATTTCCTTCCCCCATCTAGGCTCCAAGCTGCCAAAAGCTAGGAAGGATGAAATAGATTCCAGGCAGTTACAGGTTAAGGATCATTTGCATAAATTAGCAAGTTTTGCAAATGAATTCATCTAGTGAGAAGTAAGACACGGGACACTGCATTTTAATAATTGACATTCCACATGAAATGCAATGTTCTTGCGGAGGAAATTGAGCTCCAGGTTGCTATTAGAACCAGTGGAGCAGCACGAGTGGAAAGAAGCGCCATCCCCCATTACGTGAGTTACCGCTCCTGCATAACAACTACTGCAGCCTGATGGACTTCTTTTAATGAAAGCACTGGTGCTCGCTCACTGAGAGGGGGAACCGAGAGGAGTCAACACATCGGGCAGGCAGCATTGAACAGGAAATGAAAATAAGTTCCTCAGGATGCAGCCAGTAACTCGGTACATTTTCCTTCTCCATTTGATTTGGCGACAGGTCCCTCCACTCTCTTCCTTTTCAGTTTTATAAAACACCTAGGAGATTATTTTAAATATACAGTGTGAGTAAAAATTTTTAATTATCCAATTTGGAGGTTGTCTCTGAAAACGTTAGTTAAATTACAAATAAAGATTAAGTGGGCCATTTTGCTGCCTCCTTCTGGCCCGATTTGTTTAAGACCACGCCACATTGCAAATATTGGTGAGGTTGCCAAATTAATGCCTTTCCTAAAGTGTTAGCCAGTCAGTCAAAGTCAGGGTATCCAGAATGTCGAAAGTACAAACTGCTCATATGCCATCCAAGAGCTGGAAACAAGTCCACTGAAATAGTGTTTCCTGGCATAATGTATAATTAACATAAAATGAATTAAATCACTCATTCGATAGACTTTGTTCCAAGTTCATGTAGAGTAAGTGTGTCATATCAATTAATTCTCAATGAACTGCAGCAGCCAATAAAATTTCTCCCAGACACTGGTAATAACCCAAGATATTGATGGAAGAGGTATCACCATTAATATGAGTGCAAGCCTCAGCTCACGTACAAGGAACAGGCAGCTACAGTTCTTCCCTGGAAAGGAAACATGAGGACGGCTAACTGCCTGTTGTTCTTTTCAATCTGTTAAGCTTTCTGTGTGCTCTCACTTTGCAGACTGATAGCCTTTTAATTTTGCCTGCACAGAGAAATTCCTCTTGTGGAGCTGTCTGTTTTCAGAGGATGTCTAATCTGAAAAAGTTAATACATATGAACAAATTAAACAGACTCAAATAGAAAGGATGGATTATATTGCCCATGTAATTGAGACATCTCAGTGGCTTTTCTACATGTTCACAACCTCAAATAACTGATATATTAAAAACCTAATGCAAACAGATCTTTGGTCTGCAGGATTCAAACAGGGAGAGTCTTTTTTTTTTTTTTTTTTTTTCAACTGAACTAACCAGTTGACTTTGGTACTGTGCAGACAAACTCTCAGAGTCCTACATTTCTTTATTGATAATAAATGATTATACAGCAAAGGAACCAACAAGCCAATTTGTTACTTGCGAGTTTGTGTTACATGGTACTTCACTGATTCATCTAGCTTTTCCTAAACAATAACACCTGTTCGCCAGAAATGTCTATTACTTTATACCCATTTTTCTTTCACCTAGAGAATGCTCGTTGGCCCTGGGGTTAAACATGTCTGACAGTCCGAGAGGACAATCTTTTGTCTGCCTTTGCAGGCTATGGCAGCACCGCCTGAAGGAATCCTGGCGAGCCCCTTGGTTTGGGTAATGAGTCGCTGTGGCTCTTCTCCCAATAAAGGGTGTGTTCAGACTATGCTTATTTATAGACCAATAAAGGAAAATTTTTCCACTGTTCTTTTCAGCAGGCTGGGGATAAATAGCTCTTCCGTTTCTCACATTTAATGTTCACAGACACAAAAACAACCATTCGGCCTATTAAGCCAACATTCATATTTTTTTCCTGTGAAGGGGAGAAATCCTTGAATGTCAAACAATGGAGGATTCAGATATAATCCTTCCCATTTTAGAACTGTTTTATTGCAACCTGTTTTCCTTTACAAAGAGGCACTCTAGGCTTAATTTGGTTACTGGATGAAACATGGACTCCTTCCTCGGGCTTTGACAATTTTCTCTGCGACCTCAGAGCTTAGATGCTCCGCGGAGTGAAATCTCCTTCCTGAAGGCAGTGCAGCCAGAGCGCCAAATGCCCTCTGCCGAGGCAGCTACAGCTGGGTCGAGCTGCTCTTCATGACTCTGTGTGCGGCAAACGCTTTCTATTTTCACATTCTAGAGCAAAGAACAGCATAAATTATCCCTGATTCTTGATTCTGTGATGAAGTAGCCATCTGGTCCGATAGTACGATGACAATGATATAGGAGGGAACACTCTGTGCTTGGTCTACTGCACAGAAGAGGACAATAGGACATATTTTAAAATGTCAGGACCCATCAGAACCATATTCAGGAAAGTTTGCATTTATGAAAATAGATTGTATTGGAGATACATCATGAAGCAAATCTAATCATGGCTGCCGGGCAGCTGAATTAAATTAAGAGTAAATCGGAATGTTTCCAATTAAAAACATGTTATTCCTTCTTTTCCTGCCCTGTTTTCCATGTCTGTGAAAAGATGCTTTATTAAACTTCTTTCGGGAGGTTGTGTCTCAAAGGCTGTTGACCTGCCTGCTCCTCTCCTTTGACATGTATATGTGGAGCTCTTCGGCTGCAGCTATATAATCGGTTTCGATATTTCCAGTTAGTTATTAATGCAAATTGTGTTCACCACCAAACCTGTGTTCACCACCAAACCTGTGTTCATCAGCAGATAAGAGTTTTGCATCATTGGCATGAGGACTGTTGAGACAAGCATGTGAACATAGGTGTATTGATAGAGTTGTAAGAGGCTTATTTTTCTAATTGTCTCCCATTTAATATATTTTTTCATCCATTTATTCATTTAACAAACACTGAGTACTTTTCATGTACCAAGATGAATTACATGTCTTACTGAAATTTAGGGCAGAACAATGACCTATTTTGAGAGTCGTAACTTGATGGGCATTATTACTTCAATAGGAGTGATTGCCTCTGAATGTCCAGGTGCAGTGTCTGCATCATTGCTTTAGGAAGCCAGTCAGATGTCCATCAACACTGAAGGCCTTAGTCTGGGACAGATGAGAAGGTGTCTGAAGCTAGGGAGAACACCTGCTCATCAGCTGGGTGTTGTGGGTGCTGAAGCCAGCTTGCAGAGGCCCATGTCGGCACAGAGTCCAGGGGATCTCGCAGAAAACTCAGCTATGATTCCAGCAGTCAGAACCAAGAAGCCTAACCCAAAGGGCAGAACACAGCATCAAGACCTGAGTAATAATGAGTAGCTCCAACGCTTAGTGGAGGACACCTTTGAATAAAAATTCAGCCTTTATTTTCTTAATGTCTACCAGATACATGACACTACCAGGAGACCTCACTAGGTACTCTCTCTGTGTGGGGCCCAGATATTGGGAAATAGTCATTACTTTTATTTCTGAAGGGGTAGGAGATTGAGAAATTCAAAGAACGATTATTGAGTATCTGCTCTCTGCCACGAGTTACTCAAATCCACCACGCCCAGAATCGTCCCATTGTCTTCCTCAGGATCAGCCTGCTTCCGCTCTCTCCAGTGGGCATCACCTCCCAGGCTCCCAGCCTGAAAGGTGGAAGTCGTCACGATTCACTACAACTCTCCCGCCCCCTCAATAGCTCACCAAGTCTCACAGAGTTTATCATGAAATATTTGATCTCCGTCCTCGCCACTAACATGATTTCTCAAATCATCAATAGACTGCAGCAGCTTCTCCACTGATGTTTCAAAGATGACAGCCTATTCACACATGTTCCTGATTTGAATCCCACAACGACAACATTGATTCTGGAAGTGTATCCACGCTCGGGCTACTGTCCACTTCCCTGACCTTATCCGACACTCCCCTCACTCTCCCTGGTGTATCAGAATTACAGCCATGCTCAGCCGTTTGCGCCCTGCCTTTGTCTCCCCGAGTGTAGCTTTCCACTGGAGTTTCTCACTTTCTTTACTTCAATCACTATATAAATTAACATTTTCTGCTTCCTCTTTAAAAGCTGGTCCAAAGCTAAACCAAGACCTTGGTTTCCCCAAGATTCTGAGACTGAATTCAAGTACTAAGGTAATGAGTCAGGTCCCCTATCCTATTTGGTGCCCCCTACACCCAATGCACTCTTATGTTCTTATTCTAAAGGATATTCTTCTTCTATTAGGATATTCTTATCATGATAGCCCCTGGCTAGGGGCCTTACTCCCCCGCCTTTAGTTTGCATATCGTTGTCCTTTCTCCCAACACACTGGAGATAGTCTCTTGATAGTCTCGCCAGCTCTGAGAAGAGCATTCTCATTCTGCTGTCTCCCTGAGCCACGCGCCTCAACCCTGGATTCTGAAGTCGTCTTCTTCCTCAGAAGATTGCTAGAATGCTGATGACTGGCACCATGAAATATCCTCTTATTCAAGTGAAACCCTACCTCCTGCCTACGTGGGGAATGTCTTTGACTCTTATCACCCAAGCAATAAAACAATGCCTTTACCAAAAAATGATCTTAACTGTACACAAGGATCACTTATAAAAAACAAGGGAGAGGGAGATATTTTATGAAACAAAGCTCTAGTCTGTTTTTATATGTAGATTTATAAGCATGGATGTTATATATTTATTCATATATGTCCCATTAAACAAAACCTTATTTAAAAACCGTGACATTGGCAGAATCTGCATTTTTATAGAACCAGATACAACAAATTTGCATACTCCCTCAGAATGCTGAATGCGAGGTATGTGCGGTTCCCTGAATATCCACGTGCTCCAGGAGATTAGATCTGGGCAGTGGTCCATGAACAAGAACCACTCCTGGGCTGGAGCATTCAGCGTCAGTGTGCAACTCTCTGGCTCTCTGCGCTCCTGCCGTGAGACGAAGGATGGTACGTATTGAGCTGGAGAAACTATAAGATACAAATCGTCTGGATCTTTGTGTCACAGCATGGAGAGTGGCTACCCTGAAGAGTTAGCTGACTCACTTCATTATCTCAGCTTCTCACATGCCCAGAACATCGAAGGATATTTTAAAACTGATAAAGGTTTTGACATAGGGAATCATAACAATTATTGTCAGTTTTTATAAAGCGTCTGTTCATCTCATCTGAACATATTGAAGACATGGAGGGCACTGATAACTAGCCCAAGAGCATCTGATGCTGGCAGATTACTTGAGTTAACGTGAACTTTTAATACCGAAACTCTAGAGAGGTTAAGAAGCTGGACTCATACCAAAAATGCATTCATTGCAGCAAATCATTTTGAAGACTCAATACAAGCTTTAAATATAGGTTATGGAAAATGAAACCTTTTATATATAAATTTGATTTAAGCCCAGCAGTTCCGAGATGATTTAGAGCACAATCTGTCTGATGGAACTGCTGGAGGCACAGGTCTGTTCAGTTCTGGAAAATGGATTCTGCATTAAAGGTGCTGTTTTCTTTTCTATGGTGGATATATAATCCGTATTCAGCCACTCATAATCAGATTCTTAGTTTTTGCAAAGATGTTGAACTTGGATTTTTTCTCCTTATTGCCCACTTACTATTGGTTACGATTTACCTGCATCCTCCATGTCTGCCTTAAAATATGGGAATGACAGGACACAAATAGTTACAGTTTCCAGGATGTTTCTTGGTTCTTCTTTTTCTTTAAACCAGGATAAACTCCTAAAAGTTTTTTTTTTTAATTCTGTGGTTGTTGTGCAAATCATTGGGGAGATAGAATAAACATGGGGTGGGAAATAAAGAGTAATGGCATCTGAAAATCTGAGCTAAGAATTGTTACAATCAAACATTAAATTTGGCTTTGAGTTTCCTAGCAGCCAAGGCAAAAAGGCAACCTGGGGAGTTTCATAGTTTTGTTTCAATTTTGACAAAAAATGTTAGCAGGAAGGTTTATTAGTTTACTATTTAGGTCATTAGAAATTGTTTCAATGGTCTGGTTTTGAGCAGCACTGCATCCTGCCTAGCCAAAGGAGTTAGCTACTAAATTTATCTTCATGAAACTAAATTAGTTTACCAGTTGAATGAAATTATTTTATCCTATAAATTCCTTTTGAATATTGAAGTGAGGAAATTATATCTGAAAAGTAGAGAAACTGGATTAGCAGGATAGAAACCCACAATTCACAGGAGATATTTACAGATTCCCCCCCTGGAGTCTTTCCCACGTAAGTCAATCAATCCTTTGCATTAGTGTGGGTAGTGGTTAGCAGAGCTCACCTAGCTGGGGTTCTGGGGGTGCTCAATGATTGTGCAACAACCATGGTTGTACTGGGGAAAATAGCTCACTCATACTAAAGAAAACGTCCCCTTACGTGGGCGATTAAATCCAGCAATCTCTTCCAGCTTTTCACAAAGAGTCGTTGCAATGAGAACACATTTCTTTGTGAAGTTTTCTGTGGCCATCTTATCCTTCCGACTGTGTTCTTTTGTGGGCTTCATGGTAATGTTTGCAAATCCAAGAGAAGGTGCTTCGTTACCCAGTAACCACACCCAGAGCCAGCAGAGTCTGCAGACCTGTGCAGCACAGCGGTGCCTCGATCAGTGTTGGACTGCCTGCACTGCAGTGGTGTATACCGTGTATCACAGACGGGCTGTAGACTATACCACCTAGGTGTGCACATGCGCACTCTACGGTGTTCACGTGAGGAATCGTCTGACAAGGTATTTCTCAGAACATATCCCCATCATTAAGCAGTCATGACTGTATTTTATTTCCATGATTCCTTGTACGTGATTAATGTGGGGCTGGGCTCGCCTAAGAGGGTCCCCTGAGAAGTGTCGTCTTTGCTGTATCCTAAACTAGAGGTCTCTGTGTTACTATTGCTACTGCAGTTTGCTGCCACTACAGAACACCCTCAGCTCTGACCTGCCAGCGCACCCACAGCCTCTGAAGCCCAGGAAGTCAGTCAGTCTGAGAGCTTGGGTTGAGGCCAGTGCTCACTTTGTCCGTACCCCACAGGACTGCTGGCAGTGACATGCTAACGAGCAGTATAGTTCTTGGTCCAGGGCTTAGAGACCCTTTCTGAATAGACTTGCTGTGTGAGTCTCTGTGACTAACTCCTTGCTCAGTTCCTCCAAGAAGGGAGATCCATGCAGGGAACTGCCTGGGACAGTTACTGTGATGTTCACCTTTGGATGTGTCTCTTTCTGGAGCTCTCCTGGAGCAGAATGGTGGAGTGGAGTGGAGTCTGTACGGAATGTAGGTGAGTCTTAGGTGCAGTTCTCCAGGAAAAGACTCTGAGACAGCTGTTTACATGTAGAGAGGCTCAGCAGTTAGATCTCTAAAGGGCAACACCTGTAAGGGAAGGAAAGCAGGCGATCTGGGCAGAGGGTGAGTGGAACTGGACTAAGGTTGCAATAGGAGTCTCAGATGATCCTACAGGGAGATCTGGAGCTGGATGGCCTTTCATAAGTGCCCCCAAATTGGAGCAAGAGTGCTGGGCTTTGTACCCACTTATAATCCAGGCATTAGATGTGGGCTGTCCCTGAGGAAGGCAGAAAACCTCGGGCAAAGCAGCTTCCTTTGGGCCAGGGTAACTCCTGAGGAGGCTCTCAGCCATGAACTTCCAGCAGACAATACTGCCAGCAGCTTGGGGCAGGGAGGGATGGAGAAATCTGGATGGTGCAAACAGCATCTGCCATGCCCTCTTAGCTGGGATTTCTCTCACAATACCTTCATGTGAACAATTAGCTTCAGAAATATTAAAGGGAATGACATATTTAGGAGGGGAAATGATCACTTGAATCTTGATCCAAACTGTTTCAAGGATACACACAAAGTAAAGGGTTAATTATTAAATAAACAGTAAGAACATACCTCACTAGAGAGGTAGTGAAATGACTCCATGATTCCCATAAGCTTTTAGAGCAATTTTTAAAAAGTGATGGTGGTAAGGAGGCAGGAGTTATTTGTGCTTACATGACCTAGCTCTAATCAAGCCACCTGAGGTCCACCCACTAGAGTCCTCCCAGCATGAAGTGAAGCCCAGAATTGGTTATCTTTCAGATCAAACTTGACCTTTGAGGTCTCTGTGGTAGCATATTATCACCCCATGATTATCAGGTCCCCAGCAATAGCTTCAGAGCTCAGCTGCCAGAAAACTACCTGCCTCAAACTTCCCTTGTCAAGAGACATTATACTAATACACTGTTGAACTCCTTGCATTAATAGTTTTAACCTGCCCTGGCTAGTGTAGCTCAGTGGATTGAGCGTGGGCTGTGAACTAGGTATCGCAGGTTCGATTCCCAGTCAGGGCACATGCCTAGTTTGCAGGCCATGTCTCCCAGCAACTGCACATTGATGTTTCTCTCTCTCTCCCTCCCTTCCCTCTCTAAAAATAAATAAATAAAATCTTTTAAAAAAATAGTTTTAACCTAAATGATCTCTCAAGGTCATTTCAAATCCTATACTATATTTAGATAAATATGCATACCTGTACATTATTAGAAATTCAGAAAATACAGAATAATGAAATGAGAATTGAAAATAACCTTAATCCCACTACGCTACCATAATGGCGTGCAGCCGTCCTGCTAGTCTTTTTCTTTCTTCTGCTCATATGCAAGTCCTATTTTTAAAAAATAATTTTACAATGGGAGCATATAGCTCTGGCTTCAAATCCCTGTTCAACCACTTACTCATGGTGTGACCTCCAGTAATTTACTCTTGATTCGTTAGTTCACGTGTACAGCCGGAATAATGACACTTACCTTATAGAGTTGCATTAGACTTCAAAACACGGT
Organism: Tonatia bakeri; assembly: GCA_004024845.1. Classification (NCBI taxonomy): domain Eukaryota; kingdom Metazoa; phylum Chordata; class Mammalia; order Chiroptera; family Phyllostomidae; genus Tonatia; species Tonatia bakeri. The sequence continues at coordinate 197,113 of PVIA01002256.1, forward strand.
TTAAACCATCTATTTCATTTCCTGATACAAAACAACCATTCAATAAATGTCCTATCCTTTACTTCCCCACCTGAGGGGCTAAATTGAAAAAACCGCAAAGAACCCAACTTCAAGAACTTAGTTATGATCTGAGAAAAGCCTCCTTAAAAAAGATCTCAAGCTTCATTGCTTAAATTAATTCCAAACTTTTCCATGCTATTAAAAGGCAATGCACAATTTGATTCAGATACGTAACACGAGGCTATGTAATTAAACATATATATTCTAAAATTAATTTTACATTCACTTTTATATTACAGTACACTTATATAGAATAACACATGGCTCTTGATTAAACAGCAGACTGCCGTTCAATCTAACAGCTCAAGATAGATCATAAAACGTGAAAATGCAGCATCAGCACCGAAATATGGTTATGGGATTTTAATATTCACTGCCACACTCTTACCTAGGTAGCATAAAAATGGATGTTTCAGAGAGAAAATGTTGAGAAAATGTTAAGCATTAAGTATATCACATTTCTACTTAAATGCTATTGGGTCATCTAGATGTATTGTATATAAGAGAAATTTAGAGATTTGTTTTTCAAAGTAAAGTTAATCTGGATCAATCTAATTTTGGTCTAAAACTTTTAATTACAGAAATAAAAAACTTTTAAAGGCATTGGAGTTTATTATTTTCTGTATTTCTTATTTTATTTCCAAAATAAAATATACTGAGCTGTGCACAGATTATGGTGAAAATATTTTCCAAATCTCAACTCTAAATAATCCAAATTCTTGCATGGTTGGGGGAGTAAGGAAAAGGATAAATGCAATCCACAAATAATTCCTTAAAGTCTTATTTCATTCTTTTTTAAAAAAGATTATATTTATTTATTTTTAGAGATAGAGGAAGGGAGGGAGAAAGAAAGGGAGAGAAACATCAGTGTGTGGTTGCCTCTCTCACATCTCCTACTGGGGACCTCACCTGCAACCTAGGCATGTGCCCTGACTGGGAATCGAACTGGCAACCCTTTGGTTCACAGGCCCACACTCAATCCACTGAGCTACACCAGCCAGAGCCTTAATTCATTCTTTAATGTGATTTTCTTCCTGTCTATAAACCTGAGTCTGAGCAGTAAAAACGATGGTAAAATTGGCCATTTGAGTTTCATTTTACTCACCTTCCAAAGTTGGAAGACTTTTTAGGTAGGGAAAACCCTGCGTTCTACTCAAACTCCACTGCTCACTGTTCTTACATGGAAGTCATTTCCCTTCAATCTGATCATGCCTGAATAAGACCTAGCAAAAATAACACATATTTTTAAATGTAAACATTTTATTGAAGTATCCTTGTTATGAGATAGCTCTCCATGAGTCTCTTACATTTTTGCATGTCTTGTGAGCAGAAAAGCACTGACAACCTTTGAACCCAGCCACTTTTTTTCAAGGATGGTTGTGTAGAGAACAGCCTTGGAAGGTATGTGTCTTCCTCCTAAGTAGGGAACAGGTTTGTTTACTGGTTAGTTAACAAAGTCATTGTCTCCCTCCAGGCAAAGGCGTAGCAGGCTTGTTTGCGTCCCATTATGAAAGATTAGGGTCTTCCAAGCTTGGGGTTCCTCAACTGACACAAACCCATTTTGAGCCTCCCGTGGGCCTGTGGGAAGAGGAAAACCAGAGGGAGAGTAAAGCTCATGCTGCTTTCCTTGCTATTTGAGTAATTAACTTCTTTGTCTCTGACTCAGGAGTGTGACGTCTTTTAACAGCATCCATAAAACTGTGGTAGGCTTGCCACTAGGGTAAATCTCAGGCCCTTCACCATTCTTGACACACAATATGTTAAAAAGGTACACAGATTATAGGTGTACACAGATAGGTGAATTTTCACAAAGTAAACACACTCATATAAGTAAAACCCAACACACAGAATGTTGTAAGAATCCCAGAATTCCTCTCATGTTCCCTCCCAGTCTCACCCTCCCAACACAGGGTAACCAACCACCGCCTCGACTTCCAATGCCATTGGTTTGTCTTTTCTGAACTTGATGTAAAAGGAGTCATACAGTTCACAGTTTTATGGCTTATCTTACTCAGTATCATCTTTGTGGAATTTACTCATGCTGTTGCATATATTTTTAATTTCTTCATTCTCATTACTGAATGATATTTCATCAGGTGAGTATATCACATTTCCTGAATTCTTTACCTTCTTTTAAACTCTCACAATCCTTTTTTAGTACCATTTCTGTTCAATTGATCGGTTTTTATATTGCATTTTATTAAATAAAGTTATTAAAGTATATGTATTATTTCCTATAGTAGGCTACTCACTCTTTGAAGACTTAAGCCTCAAGAGAACCTGAGCATTATATTCATTCATTCATTTGTTTGTTCATTCATTCATTCATTCATTCATTCAATTATCCTACATACATTGGAGAGAGTCACATGTCTCTCTACATTTAGATGCCAGCATTATGTCATCCACATAATGCATATTAGAAAGTATTTGATGGATAATTGAGCAGTTAATAAGCAGGAAGCAAAGGGAAAGAAGGCCAGAAGAAAATAGCTCAGGAAACTTACCAAAGAAAGTGTCTTGACTAATGTGGAGTTGATAGTATTTCATAAGAAATGAGACTAGTTCTTAACAATGATTCAAGGACTTTTATGGCAAACTGCCTAATAAATTCTTCACATGATTATCTTAGTTGTCATCTTTCAAACTTAACAGAAGAAAACTTATAATTTACACATTCTTAAATTTGATCCTCCACAAATCTTTTTTACCCCATTAAAATGTACCACAATCTAAAAAAAATACTACAATCTATTTCAGTTGTTCAAGCCAAATATATTAACATCACTTTCTTTTTCCCTTTCCCCCACATCCAGGGCATTAAGTCCTATAGACCACATCTCTGTCCCAAATCTGCACTTGTGTCCATCTGCACTACTGTCAATCCAGTCCTGATGGTTTCTGTACATCTAGTCTGCCCCTATCACATAGCAACCACAGTTATCTTGTGAAACATAAATCAGGTCATGTTACATACTTGCTTAAAACCTTCTGATAGTATCTCTTTGCTCAGAATAAAATCTAAACTTTTTACTCCGGTTTTTAAAGCACATGCTTAACTGTGATTTTATCCCATTCTCACCTACTAAGTTCCAGCCATCCGCCTTTTATTTGCTTGTTTTGTCTATGGCCTTTGCACTTACTCATGCCTTGTCCTGGATGCTCTGTAATTAGCAGCCAGCCTAAATGTCACTACCCCGAAGAAGCCTTCTGGGACTTACCAGTCTGAAGTCATCATCTAGTTACTTTCTGTTACGTTGTCGTATGTTAATGCTTTGCATTAGCCTTCTCTTTATCTGATATTTTGTTTCTAATTTTTGTGTTTATTATTTTTCTCAATTGAAATTGTAAGTTCCATAAAAGCAGGGATCTAGTCAGTCTTGTTAACTAAGAAAGAAGTGGGATGAGATTAGATAAAGACATATGGGGACAATAATTTAATTGACAACATCTTAAACTGACAGGTACATCAATATTAATTTTATTGCTCTTTCTACCTTATACATACATCATATGTATTTTTTGTGTTAACTATTTTGTAATTTGAAAAGTAGAAATAGTATGAAGTTATTATCTACTTATAACTAAAACTTCCATATTCTGTATTATAGTTTTGGTAACTTTTTTGTCTGATTCATAACCTGACATCTGTCGTGCCATGAGGTCTAATGTGTTTTCTACTCGGATGTTGCTATGGCTTCAAAAGTTTTCTGCCCAAAATGACATGTGGACATCTTAACCCCCAGCATCTCAAAATATGACCTTATTTGGAAATAGAGTCATTGGAGATGTGACTAGTCAAGTTAAGGCAAGGTCTTACCTCAGTAGGGTACGTCCCTAATGCAATAAGACTGATGATGTCCTTATAAGCAGATGGCCATGTGAAGACCAAAACACAGGAGGACTGGAGTCATGCATCTGCAAACCAAGGAAAGCCTGGCGCTACCAGATGCTAAGAGAGAGACATATATCTGACTCCGTCCCGTAGTCCTCAGAAGGAATCAATCATTCCAAAACCTTGATTTTGGACTTCTGGCCTCCAGAATTGTGAGGCAATAAATTTTTATTGCTTTTGAAGCCACCCAGATTGTGGAACTTTGTCATGGCAGCCTTAGGAAAGCAATACCTGTTTGAAGGGAATAGATCAAACATGCACATGGATGATTTAGGGTCTTCCTGTGACAGAAGAGTGAGACTGTACAGGACCCAGCAATGAAACCAAGTTCCTCCACTTTTACAGTTTCTCTTCCTTCTGCAGACTGCAGTAATGCACGTAGAGATAACACAATGCGCCTGAGAGCCAATCCCAAGTTAAAGGTACTTTAGAACATACTAAGGTAGATGAGAAAATTAAATAGCTCATTTTCCCTGGGACCGTCATTGTCTTTGGTTGAATCAATCACTGAGCTGCATTTACAGCTATAATTCATAGCATGTCTGGTACCATTATGACCTCTCAGATCTTATTAGCTTAGTTTCAGTTGGTAGAATTCCATTTACATTGATTTCTAAAGGGCGGTGTGGACCAAACGGGGCTGACTGGGGATAGACACAGAGGAAGAGTTGAGAATGCTCCAGAGCCAGCGAGATGTAAAACCAAATTTCATTTAAAAATAATTGGATTTATGTTACCCACAAATCTGAATTGTATCTGAGAAGTGCTCCTTTACATCCAAGCAGTGTATGGGCAGGATTAAAGTAAAAACAATATTTAATCTCTCAAGATCACAGCTTGACCATGAAGAACAGTTCGTGTTTTGTTTCTGATACAGAAACCCTGTGAAATGCCAGTGTGTGGCCATGGTGCACCCCACACTCAATTCACAGTGGGTATATAGTAAATGATGTCACTTGGACAAAGTCTCTGATAATGTGGGAAGACAGCCCACCCATTAACGTTCACTACTGTAAAGTTTTTATATGGGCATGCATAAGTCATCTTGCCTTGCTCGAGAGACTTGGTCCAAGGTTTGGATTGGTGATGTTGCATGTGATACACTCAGATCTGAGTGGCTTCTGAATAACACAGGGCCAGATAACCTGTCTACAGGAGGCCTATGGAGGAGTGGCTGAGGGCATGGGAGTTAGAGGCAAATATACCTGAGGTTGAATCTTGGCTCCATTCCTTACTAGCCTTCAGGTAAATTATTTAACTTCATTGCATTTCAGATTCCTCCCCTATAAAATAAGACTTAATGATAATATCTACTTCCTTTTTCTTTCTTTTTTCCCTTTTTATTGTTTAAAATGTTTTAATCTTCATTGAATTTTTTCTATTACCATTCAGTCCCCTTATAAACCCTTCCCCCCAGCAATCACCGCACTGTTGTCCATGTCCATGAGTCCTTTTTCCTTTTTGCTCAATCCCTCCACCCTCTAACTCCCCCCACATGCCCACTTAGCTGTCATTCTGCTCTCTATCTGAATCTGTCTCTATTTTGCTTTTTAGTTCAGTTTGTTCATTAGATTCCACATATGGGTGAAATCATATGGTATTTGTCTTTCTCTGACTGGCTTGTTTCACTTAGCATAATGTTGTCCAGGTTCATCCATGCTGTCACAAAGGGTAAAGTTTTCTTCTTTTTTATGACCAAGTAGTATTCCATTGTGTAAAGGTCCCATAGTTGTTTTACCCACTTGTTTGTTAATGAGTGCTTGGGCTGTTTCCATATCTTGGTGATTGTAACTAATGCTACAAGTAACACAGGGGTACTTATGTTCTTATGAATTACTGTTTTGGGTTCCTTTGGATATGTTTGCAGAAGTGGGATTGCTGGGTCACAAAGAAGATCCATTTTTAATTTTTTGTGGTATCTCCATACTGCTTTCCACAGTGGCTGCACCAATCTGCATTCCCACCAACAGTGTAGAATGGTTCCCCTTTCTCCACATCCTCACCAGCACTTGTTGTTCATTGATTTCTTGATGGCAGCCATTCTGACAGGTGTGAGATGATATCTCATTGTGGTTTTAATTTGCATTTCTCTGATGGTTAGTGATGTTGAGGATCTTTTCATATGTCTATTGTCCATCTGTATGTCCTCTTTGGAGAAGTGTCTATTTATGTCCTTTGCCCATTTTTTTTAACTGGGTTGTTTTTTTATGGTGTTGAGTTTTGTAAGTTCTTTATAAATTTTGGATATTAACCCTTCATCTAATGTATCAGCAAATATGTTCTCTGATTCTGTGGGTTGTCTTTACTTTATTGATGATTTCCTTTGCTGTGCAAAAAATTTTTTAGTTTGATGTAGTTCCATTTGTTTATTTTTTGTTTTGTTTCCCTTGAGTGGGAGATTTATCCAATAAAATATTCCTATGAGCAATGCCCAATATTTTGCTGCCTGTGACTTTTTCTATGATTTTTATGGTTTTGGGTCTAACATTTTAAGTCTTTGATCCATTTTGAGTTTATTTTCATGTGTGGTGTAAGAAGGTGGTCTAGTTTCATTTTTCTACATATGTCTGTCCATTTTCCCAATACCACTTATTAAATAAACTATCTTTAGTCCATTGTATGTACTTGTTTACTCTGTCAAACATTAATTGACTATAAAGGTGTTGGTTTATTTCTGTGCTCTCTATTCTGTTCCATTGATCTATGTGCTGTTTTTATGCCAATAACTTCATTAAAATGTCCATACTAACCAAAGCAATCTATAGATTCAATGCAATTCCTATCAAGATTCCAATGACATATTTCACAGAACTAGAAAAAATATTTAAAAAATGTATATGGAACCTCACAAGACCCCACATAGCAAGAGCAATCATGAGAAAGAAGAAGGAAGTTGGAAGAATCACACTACCTAATGTCAAACTGCATTACAAGGCCATAGTAATGACAGTATCTACTTTTTAGAGGTCTTGTGCAGATTGAGCTGAAGAATGTAGAGAGGTGAAAGGTTTATCACAGCTGTGAGTGCTACTGCCACCCACCCCACTGCTTGTTAGAGTGACTGACATGAGTTTCCAAGCTTGGCCAGCCCGCCTGAGTCTCCATGGTTGCATCCAAAGGTGGTCACTTGCCCTAGCATCTGTTCTGGCCCAGTGGATAAGTTGAAACTTAGGTCCTGGCAAGTCTCAGCTCGGCTGTATCTCTGTGCCCTCTTTCCTCCCCTCTTTTCTACTGCTGGATCATTGGTGGATTGCTAGGAAAGTGACCAGAAGACCAGAGATACTTTTAGGTGAAGTAACAGCTGCAGTGGCCCTCTTCCTCTGTTTTCTCTCCTACTGCTCTGATCTCTTGAACCTCTGTTTCACTTCGCATCCTGCCAGAGCTCTGGTTTTACCTCCTTCCATGGCCTGCTCTCCCATCATTTGCAGAAGCCCTATACCATAACTCAAATGTCCGGGCTCTCAATCAGACAGAATATTATTAACAACCAGTTCTGGCCAATCATAAGGGACTGTGGCAGAGGTAGCCCTGGGGCAGAATCTAGAGGCCTCCTGCAAGGTCAAGAGTCAACCCTTCATTTACTGGATTCTGGGGGGATCCTGGAGGGGCCTCCCTGGGAAGGCACAGAACAACCAAGGGGCAGAGGCAGTGAACCTGGCAATGGAACACTGAGGGGGCTCTATGAAATGGCTTTTGACACGTAAATACTTTAGCTATTAAGTGGTACCTGTGTATACCAGTTACATATCAGCCCTGATCCCAGCCTTCTCCATTGTCAAAATGTGCTATCATTTTTATTTTTATTTTTTTAAAGATTTTATTTACTTTTTATTTTTTTAATTTATTTGTCGCTCAAGGACAGTTTTCTGTCTTTTACTCCCATCCCAGCCCACCCCCAGCCCTCCCCACCTCCCTCCCATTTCCAACCCCTCTGTCCCTAGTTTTTGCCCATGTGTCCTTTATACTTGTTCCTGCAAACCCTTTTCCTTTTCCCCTGAAATTCCTTCCCCTCTCCCCTCTGGTCACTGTCAGCCTGTTCTCTATTTCAGTGTCTTTGGTTATATTTTGCTACCATTTAAAAAAATATGTTAAATTAAAAGACTATTTTATTGAGATACAAGTGACATATGATATCACATTCACCTCAAGTGCACAACATAATGATTCAGTCTTTGTATATATTGTAGAATGAGCACCACAATGAGTCTAGTTACTATCTATCACCATGTGTGGTTACAACATTTAATTTTGTTGTGCTGAGAACTTTTAAAATCTACTTTCTTAGCAACTTTCAAAGATGCCACACAGTATTATAAAACTACCCTTTTATTTTTCTTCTTTCCCCTTTTCTCCCCTTCTCTTCTTGTCTCTTGTCTTGATCTGGCAAATGTCACAGAACACACACCCTGTATGTACAAAATATCCATTCCTTCCTGCAGAGAAGCCAGTGGAGCCTCAGCTCAGGAGGTCCAAGGTGGGTCTATACTAGTTTGCCAGGGCAGCCATAACAAGGTGTCTTAGAACAACACAAATTTATTGTCTCACAGTTCTGGAAGCTAGAAGTCCCAGCTCAAAGTTTGGCAGGGCCATGAACCCTTGAAACCTGTGGGGAAGGGTCTTTCCCTGTCTCTTCCAGCTTCTGGAAGCCCCAGACATCCTTTGGCTCATGGCAGCATGATCTCTGCCTCCGTGTTTACAGGGCGTTCTTCCTTTACCTCTTCACACGTCTCCCCTCTATATCTGTATCTGCCCAGATTTCCCCATTATACCAGGACACCAAGACTATTCAGTGAGGGTGTACCCTAATGACCCCATCATAACTGCCAAGACCTGATTTCCAAATAAGGTGACTGACATTCCTCAGGTTGGGGGTTAAACTTCAGCATATCTTTTTTGAGAAGACACTATTCAACCTATAACAGGGAGCCTTCTCTGCCTCCCCCAGGTAGTCCCTGGGTGAAAAATTTCTGAGGTTCTCTTTCCTCGTGCCAACATCGAAGTCATGATTTAAAAACTAAGTGCCCTTGCTCTCTATTCCAGCACAAGCATGCTGGTCTGAGGACATTTGGTCCATTTCAGGGGGCAGCGATGCTCACCAAGCTTCAATTCAAGAAGGTACTTCAGAGATTTCTATGAAAGACCTATTTGCTTTATAGATAAGAAAACCGAGGGTCAGAGACAAGATTTACTTAAGACCTCAGTGCTAAGGTAAGCTTAATGAAAGCTCAGTGCTCAGTGTCAGAGTCATAGCAAGAATAGAACCCACACCTCTCACTTTTTTTCCTTTTTTTAATCCTCACCTGAGGATGTGCTCATTTATTTTTAGAGAGGTAGAAAGGTGAAGGAGGGAGAGAAAGAGAGAGAGAGAAACACTGATCAGTGGCTTCCTGTATGCACCCTGACTGGGGATCGAACCTGCCACCTAGCTATGTGCCCTGACTGGCAATCGTACCCACGACCCTTTGCTGTGTGGGACAACACTCCAGTCAATTGAGCCACCTGGTCAGGGAGAACCCATGTCTCTTTATTCCCCTTTCACTATTCTACTTTTACAGGTAAGGTGTTGGTTTAACAAACAGGGCATATGCTTTCTTTGGGGGCCTATTTTAATCCATTGCTTTATCTTACCTAGTTTGTGTAGGCAGAGCTGCTAAGGTAATCCCTAAGGAAACACTTCCCTGAGATACCAGTGTATCCAATGAGTCGGAGGGTAATAATGAGGATCAGTGGGTAAGGCATTCTAACAATCCCCAAATGTGTTTTTAACACTGTTATTGTTGTTTTAACATTGAATACACTTAACCAGGAAATCCAAACTTCTTTCTGAAGCATTCCAACTGTTGTGTTTATACCCAGTTGCCACACAACATTTGCTCCTACTGTTTTACTTGGCAGGGGCTGTAGGAAGGGTTTTTGGAGCCAAGTAGCCTCAGATAGGGACTCTTTCCAATCCCCAGGGACCTGGCATAGCCCCAGAATCAATAGTCACAGGGACAGATGCCAACACTCCTCTCATCCAGTGCTCTAGCTAACCTTGGACCAGCCCCCCATGTAGGCCCTGAACCTGGGTAGGAAGAACCAGCTGGAAAAATAGAGCCCTGCAAAGGTTATAGATAAATAAGTAAAAGCAGCATTTTTTTCCATCAGGGAAAAAAGGGGAATCCTGCAGAGGATATACTACATTTTCACTCCCCCAACCCACTCCAAAAAAAAAAATCTCAAATGCATCCATGTTGCCAGTCTCCCGAATTAAAGAAACAGACACGTACTGTCAGTGTTTCACTGTCGTTACGTATTTTCCAGATTACAGAATACAGAATTCTGTCACCAGCACAGAGCCTTTCTGACTTTCATTACACGATTTGGAGAATGGGAAGTGAAAATATACATGATTTAAATGGCAGTGTATAAATCTGACATCTTTCTCCATAAGACGTATCATTTGTTTATTCAGCAAACTTTGACCGAGCTGGGCCTCAGCCTTGCTCACAGATTGTCAAGAACGACATTGTTCACCAGCTACGGTCCACTGTGACACTCTGGCCACATAACAAAGACACACGGACAGTCTGATAGGGGTATATGTGAATAATTCTGCCCTCGAGGGAGAAGTAGAAAATCAGGAATGTGTCAAGAAAGGTTTGGTCTACTTGTTGCTTTATGGAGATGACGAGAGCAGCAGCGCAAAGTTAGCAAGCAGCAGGTACATTCTGTTTACCTCCTCGGGCTCTGGCATCTTGCAGGAACATGTAAAAGTGCCTTCATCTGTGTCTTTCTCAGAGTGTGGATGAATATGGGAAGGCCTCTGTGACCATTCTAACTTACCCCACCATGAAGTAGGTCGAGCTCTGTGGGGTAAGCCTCACTTTTCTGCAGATGGACCTGGTGCAGCGTGGGCTGGAACATTTCTGATGACCTCTAACATCCTGTCCAGGAAAAAGCTGCATTTGTTCGCTTTTCTGGCCCGGCACCAGATTATCCCCCCCAACTGGGGAGGTGCCCGCAACTGTGGTTGCTCTAGAGGTGGGGTGGGGGGAGTAGACAGGTGAGGAGGAGCAGAGGGGCCGGCAGGGAGGGGAGGCTGCAGGTGTGGAACTCATCTTGCTTTATTCGATATTGCTCTCCTGCATTCCCAATGGAAAATAGAACTGAATACTTATGGTTAAAAAATGCAATACATGCTAAGAAAGTCTAAAGTAATTTACGCCTAGTACTAAAGTGTTTTGCATGAGAATATGGTATGATGGAGACAACCCAAGAATTACGTCTTTCATTAAAAGGTTTGCAGCTCAGTGTGCAGTGATATAACTATAGCAGTTTTTCTGTCTTGGTGATGATTTTTTTTTTAAACACTGCCATGCAAACCAAGGAATCCAACTGCATCGGGAATGCCAGGCTTCTGGGTTTTAACTTATTGTCACCTCTTGCTAATCACTTCCCCTCGGTGCTTTACCTGCCTGTGCCAAGGTGAAAGGTGAACAGTTATACCGCCATTGCCCCTCAACCCCACATATCCTGAGCCCAGCTATAAAGTAAACTGTCATTTATTTCTTCATTACTCAAAGTTAGTGTTCTCTAGTTCAAAGCCCATTTGCAATTATGCATCAAGAATGATATACATTAAGGTTGGGATTAAAGGAAAATCAGTTACATGAAAGAAAGGTGTTTTTGCCACAAATCTTGTGTGTGCATGTCAAGAAGTATATTCGCTGCCTAATTTCAACAGAAACCAGGACGGCGCTCGGAGATATATACCTGCATCTGGCCAGTCTTTCAATGAGGGTGCTTTCTGTTTGAAGTTTGACTGTGAAGTCAGAGGAAAAACATCTCTCCCTGGCTAGCACATGCCGTATCTTTGAAAAATAAATAAAAAAGAGAAGGTGCAAGTCTGATTTTAGGCTCTCACGTAGAGTAAAATCAGACATTTATTCATCCTGAACATCCTTTGACAGGAAAAGAAACTGGGCTTACAAGTAAGGCTGAGAGATTTAGGTTAGAAATAAGGAGAGAATGGACGACCTTTCAAAATCCCTTCTATAATTTTATTGATTGTTGCCTAATTATATTCATGATCTTGCTGGCCTGTGTGGAGCAACCATTTGCTGATTTGACACAAATCTTGATGATGCCCAATGTGAACCAAGGGACCCACAATGGGCCCGGCCCTGAATGAGGTGCTTTTCTTAAACTGCTCCATTTATTACCCCAATCAGTGCCTGGATTCAGATATTACCAGTTCTGTTATGTATTATCTTCCCAGCACAATTTATGGCATAAAGCAGACCATTTTAAAATTGGGCGACTGAGGTCTCAGATCTGAGGCAATACTGGGTTTGGAACTTCTGTGATTACATTCTGTGTCATGTCTTAGAATACCATGAACTCGTGCATGTGAAACCACAATTGGAATGCCTATATTGTTGCTGGACCAGTCTTGCAACATAGAAAGAGAATATAACATGCATATCAAATAGTGAACAGGGTTACCAAGATGTACTCTGGAGCAACAGACTCCACAAGCTGAGGGCCCTGTGGTCTCCTTGATGCTCCCAATTCCACCCCAAGTCCCGGCAGGTCTGGTGTCAGGGATGGGTTTGATAAATGTGTGTGGAACTGAACTTAGTCACTAACCTCTCTTCCAGGCCCCTCCTAGAGTGCCCGAGTCCTCTTACTTCCAAGTGTTATGCGTGGGGGGGTGGGGCGAGGTCAGAGGGGTGAGACCTCTCCATGTGTTTCTCGCATCCTCTCTGATCAAGGCTTGATAAGCAGGAGCGTTATCTGAGGCCTCCAAAGCAGATGCTCAGAACCCATTTCTGCTTTTAACTCCGAGTCAGAGTTTCTGCGGGATTTCTGGGGTCTGGATAGGGGCTCTGTGATCTGTAGACGTTGAGTAAAAGCACTCTTCTGTAACTCGGGGATGCACAGAATATTTCAGGAGTAAAAACTCATGGAAAACACACCTCTGTCTCACATTTCTGTGCCCAGCCATTCCATCACTTCCATCTGGCTCTGCTGGTTTGTAACAGAAACACAGAACTTGGCGAGGATCACCCCAAACATGCTTTCACTGGTGCTGAGTCTCTGTCCAGTCAACAAAGGAGAATGTTTTATTGTGGTTGACGTCACCGGCTTCATGGGAAGGACTAACTGAGCAACGGTGCCTAATCCTGAATAAATCTAATGGTTTGAGAATTAAGGAAAAAGCAAACATTTATTGAGTCCCTTAATTTGAGCCAGGCATTTTATCTAATATAACTTTATTTCCAGCTTTCTATCTTACTGGTGAGGAAGGAGGCTCAGAAACATGGGCAATTAACTCGTGATGCTATAACAATTTAGTAGCGTCAGTGACTGACTTGGGACTTGCGCTCAGGCCCCCTTGAGGAGCAAGCCCAGCCTTTCCTGCTAAGCTCCACTGTCGCTATTAGAGACACGGAGGTACTGCATCCTAACTCTGCCTCCGTATTCTGATACACTGTGAGTTACTCGGCCTGCCGCTCTGCTTTAAGGAGGACACGTGGAATGCTGCCCACAGTCAGCACCCACCTCTGTGCAGGTGAACACCTGTGTGTTGGGTGTGCTCGAGGGTTTGGGAAGGACTAGGACAGGCACCACGGGCCAACTCAGAAGCCCTGGAAAGCCATCAGTGCTTCTGACCAACGTAACAACAGGTGAAGTCTTTGAGGCCCTATCAGGGGTGTCCACCTTTTGGCATCTCTGGGCCACACTGGGGGAAGAAAAGTTGTCTTGGGCCACACAGTAAATATATAAACACTAACAAAAACTGATGGGTGGGGGAAAGAAAGGTTTTAGGTAAATTTACAGTTTTGTGTTGGGCCACATTCACAGCCATCCTGGCCCGCATGCAGCCCCTAGGCCGCGGGTTGGACCCCTCTGCGGCCTAGATGGATGTGACTGTCCACTCGGGTGAGAGAGCACCGGTGCTGACGGGCATTTCGCAGAGGCAGCGACGGCACCGGCGTGCAACCACCACACAGACATGGGACTCCCAGTTTCGTCAGTGACTTCTTCTTTAAACACCTAAAAAGTATCCAAGTTTGTAAGTCCAAAGCACAAGGCTGACCATGAGGCTAAAGTTATCCGCTGCGCACAGCGCTGTCTTTAAATGAAGACGTGTCTCACATTTGTTGGTCAGTGAACTCACACATGTTTGTAAACAGTCCACTCTCTTGCCTGTGGAACCAAGTCAATGTGTGAAATGAACAGAATCAGCATGTTTTTCTATTCTGTTTGCATGTTTTAATCACTTGAATGAGGAGGTGAGTGCCTGTTTCTCCGGTTGATTAAAAATACTGTATAGCTGAAACGTATATATAACTGAATTACTTAGCATTGGATTGGCAGAAGAGCGTGTGGTTGTCATTTTTGTTGTTTCCCGTGGAGAACCCACAGACAGGGCAGCAAGCTTGAGTTTGTTTTCAGACACGAAGAAGCCGTGGCACGGGGAGGCCAGCGCTCTGCTCTGGAGCACACGGCGGGCGAAGAATTCTAACACACACTCTGGGCTTCCAGCCAGGGCCGCCTTGCTACAATAACCAGTGTGATGACCGGACGCAAAGATGTAAAAATCATAATGTAGCCATGGAAAACATTTTCTAAGAAATCATGCCTATTCCCAGATGGATTCTTGAAACTGAAGTTTGGAGGAAAACAGAAAATCTAACATCTCTGTGGTAGACAGATTTCTTAATCTGCATTCATTTAGCAGATCTTGATAAAGAATTTTTGCCTGTGGAAATATTTCAGTTTGGTGGGTATAGATATTTTTCTTTTCTTTCAATGTGAGCATTTAGTCACATTTTTCTACATAACACCTTACTTGACTTCTGCCCACAGCCACCCTGTGGGAAATGGAATTGCAGTTCCGGAGGAAAAGCGGCTTGGCTACAGCCCCAGGGCAGTAGTGGTGGAGCCGGCACTGGGAGACGAGTCTCTGCCCTGCAGCACATGCCCTTCCCCAGACCCTGCCCAAAACCCACTCAGTTAGGCTTTCTAGAGGGGTCCCCTACTCACATGGCTTGGAAGGGACATGGAGAACATGAAGAAGACCCATGCTAGACTCCCACAGAACTTCTCACAGGCCAAGGCTGACCCACAATGAAATGGTGCAGGTGCAGTGGTTGGTTTCACTGACGGTGTGGCCTTCCCCACCGCCAGGGCCATTTGGACGCCATCACTATTACCAGCAGCGCTGGAATCTCCTTTCTGACCTGTGGACTTTTTTGATCTAGATATTTTCTAACTCTCTCCATCCCCAAAATCCTACCCTTTCAAAAATATCTATAGCAACCAATGATGAATAAGTAATGAATCTGATAATCCAAGACTGTTTTTGGCAGTGACCTTGTGGAGATATTCATATGCGCAGGCGTGACTGCTACAGTGGAAATTTCAGATACAGCTGCAGACTAGTCGGGAAACCTCAGAGGAGGGCTGAGGATCCGACAGAACCCCAACAACCACTCTGTCTGCCTAGATGGGGTGTGGCTGGCCCTGGACCAGCTACACATGTGTATCATGTCCTTGTTTCAGACTCATCAAATGTTAAGTTAGGGAGTATTTTGTAGGATACATTTTTGGTATGAGTTATGGAAACTGATTTAAACTAGCCTAAAGAAAAAGTCTATGTCAAGAATATGGAGGTGAGAACTCAAGGAGAACTGAGGAAAAGTTGAACAATCAGGTGTCAGGAAGAGGCAGAACAAAGGCTGCTCTGGAGATGCAGGCATAGGATTTAAATTTGTTCTCTTGCTATTGTAACCAAACAAAAATGTGGGTTTGGCTGCCTGTCACCACAACTGCCAAACTCCTGAGACAGATGCTGGTGGCAAAGGAAGGAAATGTTATTCAGGTGCTGTGTGATCTGGGAGAATGGTGGACTCCTGCCTCAAAGCCCATCTCCTCAGCAAGACAGAAGCCAGTGTCCAGAGTCCCTGCTGCAATTTAAAGTGCATTCCTTTGGAGCCCTCAGGCAGCTGCTAGGGAGTCACAGTCCACAGTCCTGTGGGTGTACCCTGTTCAGGTAGGGGAGTACCCTGTTCAGGTAGCTTAACTTGTTCCCAGCTGCTGTTTGTTCCAGGCTCATTCCTGGAGCCTGCGTGTGGAGCCTGCATGGTCATGGACCATGTGGCTGCAAGGGCTGCGAGTGTGTGAACATACCAGCCAGTGTGTCGCTGGGCGGGCAAGAGAACATTTCTATGTTTTCCTGGGATTATATTAGCTGGGTGAGGGGCAGACCAGGTGCTTTCTCTTGCTTTGGGTGGGTCCACCTCCCAACCAATACCTTCTTTCCCCAGGCTAGACTGACAGGCCTCTCTGGATCAGCACCTTCCTCTGTGCCATTTTGACTTCTGTGGTGCATATGCCTGCCTTCTGCTTGTCCTATCCTCAAGCTGGTACCAGAAGAAGGGCGGAGGAGTTCCTTTATTCTATATCCAATTATCTTGCTAGTCTTTCACAGAGCTCAGTGTAAGAAACTCCCTTTGCCACCATCTTGGCCAATGGGCAGAGACTCCCTGGTGCTCAGGACAGACCACCTGCTGGTAACACTATTAATGTGACTTGGTTCCCAATACTCACACTGGTTCTCAGTCCAAAGTTTTGAAGAAAAAGAGCCAGACTGATCCAGTCTGAGCCAGGTGTTCACTTTAATCCAATTAACTCTAGACTGTGAGGCAAGGTCTGAGGCCCAAACACAGTATATGGAGGAGAAGAGAGATATCTACTGCGAGGTTATAGTGTCATACTGACCACCCTTGAGTCAGTTCTCTTCAGTTTACAGTGGAGGCAGGAGTCCAGAAAAATGAAGTGACTGCCTCAAGGCCAAATAGCTGGGAATGAAAGATCCGCACTGAATTACCAGTCCCTCCTGACTCCAGGGACAAGGCTCTTTGATCTGTCCTTCTGCCTTTGTTTCTGCAAATTCATAGCCTCAGTCTATCTTCCCTCCCACCCACCCTGTTCACTGCCCACACAGTAGTCTTCCTAAAGCCCCAAACTAGTCACGACACTGCTCTGCTATGTGGCCATCTATTGAGTCTAGTCCAAACTCCTTAGCAAAATGAGTAAGCAAAACCCTATTAATCCCATCAACTAGGTGACTTAAGCAACAGAACTTCATTTTCTCACAGTTCCGGTGGAGGAGAAGTCCAAGATCAAGGTGACAGCAATCCTTGGCCAGTAGATTGCAGGCCTCTCACTGTGTGGTCACATGACCTCCTCTTTGTGTGCTCAGGGATAGAGAACTCTGGTGCGTCTTCCTCTCCTTACAAGGACATCAGCCCTGTTGGATAAGGACCCCATCTTTATGACCTCATTTAACCTTAATTGCCTACATAAAAGCCCTGTCTTCATACACAATCGCACTGAGGGTGAGGGTTGGGGCTTCAACATAAGAATTTTGGAGAAACACAGTTCATTCCCTAACATGGAGCTTTTCCCATTCTTCAACACAATCTTTCTCTCCCCATTCCCCTTCTGTTCAGGCACTGGACCTACCTCACCTCATACTCACAGCCATACTCTTTTTGTTTCTCTCCCCCTGGAATGTTCTCTGCTCCTTGTTCTCTGCTTGTGCTCCCAGCTCAAGGGCCATCATAGCATGGAGCCTTATAGACAGAAATCCTCTGTTAGATGTTCCCCATGTGCTCCTTCAGCATTGTTATGCACGTGTGCACCTCGCATGTGCCCTGTGTATGAGTCACATGTAAATATTGTTGCTTTTGCCACATTGTATTTAAATTAGTTTGTTTATGCATTGCTGTCACAAAATAGAATGTGAATTTCTAGAGGGTAGGAACTATCGTTGGATTTTATTCTTTTCTCCTTACTACCTACCCAGCATTTGGCACACTTCAATAAGCGCTGGTTGAATAAATAAGTAGAATGATTATGGAAAGGAAAAACTAGTCACCATATTCTTTGCCTCCATTTCATTACCATCTATTTCAGGAAAATATTTTATGAAACATGGAAGTATATGCATACTAGAAATTGAAGGGAAAAGCAAAGAGTAGAAATTAGAACATTTTTTAAAATGAAAAGGGAAGCGGAACTTTGCTAATTTACTAATGACAATGGGGAGACCCAGTTCAGATTATGAATTTTGCATAGTGGATCCCTGGTGCATAAACAAGGGAGGAATTTATCATACTCTTTCATGTTGCTCCCTAATAGTGCTACCAGGCTTTTGAGAAGCTGCAGTGGGAGACCCATGAAACAACCGGATAGGCAGATGAGAAATAAACATGATAAAATACAGGAGTACCACACCACCATAAGACTCACTTTTTCATTCATTTTGACAAGAGTAATGTAGTTTTAATTACTAATGATAATATATATTGCCTAGTAGTAAATGGCTTGTGGTGTATTTTTGTAAACTTTTCATCTTAGAATACCGCAATACACCCAAATTTGTTCATTAAGACTTTGTTACAAACCAAGAGGTTATTGACTGTCAGGGGAAGATGAGAGAATCTATGAATCAGCAAAGACTCATTAATAACCTCCTACTGTAGCAATTGTGTACCTTGAAAATTGGAAAGCAAGATGCAGTGGTCTTTTAAAATATTTTTATTTAATTGAAATATTATAATGTCAAAATTAATAAATTGAACAAATGCCATACTCAAATCTGTTTAAAATGATTGAAAAATTGATTAAGACTGAGTCTCATTTTCAAGGTCAAAGAAGTAGTGTATAGAATGTGTTTGCCAGACAAGCTACCAGAGACAATTATTTTATTTTGTTTATGCTTATAATTTGTAGCACTCAATACCCCTATTGATGTGTGTTTGTCCTCAACAAATCATTCACAATTATCAATAAGAATTCAAAGAATGCAGCTAGGGTGTGAAATTATATAAATCACTCCACTGCAAAGAAAAGGCCCTGGAGGTGAACAGTATCATTAAATTTTTCAAAAGAAAATTATGTGTTTGTAAGAAAATTATGTGTATCATTTGATGAAATGATTGTCATAGAAAATTAAATCTCACCTTGAAAGAAATGAGTTAGAATGAGAAAAACCACCATAAACTCTCTCTAAGGGAATTGTACTTCTTCATAAAGGAATTTTTCTCTAAGCCTCTACTCATAGTATATGATACATGTCAACTACACATATGTTCACATATGGTTTGGTGTAAATACACATTTTTACTCATGCTGTATTCTTTGGGCCTAATTCAGACTCATGTCAAGGGGAAAGAAAGAACTTTTGCATCTTCTAATTCTGTTTCTCAAATTGTGGCCTATAAACTGCCTATATTAGAATTCCCTCAGATACTTACTGAAAATACAAATTCCCAGGTTCTAGCCATGACCTGCTGAGTCAAAATCTCAGGGGCAGATCTTATAATGAGGCACATTAAGGAAACACTTATCTAGGTAATTTAGTCAAAACTTACTTCCAAACCATCCAATTGGTTTCAATACATCAGTAAAGGGACATAGAGGGAAGCTTTACAAATCCACTGATGGCAAAAAGGCTTTTATGACTTGGAAAAAGCTTCAGTAATAAAATTTTTTTCAAAGAGATGCAGTTTTCATATTTTTTCAGTGCTGTGTATATTATAAATGAAGGCACGCAGGAGTCTTCACTCTCCTGGTGTTGCCCTCAGTTGTGGGCAGTCATGTCACCCAAGGACAAACCTTCTCTCTGAGACATCCTGCATGCAACACTGGTCCATGGAGATAAGGAGGGGGTTCTAAAGGCCTGGTGCCCTTTCTTCAACTTGAAACAGCTTTAAAGGGTAACCCTAGGCTAGAGCCTCCCCACGGGAAATACTGAGGCTTTTGATGTGACTGCGTTGATATTCAACTCCTCCCTCTACCCAACCCTGTGGCTCTTGCTCCTTCACAGGTGTGCATCTAGGGGCACCCCCCAATACTCTTCCTGCATGCAAATCACCATCAGTAAGCCTGTTTCCAGGACAACCCACTTACGACACCTGGCCCATCCCGGTCAGTTAGGACCATGCACAGCCCATCCCATAGGAGGGAGGGCACCATGGCCACCACTTTGCAGTGGTCTGAGGCAAAGGACACTAGGACTTCTTTGCTGTTTCTGCTCCTTTCTCTGAGGCCCACTCATTGAAATTCTATGCTTCTTCCAACTCAGCTTCCAGGAGCCCCTGTTGGGAACATTCTACACACACCCCTTTTCTGCCAACATTGTGTGCTAATCCTTGTGTGAGTGGTGAGAAATTTTACCTTATGACCATTAACTTCCTTCTGAAGTTAGAACTTTTCTTTCTCCCTGCAACTAGGTCTTCAGAGAATCCAGAGTATCAAAAGGTTTTCTTGTACTTTTTTCCCACTCACCACACTCGCATCCCTATTAAAGACTGGCTCACTTGAAGAATAGGATCTGCTTTCGATGTCATGTCCAGACTAAAATGAATTCTTACTCCTGCTGAGATGGATACCCTCCTGAAAACCTGGCCATGTGGTCCGCTTGGGCATAAGACCTGCCCTGGACCGTGTAGCAGGACTTCACCTCCCTCCCCTGCGACCCCAGGAGCAGACAGCCGTCGAATTACTTCGTGCACCAACTCATGGCCTTCGCGGCTGTCCACAGTCGGGCCCTGACCCACATCTCCACCTTCACTCTAACCCACACAAGCCTTAACCCAACAACACCCAGCTGCTCGTCACTCTCTGCTCCCAACCTCAGCTTTGGGTTGTGAGCCTTTGTCCAAATCTGTCACCCCGGTGAACCATCATTCTCCTCATTCTGTACAAGCTTCATTCATTCAACTCAAGTGCCACTTCCTGCACGCAGCCTCTTGGGTCCCCACGTGAGAAGTAACGTGCGCCCGCTCTGGGCCTCTGCGCCTCTCTCACAGCATCAGCACCCTCTGTTTTGAGGTTGACTGTACACGATTTCTTTCTCCTGCTAAAATGCAAGTTTCCTGAGGCCTGGGGTCGTGTCCTGACAATGTTGTAGCCCCCGTATGGCCTAGTACAAGTGCCTTCACACAGTGCAGAGAGCATCCAAAATATTCAGTATATCTCTGTCACAGTTACAGAGAAATACTAGTAGGAGGAGGGCACCTCCCAAAACAGAATTATCTTCTGGAGGACAGACCCCTTGTGGTACGGGCTTCCCCTGCTGGGTGAGTGTTCTAGGGACCCATCTGTATCAGTGTACCAGCTGGCGTTGTGTGAGAGCCTGCGTTTGGCTTCAGTGAGTTTTTTGAAGGCTCTTTTAACCCATTTGTGCATTTCATGATGGGTGATTTACAAGCACACCGGCCCACACTGAGCTGAGTGTTTAACAGTTTTTTGCCAAAAACAGCATGCCTCACATGCCCCAGCCTCCCTATTCACTGGATCTCTCCCTGAGCAACTTTCTTTTTGTTTCCCCAGATGAGAAAATTCTGCCAAAGGAAATGTTTTGCCAATATGGAAGAGGTGAAACAAAAAACGGCAGAAGCACTAAAAGACATCAAAGTTGACAAGTTCAAAACCTGTTTTGAGCAGTGGGAAAACATCTCAATAGGTGTGTATTGCATTAAATGGAGAGTACTTTGAAGGTGACTGAAGTTTAAACATGTAAGAATAAATATACAATTTTTTATAAATAAACTCTGGGTTTTTGGGGGTCCCCCCTCGTATATTGTTACTTCTGAGGCATTTTTATAAACACAGCCCTGTTCTTCTCCAAAAGAATTATGAGCATTAAATATCAATAAAAACTATATACTTAAGAATCTGTGCCCAGGGCGAATCCATGTACCGTGTTGCCTCCTAGAACAGTCCCGATTTACTCCTGAGGTTCTGGTGTAATTATTTATACTGTTCCTTTTGCTCTTAAAAGTGCCCCAGATTGGCCGATAAATTTTATGGGCACCCTACTTACACAACTCAAACCATCGGTTAACAATATGCTCTGCCCACCTGCTTGTAGGAAAATCACACAGTAAGAATTTCAGAACGAGAGTGTGCCTTGTACCTTTCACCTGCTCCCACACACCCCTTTCCTGAGTGTTTTATTAAGGGCCAGCGCACAGAGTCATCCCACACCAGGGCTTTTAGGAACCGTCTCCAGCAAGTGGACACTGGTACAAGCCACGCCAGGTCCTCTGTTTAAGATCCAGCCACTATTCTTCTCTTTTGTGCCACCAACAGAATGGGGAGGCCATTTGAGGGTCCCCAGTTTCTCTCACTCAGTTTAACCAAAGCTGAAGGATTTCCGCTTAAGGGTAGATGCATCCCCTCCAGGACTGTTCAGCAAAACGACTCAGACTGGCACAGCAGGATCAGGGGTGGATTGTGACTGCCTTCAAACAGCTGCTGCCAGCAGAAAATGCCCCAGCCTCACCGAGATGGTACAGATTTTCATATCGTTCTGTATGTTTTCAGCTCATCATCAAGTAAGTAGATAACAAATAACTCGTACATCTAACCCTCACAATAGCCCTATTGGTTGCTCTTGCAATTACTGTTCTACAGATTTTCTTACTTATAGTTAACATTAAGATAGCTCCCATGTTTTAGTGTTTACCATGCTTATGCAGTGCCTGATATTGTGGATATTAGCCTGTTTAATCCTCACCATACTAGCTGAATGCTGGCCTCTTTCTTAGTCATTACCTTGTCCCCTCGAATACCAGCTTTGTGAGGGCAGGCTCTTGTCTTCTTCACAAGGATCTGCTTGGACCCCGACACACAAAAGTACTACCCAACAGGTTTCAATTCCCATTCACACCCGCCCTCGCCTTTTCCATTTGAGTTGTAAATTTTGAATCAGGCAGAATTGGACAAGATCATAAAAGCCACAAGATGTATCGAGTACCATAGCCTTTAGTTATTTTAGTTCATTAAACAGAAAAATAAGAGTACTTCTTTTTTCTTCATAGGAAAACAGGACCAGGTAATGTCACATAATATTTCAAAGTAAAATTTATCTTTATCAGCCAAGCAGTGAACAAGGAAACACTAAATGTTCTTTTTAAGAAATGATTTGCAATGAATTTTAATCCATTCTGATGGTTCAATAAAAAGAGAAATACAGACTTCCATAGGTCTCTTAATGCAGATTGCTATAGTAATTTATAAACAACAAATAATAATAATGTAATGATTCTATCATGCTGCCAGTGCGCTCGACAGCAAATAGTATATTTAAAAGAATGAATTTGCCACCGCAGTGTATGCCAGTGACTAGGATCTAGCATTGCCTTCAGATTAAAAAGATTCATAGGATCATATTCATGCATTTTAGAAAGATATTTATTCTGACAGAGATAAAAATATTCAAGGTATAATTATTCACAGTCCTTGTCCCCCTCCTGTCTCCCAAGGGGGATCCTTTTGTGCCACCAGAAATCGGTAGGGTAGACAACGGGTAGTGACAAACCTGGAGAAACTGAGAGGCTTACTGGCTCTACCCATGCATGAGCATGAATCTGCCGGAGAAAACAAAAAAAGTTGAGAGTGGAGAGGAAGTGAGAGGATCTTGTCCAGAAAGGGCAGAACTGAGAACTTTCTGGAAGCTAATTGGGCTGCTGCTATGAAAAGGGGGCTGTGGGGAAGAGAGTTCAGGTAAAGAGATGAGTTCAGAATTCTCATTTCTTGCTATGCACAATGAACCATCATAACCACCTTGCTGGAGAGAGCGTCTCCTGAACTCCCTCCACAGCTGGCCTCCACCGTGGAGCACAGTGCTTAGCAGACTGAGATAGCAACAGCTAATGCCCATGTAAACACAGTTCCTGTGTGCCAACTTGTTGGGGCCTTAGTTCACTGACGCCGTCAGCAAGACAGCATATCGGGGTCTGAGCCACCAGCACTGCCCCCTGGGGGCATCCGCAGAGCACACGAACCAGCTGCCAATCAAGGTACTGGTCATGCACCTGACTGACCAATCAAGGCACTGATCACGCACCTGACTGACCAATCACTAGCAAGGGCAGGAGGTGAACACGCACGGAGCAGCCTATCAGAGCAGCTTCCCTTTTCCCGTCCCTATATAACCCCCGCCATTTAAATAAAAGTTTGCAGCTTGATCAGAATCCTT
>PVIA01002257.1:0-220992 GCA_004024845.1 Tonatia bakeri
CTCTCTCTTTCTCCCTCCCTTCCCTCTCTAAAAAAAAAATAAATAAAATCTTTAAAAAATATATATAAAAAAAAATAATATATTTTTTATTTTTTTTAATATTTTTTATTTATTTTTAGAGAGGGAAGGGAGGGAGAAAGAGAGAGAGAGAAAAACATCAATGTGCGGTTGCTGGGGGCCGTGGCCTGCAACCCAGGCATGTGCCCTGACTGGGAATCGAACCTGCGATGCTTTGGTTTGCAGCCCGCTCTCAATCCACTGAGCCACACCAGCCAGGGCAGCCTAATAATTTTTAAATCTCATTAAAATTATATTGGGGTCAAAAGTTTTATAGGTATTCTGCCAATATTGAATGTTTTGATTGTGAACGAAAGATACAAAAACTTTGTAATATAATAATGAATAACAGATTTAACTACTCAGTCAATAATGAGCTAGTTTTTAATTCTGAGAGGGACCCCTCCTTTTCATTTAAGAACTTAAAAATTGACTACATCTAAAGGAATTGACATTGTTTTACTCTGAAATAACATTGTTATAAGCATGGCTTTTTACAGGTTTATCATGGGCATTAAAATCTTTATGCAAACAAATTCCATAACTGAAATACATTAAAAACACCTTTTCCTTATTTCAAGACTAGAAGCCAATAAAACTTGATAATTTTAGATAGCATTCTTTAATAAAAGGAACAAAAATATGAAAAAATGTTGAGTCATCACTTGAATTTTGAAATAGTTACGTTCAGTATTTTTATCTCTACCCTTCTACAGTTTAGAAAGATGTGAATCATTTTCTTTAGTATTTTCAAAATAACTACTTTGAAATTGAGTTGGCATGTGCAGTCTCAATTTGTGTGTAAAATAACTAGCATATACTTTAACTACTGATCTTACTGCACTTGTTGGAATTCCTGGTGCATCTCATGTAATTATTGGTTATAAAAGTAAACAGTGGGTAACTGTAGCAACTTATTTTTAAATAGAAGATTTTCTCCCTTCAATCTTTAAGTACAGTAACTTCAGACTGCATTTACTCCATTGTCACCACATTGTAGAAACCAGAATGAATTGGAAGTAACTTTTCCTCAATCTTTTTAAAAGACAGAAATTCAGCTTGTTTAAAATAAAAATTTTACCCTCTACTAATTTATAATATTGAGCCTAAGTTGTCTTTGAGCCTAATTTGGGCCTAAGTTGCTGAAAGATTGTTAATTATGCAATTAGTAATGTAATTATATTTCAGAAGTGTGTTTATCCTGGGCCTGGTAGCATTTAAGTCATTTGGTGGAGATGCGGGTAGTTAACATAAATCCCAGCTGAAAATTATACTGATAAGAGACAGATCCAAAGGGATATTTTGAAAGTAACACAACTTTAAAAAACTCTGTTTTAGCCCGGATTTCAATCCAGTATGAATGATTAATACTTTTGCTTAATTTCAGTTTCTTCTTGAGGTAATAAAAAATTTGAAGAAAATAATCTAACTTTCAAAAATTATTTTATTGCATAAATACAGTACTACATACTTGACAACTGAGTTTTTCCCTCCCTTTCTCTCTGTTTTGGCATAATTGGTATATTTTAGAAAACTACCTGTATTATTACATTTGGCTTAACACTTTTTGCTTGCATACTTTTGAGAGGACATAATTGTTTCCAGACTCAAATCTGAAAACAGTCATTTGAATATGGATTTAGACCTTGAGTTCTCATGTATAACTTGAATCTGCACTCTTCTTATTCCATCTCCTGTGTTAACAGAAACTCATTGTTTTCATAAGTACATCTTTCTCCAGGAGTCTTTTCAAGTGGCAACTGTTCCTTTACCCACAGCCAGGAATTGATATAGCTTATGAATGCCTCTCTCTCTCTCTCATTCTCATTCATTCTGTGTATGTGTGTGTACAGTACACGTGTGTGTTGATAGGAGGGAGGAGAGTAGAGTCAGTATTTTTCTAGTCCTCCATTTACTACTCTATCTACCTGTAAAAACCTTCCCTTTGAGGCACATGCCATCTATCTAGGTGAGCCTTCTATTTCTTGTGGCTATTGTCTGTCAAATCACACTCCTGTTTTCCAAATCTATCTCAGTCATCTAGGTGATTTCATTTCTTTGTAGATGAGATTTTGAACATCATACTTTACAATTTAACAACCTCCACACCAATGTCCTGCCCATCTGGCTGTAACCACATAAGTCTAATTAATAACCACACCCTCTTACCTTGTCTCGTGTACTGAAACTACCTTCACTTCTGTGTTTTTGTTATTATCCGGCCTAGGTCCCATAACCCATTACTTTCAACTGCTAAATACTCCTCCTCCTTTTCAACTTTATCCTTTCTCTTCCACCAACTAATTTACCCACATCAGCCTTCAACCATTTCTGAGGACAAAGGTCCTTTCTTTACCTCAAGATGATTTTTCTGTCTTCTTTCTAGATCCCCACATTTTTTCCCTGCATCTGTGTGATCTTCTTCATCCATTATTCTCCTCTGCCCCCAGTTATTCTTCTGCCCTGTATCTTCCCCCCTTTTTGAACAATATTACCTCTTTCAGTCCATGAACACAGGATATCTTTCCATTTATTTATGTCATTTTAAGTTTCTTGTATCTGTCTTTTAACTTTTAGTTTACACATCTTTTACTTCCTTAGTTTAAAAAGTTTATTCCTAAGTATTTTATTGTTTATGATACTATTGTAAATGAGCTTTTCTAAATTTTCTTTTCAGATAGTTAATTCTTAGACTATAGAAACACAACTGATTTTTGTATCCTGCACCTTTACTGAATTCATTAATTTATCCTAACGTGTGTGTGTGTGTCTGTGGAGTGTTAAGGGTTTTTTACATAAGATTATGTCATCTGCAAAGAGAAACAGTTTTACTTCTTCCTTTCTGATTTGGGTCCATTTATTTCTTTTTCTTGTCTAAATGATCTGGCCAGGAATTCCAATACCATGTTATAAAAAAATGAGAGTAAGCATACTTGCCATGTTCCTGATCTTAGAGGAAAAAAAGATTTCAGTCTTTCATTGTTGAATTTGTGGGGTTTTTATATGTAACCTCTATTATGTTAAGGTAATGATCTTCTATTCCTAGTTTGCCACAGGTTTTATCATGAAAGCATGTTGAATTTTTTTTTTTTTTAATTCTGTATCTACTGAGATGATCATGTGTTTTTTTAAACTTGTATCCTTTGTTCTGTTAATGTCTTGTGTCACCTCCCTTATTTTTTTTAATCCTTACCCAAGGATATGCTTATTGATTTTAGAGAGAGAGGGAAGTGAGGGGGGAGAAAAAGAGAGAGAGAAATATCAGAACATCCATCAGTTGCTTCCCGTATTCACCCTGACCAGGACAGAAAATGCAACCCATTGGTGCACAGGATGACACTCCAACCCACTGAGCCACCTGTCAGGGCACATTGCTTGATTTTTGTATGATGATTTAAGTCCCACTTGGTCATTGTTCATGATCCTTTTAATGTGCTGTTGAATTTATTTTGCCAATATTTTGTTGAGTTTTGCATCTATGTTCATTAGAAATATTCACTTGTAATATTTTTTTCTTGTAGTGTCTTTTTCTGGCTTTGGTATCAGGGTTATGCTGGCTTTATAAATGAATTTGAAAGTGTTCCTTCTCAATTTTTTGGAAGAGTTTGAGAAGGATTGGCATTGTCCTTTAAATGTTTGGTAGAATTTACCAGGAAAGCCATCTTTCTGGTCCTGGGCTTTTCTTTATTAGGAGGATTTTTATTACTAATTTAGTCTCCTTATAAGTTATACATCTGCTTAGATTTCTGTCAGTGATTTAGCAGGTTGTATGTTTCTGGAATTGATTCATTTATTCAAAGTTGCCCAATTTGTTGGCATATATAATAGTTAATGTAGTCTCTTTATGATCCTTCCCTCCCCTTTAGCATCAATTATAATGTCTCCTCTTTAATTTTAGATGTTATTTGTGAGGCTTTTTTTCATAGTCTAGCTAAAGATTTGTCAGAAAACCTTTATATTTTCATAAAACCAACTCTCAGTTTCATTGACTCTTTCCTATTATTTTTCTATTCTCTGTTTCATTTATTTATGTTCTAATCTATATTATTTTCTTCCTTTTGCTGACTTTGGGCTTAGTTTGTTCTTTATCTAGCTCCTTGAGATATTAGGTCATTTGAGATCTTCCTTTTTTAATGTAGTTGTTTATCGTTGTAAAGTTTCCTCTTAGAACTACTGCTTTTGATATAACCTATAATTTTTGACGTTATAATTCTGTTTTTATTTGTTCCAAAATATTTTCTATTTTCCCTTTTGATTTCTTCCTTGATCCATTGGTTGTTTAAGAGTGTGTTGGTTAACTTCCATGTATTTACTAATTTTCTGTTTTTCCTCTGCAGTGGATTACTAGTTTCATTCCCTTGTGGTCAAAGAAGATATTTGGTATGATTTAAATCTTCTTGAAGTTGTTAAAGTTTGTCTTGTGACCTAAGATGGTATCTGTCCTGCAGAATGTTCTGTGCATGCTTAAGAAGAATGTGTATTCTCCTGCTCTTGAGGAGAATGTCTGGTATATGTCTGTTACGTCCATTTCATCAATAGCGTGCAAGTTTACTGTTTCGTTGATTTTTTGTCTAGGTGTTCTGTTCATTATTGAAAGTGGGATATTGAAGTCAGCTACTATTATTGTATTACTATTTCTCCTTTTAATTCTGTCTATATATATTGTTATATCTTCCTGATGAATTGACCCATTTGTCATTTGTATGATGTTCTTTTTTGTTTGTTGTGACAGTTTTTTTTAAGATGTTTCTTATTTATTTTTAGAGAGGGGGGGAAGGGGGGAGAGAGGGAGAGAAACATCGATGTGTGAGAGATAGATCAATCGGTTGCCTCTTGCACACCACCAGCTGGGGACCTGGCATGAAGCCTAGGCATGTGCTCTGATTGGGAATTGAACTGAAGACCTTTCAGTTTGCAGGCTGGCATTCAATCCACCACTGAGCCACATCAACCAGGGCCCTTGTGACAGTTTTGACTTAAAGTCTGTTTTGTCTGATACAAGATTAGTCATCCCTGCTCTCTTTTCATAACTATTTGCATGGATATCTTTTTACATTGCTCTACTTTCAGCCTATGTATATCTTTAAATGTAAAGTGACTTTCTTATAGATAGCATATATTGGATCTTGTTTTTTTATCCATTCAGCCACTCTTATCTTTTGATGGCTTAGCTTAATCCATTTACATTTCAAGTAATTATTGATAGGAAAGGAGTTGCTATTGTCATTTTGTTTGTTTTTTGTCTCTTTTTTCCTGTCTTGCTTTTTCTTTCATTGATTTTTTTTGTATTGTTAAGCTTTGATTCCTTTTTCTTTTGTTCTTCTATTAGCATTTTGTTTGTGGTAACCATGGGGCTTACATAAAACATCTTATTATAAATAGTCTATTTTAAACTGGTAACTTCAATCTCATACAAAAACTCTACACTTTTACTTCTCACCCCTGTACTTTATTACTGATGACAATTTATGTTTACATCTTTTAATATTGTATATCCATTAACACCTTTTTATAGAATTAAAATTATTTGTATACCGCTGTTACAGTATGATGGCATTTTGTATTTGTATATTTACCTTTACCAGCAAGTTTCATACTTTCATATGTTTTCTTGAAAGGATGATATGTTTTCTTGAAAGGATGATATTTAGCATCCTTTCATTCCAAATTGTTAAGCAGACCTGACGGGGGTGAAATCAGCTTTGGTTGTCTGGGAAAGTTATTGTTCATTTTTGAAGGACAGTTTTGCAACCCATTTATATTACCCTTTGTTGACAGCTTTTGTGTTTAAGTACTTGAATACTAGATATATCACTTTTGGCCTGCAAAGTTTCTGCTGATCTGTCCCCTGCAGTTTTATGGTGGTTCTTTTACATGACAAGCCACTTTTCAGTTGCTGCTTTAAAATTCTATGTCTTTATGACGTTTGGCAATTTGATTTTAATGTGTTTTGGTGTGTATTTCTTTGAGTTCGTGTCTTTGGGTTCCTGGACCTGGATGTCCATTCTTTTCCTTAAATTTGGGAAGTTTTTGGCCATTATTCCTTTGAATAAGCTTTCTGGACTTCTCTCAATCTTATACTATGTGTAAGATTGTATTGACCCCTATAATGTATACATTGGTTTGCCTGATGGTGTCTCATAAGTCCCTTATACTTTTCTTCATGATTTTAATTCTTTTTTTTAATGCCTGTGACTGTTTAATTTGAAATAATGTTATCTTTTATATTGGTTTGCTTGATGGTGACTGACTCCTAAGTCTCTTAAACTTTCTTCATGATTTTAATTCTTTTTTTTATCTGTGACTGGATAATTTGAAATAATCTGCCTTTGAGTTCACTGATTCTTTCTTGTATATGATCTACTCTGATGCTGAAGCCATTATTGAATTTTCTAGTGCCCTTATGTATTCTTCAGTTCAAGATTCCTGTTGGATTCTTTAAACATTTTTCTGTGTTGAAATTTTTACTTGTTCATGTATTGTTTTCCTGATCTCAATTGAGCATTTTTATTACTATTATTTTGAATTCTCTGCCAGGTAATTTATTTATCTCTCTTTTACCTGCATCAGTTACTGGAGCTTATTGTATTCTTTTGGGGGCGGGTAAAGTTTCCTAATTTCTTCGTTTCCTTCCTTAACTCTTTGTCTTGCTATCTGTACATTAGAAAAACAGCCACATCACCCAGTCATCATGGATTGGTCTAATGTAGGGGAAGACGAACCAGTTAGCCTGGCCATAGATTCCGAGACCCACTCCAACCTTTGTACTAGTCCAGTCCACCATCTTTGTTCTTAGTGACTTCAAGGCATGTACACTTGTTGGCTCTCACCAACACTCTGAGACAGGTGAGACAGAAGCCAGTCTCTCTGACAACCATTGGAAAAGTTGGAACATTGGACACTTAGTCCAACTATTTCCATTCCCAGGTTAAAGCTGGGATCTGGGCTTTTGCTGCTGCTTGTTCTGTGCTGAACTGGGGAGTAGGAGGCTATGGTGAGCCCTTGGGTGCTAGTTCAAACTGCTGAGTTTGTTCTCAGTGGACCTTGAGGATCTAGAGTGTGTCAAGCCTCATCAGTGCCCTGAGACAGGTGAGATAGAAGCCATTCCTTTGGGCAACCCCCAGAAAAATTGGACTGTTGGATGCATGGTACA
Organism: Tonatia bakeri; assembly: GCA_004024845.1. Classification (NCBI taxonomy): domain Eukaryota; kingdom Metazoa; phylum Chordata; class Mammalia; order Chiroptera; family Phyllostomidae; genus Tonatia; species Tonatia bakeri. Next base: position 7,211 of record PVIA01002257.1, read on the forward strand.
ACTCCTTCCCCGCCCAGTGAAAAAACTGGGATCTGCTTGCTCTGCCCTAAGTTGTGAGGAGGAGCTATGGTGAATACTTGCATGATAGACTGGATGGCTTTCTCTGTTGTCAGCAATCACCAGGCATCTAGAATGTGTTGAATCCCATACTCGGAGACAGGCAAGACAGAAGGCAGTTCTTCCCCCTACCCCCACCCCCGCCACACACACACAATTGGAATGTTAGGTGTATGATCTATTCCTTTACTTGCCTTCCTAAAGAGAAACTTGTTGCTGGGGATTTCTTACCAGTTGTGTGGCACTCTGCCAGAGGCAGGGAAGATAGCAAAAGGGTGTGTCAAATTTTACCACAGCCTTCATATGGTTGATTTTACACTCTGGGTTGGTTCCCAGAGTGTAGAAGTCTCTTGACTAGTTTCTGAATTTCTCACAAAGGAAATTGGTCCATGTACTGTTGATGGATCAGTTTGTCTGTGGGGTTTCTATTCTGCTGTATTGCTGACATCACTTTACCTTTCTTAAAAAAAAAAGATATAATTTATTTTAGAGAGAGGGGAAGAGAGGGAGAAAAACATCAATCATTTGCCTCTCAGGTGCGCCCCAACTAGAGACCGAACCTTGTGCAATCCAGGCGTGTGCAGGTGTCCTGACTGGGAGTCAATGGGAGTCAGCTGGTGATCCTTCGCTTCACGGGATGGCACTCCACCAACTGAGCCACACTGGGCAGGGTTCTTCCTTTTCTTTTTGAAAATCAAATTTTTTTAACTTTCGACATCTTGATCTTAACCTTTTTTTCTTTAACCCTTTTTGGGCCAAACATTGCCCAGTTTATTCTTTCCTCACAGCCAGACTTACTGAAAAACCTAATCTGTGGCCACTGCCATCACTTTTGTTACCTTTTTTACATCAGTTGACCTACTCTAATGAGAAAAGGGACATAAAGTGTTAGAACTGAAAACAACTATCAAAATTACTTAATCGGTTTTATTTTCAGCAGTAAAATGAAGGGTACTAAAGAAATTAAGCAATATGCTGACAGCTACTAACTTATGGAATCCTAATGTATGTGAAGAGTCTTCTGAATAGTGAGGAAAATGGCATCTATGAAGTTCATGTTTTGTTTCATAAGAAAATACGTTGTTGCCCTCAAGCCAGGGTTAATATTGTGATAAAATTATTAGAGGTGTGTATGTGTTTTGAGGGAAGAGACAAAAGAAAAAAGAGAACCAGTGAGCCATTCAGAAGTATAAAGTCAATTAATGCCATTAACTTCTAATGTTATTTTACTATACAACAGTCTAAATAGTGTTTATTGATATTATTGACTCTGGGCTACCATAAAAATCTAAACTGTTCTTTAAACTGTCTTAAGAGACAGTAACATAGATGGCATGTCAGGTTTCTGTCTAGAACAGCTAACCTCTTAAAAAGCTAGTCCTCATAGGTCTAAGCCAGTGTTGTACAGTATAATATTTTCTAAATATATTTTCCCATGCTCTGGTTTTTTTCTTTTTCTAAAGATTTTATTTGTTCATTTATTTAACATTTTTTTAGAAGATTTTATTTTTATTTTTAGAGAGGGGAAAGGAGGGAGAAAGAAAGAAACATGAATGTGTGAGAGCAGCATAGGTAGTTATCTTTCACACACCCCCAACTGGGGACCTGGCCCATAAACCAGGAATTGAACCAGCAACCATTAGGTTCGCAGGCCGGCATTCAATCTACTGAGTGACACCAGCCAGGGCTATTTATTTCTTTTTAGAGAGGGAAGAAGGGAGGGAGAGAGAAAGGGAGAGAAACGTCAGTGTGCCAGAGAAACATCAGTTGGTTGGTTACCTCTTGCATACACCCAACCAGGGACCTGACCTGCAACCCAGGTGTGTGCCCTGACTGGGAATTGAACTGGTGACCTTATGCTTTGTGGTACAACACCCATCCCATTAAGCCACATTAGTCAGGGCTGCTTTAAAAAAAAAAGATTTTATTTATCTATGTATTTATTTTAGAGAGAGGAGAAGGGAGAAAAAAGAGAGGGAGGGAAACATCAATGTGAGAGAGAAAAACACTGGTGGTTGCCTCTTGCACATCCCAACCAGGGGCCTGGCCCACAACCTAGGCATGTGCCTGGGGATCAAACTGGCAACCTTTTAGTTTGTGGGATGATGTTCAACCCACTGAGCCACACCAGTCAAGACCAAAAATGGCATTTTCAGTCCGCAGTTGGGAGTCTGTGAATGCAAAGAGCTGACTGTATACTTTGTTTATGTCATTTTACATAGGGCACTTGAGCACCCAAGGATTTTGATATTCATGGGGGATCCTGGAACCAGTCCCCTGCAGATACCAAGGGAGGACTGAACTTTCTGAGGACTCAAAGTTATACTCAGACTTTTGATTGTGTGGGGTGGGGGTTTAGCATCCCTAATCCTGTGTTGTTTAAGCATCAACTGTTTTGATTTTTAAAATGTATTTCACCATTTTAAAATAGGTTTACTAAAAAATTTAAAAGTACATATGTGCCTCACTTTATATTTCTGTTAGATGACACTTTCTTACTCTTTGGATAGCTAAATTATTATTCTTGTATTATAGTTATAGTGTTTCAATTATTTTCTCCAAAATATAATCATCAAGAGTAAGTTTTGATATTTTCTGTCTAGTAGACTTTCAGTTCTTTGAGAAAGCACCGTTCCAGTATGGTAGAGGAGGAAAGCATAGCAACAGTGAAGTTTATGAATAGCTTCATAAAAGTCCCTGGGTATCTTAGAAGATGGGCAATTAGAAGGTATCTTTATATACCAGTGCCAATCAATATATTCATATGTTGCATTCTTACCAGTGAACAAATTTGTGGCAAGTATAGGCCAGTTGATCCTTGAACACCATGGGTTTGAACTGTGCAGGTCCTCCTTTATGTTTGTTTTTTCCCAATAAATACAGTCAGCCCTTAATATCTGCTAGTTTCACATTTAAGGGTTTAGCCACCTGTGGTTCGAAACAGTAATTTTGCATTTCCAGCAGCAGGTCGAAATATTGTTCCCTTGTCTTCGTATCCTTGCCAACACTTATTATCTCGTGTTTTTGATATTAGCCATCCCTACCTGTATGAGGTAAAATCTCACTGTGGTTTGTTTGGCTTTGCCTTTCCCGAATGATTAGTGATGTTGAGCACCTTTTCATGTACGTATTGTTTGTCCATTTGTATGTCTTCTTTAGAAAATATCTAGTTAGGTCCTTTGTCCATTTTTGAAATCATGTTGCAGTTGACCCTTGAACAACATGGGGGTTTGCTCCAGCAGTCCAAATTCTGTGTATAATGTTTGACTCCCCCCAAATTAACTACAGTCATCCCTCAGTTATCCACGGGGGATTGGTTCCAGGTGCCCCCCACAGGTAACAAAATCCTCAGATGCTGAAGTCCCTTACATAAAATGGTATGGAAGAAGTCCCCTTTGCGTCTATGGATTCCCAACCACGAATCAAATGTACCGTGTAAGATATGTGGTTGACTGATGAATCCATGGATGCGAACCGCTAGGATATGGAAGGCCAGTTTACTTACTGAAAAAAAAAGAAAAAGACTCTGCATTTACGTGGATCCATACAGGATCAAGCCCATGTTGTTCAAGGATCAACTGCACGTGTGTTTTTGTTGTTGAGTTGTATGAATTCCTTATATATTTTAGATAATAAACCTTGATCAGATATATGGATTGTACATTTTCCCATTTCATGGGTTGTCTTGTTATTTTGTTGATGGTTTTCTTTGCTGTGCAAACCTTTTTAGTTCTGTGTAGTCCTACTTGTTTATATTTGCTTTTGTTGCCTGTGCTTTTGGATTTACTCAAAATATTACTAGGTTGCATAAGGCCTTGGAAAGGGAAGAAGATACATGACATTGTATAATCTCTTCGAGTAGTGTGTATAGGAGAATGTAAACATTAATATTAAATATATGTTGAGTTGGTTGCTATCGTATTTTTGGTGAATGTTTTGAAAATATTCTTGCCAAAAGGTTTTAGATTATTTCAATGTACTAGAGTTTGAGGAGGATCAAACCAGATCTCACTGTTCTTTAGGAACTTTTTCCCACCCACCTAGAATTAGGCAATTTTGGGATTGTTGACGCTTTGTTTTCAGATCATGAGGGTAGATGCAAAGATACAGATTTTGGATTAAGATTTAAAACCGGTTTAGATCTTAAAGGGACCTTAGATACTAAATAATAAATCATCTTCCTCATTTTTTTATTTGAAAACTGAAGAAGGCCCAAATTGCTTAACCTGTAGTAAGTACTAGTTGTTCAAGTCAAAACCTGGGAGTTATTTGTGAACACCTTCTTCTCCCTCAGTCCTGCATCCTGTCTCCATTGTTAATCATTTTCAGAAACTTAACTAAAAATACAAATTTTCTAGCTTGGTGTACAAGTCCCTATATAATCTGAGTTTGCCTATTTTTCCAGCTACATTGTTGTCCCTCACCAGTGTTTGCTCTGGCCATGTGGACCTTCCTTTGGTTCCTTCCCCTCCAATTTTGTTTTCTTCTACAGTTTATCAGTTTGCAGTTATATAAATTTATTTGGATGCAAGCTCTTATTAGAACAAGGATTGACTATTTAGTCATCATTTTAATTTCCTGAGCCTAGCAGAAATCCTGGCACATAGATGATAAATACATACAGATAAGTGGATGAGTCACTGACTGACTGGATGTCACTGAGCTTCCACTTCCCTTGTATACTTTGTGTAATTGTACCTACCTGTGGTGATAGAGAATTCAGTGAGAATATCTATGATAAATGCTTGTTTCCTTTTTCCTCTCAGTTTTCCTTCTCTTACTTGGAATAATATAGTGGATTGTTCCAGCTATTTTCTGATCAGTTCATTGTTTCTATTACAATTTGTAGCTGGTGTTTGTAATTCTGTTTGTTGAAAACTTAAGTAGCTGTACTGTACTAGAGTATGGAGGGTAGGACAACAGGGCTGGAACAATGCATACCCACTGATTAAATGAAGGGTAAGATTATCACATAGAGTTAGTTTCCTCTCCAAGTAAAAGTTGCTCTGATTCAACAAGGCAGACTATTTCTCTCTAACGTAAAGTTGGGAAGGACGCAGTCCAGGGCTTTTATGGCAGTTCTGTCTCACAGTCCTCAAGGACCTAGATCCTCTCTAGCCTACTGTTCAAGGAACTAGGATGGATATGGCATTTGTCCTTTCAGAAGTTTTCTGGAAGCCGCACAACACCTCTACTGAAAATGCTAGTTGGAATTTTGTCATGTGGCTCCAAGCTACAAGGGAGGCTGAGAGATGTAGTGTTTGTCATAAGGCTCTGTATTTACCTAAAAACTGAATATTCTAGTAGAATGGAAAATGGTAAGATTGGATGCTGAATATAGGTAGGTCTTTGCAAAAACACATCAGACTAATAATATGTAATCCTAACAATGTGTTAATATGCAGTATATAATATTAATGATGGAAGGGTTAATAATTTATTATTTAACCATTGTAACATACCAGTTTGGTCAGACCACTTGAGATCTTCAGGTAATACTGGTTGTCAGCCATTTTGAGTAAGTGGTCTAGCCTATAAGTACACTATAGGCAGAGAATTAAATCTGATCTTTATTTTTATTTTTTATTTTTTAAAGGTTTTATTTATTTACTTTTAGAGAGAGGGGAAGGGAGGGAGAAAGAGAGAGAGAGGAACATCAATGTGTGGTTGCCCCTCATGTGTTCCCAACTGGGGACCTGGCCCACAACCCAGGCCATGTGCCCTAACTGGGAATTGAACCAGTGACACATTGGTTCGAAGGCTGGCACTCAATCCATTGAGCCACACCAGACAGGGCTAAATCTGATCTTTAAAAGAAGTTTGAATTCATCATTTTTTTATGCTGGTGTAAATATACAGCTGACCCTTCAACAATATGGGATTGAGGTGCTGACCTTCCCTCTCCCCTGAACAGTTGAAAATCTATGTATAATTTTTGACTTCTATTAGTAGCTTAATTAATAATAGCTTATTGTTGACCAGGGGCCTTAACTGATAACATAAACAGTCAATTAACACATATTTTGTATGTCACATTTATTTATATACCATATTCTTGTACTAAAGTGAACTAGAGAAATGAGTAAGAAAATCACAAGGAATAGAAAATACACTTACAGTATTTATTGAAAACCCCACATATAAGTGGACCTGTGCAATTCAAACCCATGTTGTTCAAGGGTCAGCTGTAGAAGTGACATTTTTGCAGGGCTGTACTAATCCCAAGGAATTCTGACCAGCATCATAGAAAGCAGGAATTTCTTAAATTCCCCTCCTTGCTTTTTACCGTTTTCTTTTAAATCTGTTCATAAGACTTTTTCTAAAGTATGTGGACAGATGAAGTATAGTTCAGGATGATTGTTTAGTATTCTTGAACTATGAGAAATATTTCTGAAACATGATTTGAACTCACTTCCTTACCATCGTTCAACACAAGCTTTTTATTTTTTAATACTCATAGACTATCTTGACACAGAGTAGTCACTTAATTCTGAGGAAAATATTTTATTCTGTGGATTCACAGATGTGCAAGTGATAAGTTGAGCTTTTGGGTTGAATCTCTATGCTGAAAGGAAAAATCATTTGTGACAAAAAAAGAAATTCCAGTGCAACAAAATTAGGAACCTTAGATAATCTTTCAGGACATTAAATTTTTATCAGTAAAATGAAGATTTAAAGGCACCTCACAACATTTCTTGATCTGTGAAGAGTAGGAGTAAGTTTTCTGATAGGATTAAAGAAGAGGATTATGAAGTTGTTGGAATTGAAAAATGGTTGGTTTACTAAACACTTAACTCTAATTTAGCCTAAAAGAGTAAACGCCTCAAGAAAAAAGCACATTCCCTCAACTGTTGTTCTTCTGAAAAACAACAACAGCAATAAACAATGTTGAACTTAATTTGCACAATCTTTGACAATAACTTATCATAAGTACTTGCTCCATTCCTAATTTCTTAAATACTTATTAACTCTTAAATACTCTTTTACGAGATGTGAGTTCCTTGAGGTTTGGGGCCTATCTTATTTAGAAGATACAAACCAGTGCTGTTAACTTAAAAAAAAATGTGAAAATATTTATCTTTTAGTATTTTTCATCTAACTTTGATTATATAGTATATCATGGGCCAAAACTGTTTACCCTTTCTCTTTCCTGAGACTATAAAATAGTGAATCTGGAATAATAGAAAAAAACCATAGTCCTACTTCTTGCCTAACTTTACTGCTCACTCATCCCAATAACAAATAGTAATGTCTGGTTATTGGAGTGTAAGACTAGCTTCTTGAGTCAGTCTCTTAAGAAGCCTGAGAAGGGTGGGGATTTAGTAACTAACAGTGGGATCTCCAGCCACCAGTCTGAAACACCTCACCAGAAAGGGGAGGTTGTTGATAGCCCATTCACTGATTTCACTGGGGCTATCATTCAAATACTGAACTATCCATAATAATGATTGTCTTTTTCACTATGAATAACACTATAAAGTATATTCTGTTAATGTTACTTAATAGATGTTGTTGAAATTATTCACAAAGAGGTTAAGTAACCTGCTTGAGGTAACAGGGTTGTGTTTGTTAGTGGGAAACTAGATTAAAACAAGCAGTTCAGCTATAAATCTGCATTCTCGTCACTGCTACAACAGTATTTCTTCTAGATAAAAATCTCTGGAGGTTATTATTATTTTTAAGTATGAAGAAATTTAGGCTCTGGAATTTAAGTAGCCTTGTCCAAAGACACAACTAAAAAATAATGGAATTAGAATTTGAACTTGAGGTAGGCTGACTCATGAGCCCTTAGTTTTAGTTGTCATCCAATGTCATTGTTTTATATCCTGTCAACTTATACATTTAAGTTGTTCACCTACTAGGAGTATGAAACTCATTTTGCATGTAATGACTCTTACGTTTGTTGATTGAATTCTGTGTGTGTATGAATCCCCCCCATTGTGTTTTATAATTTTTGCCACTGTCTTCAAAGTCTTGTGATAAAATAGAATTCATTTCAGTGAAATTATTTACAGGTGGAAGAAAGTGGAAGGAAACATCATGTATATAACAGTCCCTACCCTCAGGAAGCTCGTTTTCTGCTTGGGAAAGCCCTAAGTAGAAGTTGACATAGAACAAGAAGCAGGGTATCACCTTCTTAAGTTTCATTAGGTGCATTTATACATTGTCTACTTTAGAACAAGCTAAAATTACCCATAAAAAAGAATTATTTTTGGGGGGGGACCCAGAAGATAGAATATAGGATATTGTTACTATAGTGGTTTCATTTTCAGATATTTCAGATATCAGGATGATATTTTTGATTTAGCCACCTGGAGGTGGCTAAATCATTTTTGTATGTCGAAATATTTGCATGTCTTTAATTTGGCCTTAAACCATTTCATGTATTTAAAAATACAACTATGTAAATTGTTAACATATTTTAGTATCTTGGTACAGTTATAATAGGGTTACAGGTTTTTACATAGATTGATATTTAATAGCTTTTCTTAAATTCCTGCATTCCTGTCTATATCATGCTGGAATTTTTTTTCTCTATGTTTTCATAAGTAAACTGGCTTCAACTCATGAGGTAAGACCAGCCCTGAAGTGACCGTTTAAAAGTAACTTGTTTATGAATCAATACACTCCCAATAAATTCAATTAAAAAATTAAAAATAGATAAAATTAACTTGTTTGGGAATATTATTGCAATAAATAGTATATTCCTTTATTACTCAAACTTTTCACAACTGTTATAAGTTACTTGTCTTTTGAGATCACTTTTACAGTCTGGTATTATAGGTTGCAAAGATCTTGAGTATACGCATACATGCACTCAGTGAAAGCAGAATAGATGGGAAAGGGCATGTGTTTGAAATTAGGCACAACTTTACTGATTTCCATGACTTTGGATAAAATAATTTCTGAGTCTGTTTTTCCCTCTGTAATAGAATGTAGCAAGGTTATTGTGAGTATTAAATGACAAAATACAGCACCCCAGCACATCATAAATGTTCAAAATAAGTTTTATATTTAGTAATAAAAATGCTAGTTGATAGAAGAAGAAAAAAAGAAAGATTGAAGGGGAACCATGGCACTTTTTTTTTTTTTTGGTAGTTTTTCTGTTGGGAAATAACCGCATCATTGAGCAAACAAAAAAATGGGGGGAGAAAGCCAACTATAAATTGGTAGTTTTGGATACATATTTGTAGATTTGAGAATATTAATTTTATAGCTGAGGGAGATTCTTTGCTTTCTTTGTGTTAGCCTTTGCCTTTAACATAAATAATTCAGTAGTAAGGACTTCAAACAGTTTATGTTTTAACAGATTTTAAGTCTTTATTCCATTTCTGGGTGGGAAGTAGAATTATTTAATTTCTTCAATGAAAATTCCAATGGTCCATACAATTTTAGACTTAGGATTTCTGCATTATGAAATTATTTTTTTCCTTTAAAAATATGACTTGATTAAATTCCACAACTTAGAAATTGTTAGTAAATCTTAAATTTCTTTTGTTTAAACTTCTTTGCATCCTTGAAAATGACATACATGTGGTAGATTTTTAAATGGTCTTGGTAAGAGTAAAACCTTAGGTTCATGGTTTTTATATTTGCATAAATATTTCTTCATTTCTCATTCTCGTATATGGATTCACTGCAGATTTTCTTAATGCAGCTGTCTTTATAGGGTTAAACATTTGCTATATTGTAACATACGAAAACAGTTAAGCTGTTTGGAATTGTTTACTTGCTAAAACCAGTGTTAGTCAGCAGAGGCAGTACACCAGATTTCCTTGTGGCTTTTAGTGGAAAATGTTAAAATAAAAGCGCACTCATTTTCAGTTATAGAATTTTTCAGTTTGATCTGGATTAGTCACAGAACTGGCATGAGCCTTCTAATTGTAAAGGCAGTCCAAAAGCACTATTTTTTCTGCTTCTAGAGGAAGTTACATCCCAAGCAGTAGCTCAGATCTCTGGTAAGTGTAACATGTGAGCATTACTAGGCATTTCATCCTGCGGTTCTGCAGTCTTTGCTATTCAGACTGTTACTCAGTTAGAATGCTTCTGTGGGGCCAATCCTGAGGTTCTGTACATATTTTTTAAGGACCTACTCGTTTGGAGGTGTCAGTGGCATTTTGCAAGATCATCTGAGTACCAGGAAAGCAATCTAAAATCTACTGAAAAGAATAACTGTAGCAGATTTCACAGTGGAAGGAAACTGTATTGGCACAGAGGCAGATGATTGAATAAAGTAGTTGGCTCAAAGAAGATGCACAGTCTGCTGTTTCTTCCTCTGAATGAAGACTATTTAATGGAAGCTGTATTCATGTGGAGATCAAAGGAAACACTGGAATGATAAACCACTGGAGTTTTCGCTTGCTCGGTCTCCTTTTTTTTTTTTTTTTAAACGAAAAGCCTGAAGCAGTAATTTGAGCTCAGATGCCTTCAGGATTCCCCGCTAACACCATTTCTGCCTGGTGCCTGTGCCCTTTTGCTGGAGCAGCCACAGACAACTGCCTGATGAAGAAAGAATGAATGCTCTGCCTTGCTTATGCTATCGATGGGAATAAAGCTATCTGTGTTTCTTCTATTGTATGGAATATCTGGATTAATCAAGCTGTATTCTAGTACCAAGAGTCCTATTGTCTCTTGTGGTCTGACTCATCGAATGTAAATGCACTGCAGCTTTGCTATTAATGCAGTGTTTTTTTTTTTTCCTTTCCCAAACACAGAGAGAATTGTCAGCCTCTAAGCTGCATTTTAAGGATTTGTGCTGAGCTCTATATATTTTGTTTTGTTTTTTTTCTGGATAGTACCTGCATGAAGCCAGTGAAGCTGAAGAAATGAAGACAAATTAGAAGTGGAAACAGAATAGTGAGATTTTATTTTTTATTTTCAATTGTAAGCAAGCCAGCTACTGGTAACTATATGACCTTGCAGGCAAGAGTGGGTATAGCTGTAATTATCTCTGCCACCGCAGTTGTTTCTCATTTCATTCTGCATCGCGTGGTGGTGTTACCCAACACAATGATCTTTTTATGCAAGTAAATTTCTGTGAGACAGAAATTTTGGTAGGAAAAGATACTTTTATGTGAGCTTGTACTGGACTCATTTTTAGTTAATTGACATATTGATGTGAAATTTCTTTTAAGTATTGTAATAACCCAACAGAAAATAACAGAATTTTGTGAGTTTTAGGAAGTTGTAAGTTATGTAGTCATAATTTTAAACTTTAGTTTTTCCGGTAGTACTTACTAACTTTAAAAAACGAGCTGTGCTGTACAGAGAATGGTTCTAAGTGTCATCAGAACAGGAGGAAAAACTACTTGGGCTCTTCCAACTGTGACTTTTATCACATAGCTTGGAATTTAGTATTTTAGAAGAGCGAATGAGTCGAGTGTGTATTGTTGTTTTGGAGGACGTAGAAGATGAATCTCCTGCATTCATTTCTAAATTGCCACAGGAAAGTAAATCCCTACATGCTCCACCTTCTGGAAATGTATTGGTAAGATATGAGAGTTTATATGTTTACTGTATTCTACTGAAGTAGGGTAAATTTTATGTTTAAGAATAAGCATAAGTTTCCACTAGTTTCATTAAAAACCAGAGACAAAGGTATATAGGTATATAAATATGATGCAATATTATATATAAAATGTGTACATTTCTGATTTTTACTTTTTCAGATGTTTAGATAACACTTCAGATTTTAAATGCTCTCTCTTAATTTCTTTAAAAGACTTTAAAAATAATTTGAGAATAGTAGTTATGGCAACTACGTTTCTGTTTTCATTTTGTGGTTTTAAAAACTGATGTAACAAGAGTTAGAAACTCTGTGTTTAGGAAAGGTTGGCTGCTGCCAGCAACACCGAGACACAGACTTTTTCTGTAATGAATTTTGTGTATTTACATGCGAGACTTTCATAGGAAAAGAATCAGACATTATCCTTAATCTTATTTTTAATGCTGTTATAAATTGGCTTCTTGTTTGGCTGGTATAATATGATACCTTATCAGAGAGGCCGTGTCGTTGATTGAGAAATTGTTATATTTAGACATGCACGTGTTTGTCTCTTCATGTTATTCAGGTATACAGTATTTTTTGGTCTTTGAATAGTAGTGATTTTGCCAGCTTTTCTTTCTCTAGATTTATATCTGTATACATGTAATGCAGACCCATGCAAGTTACTTGATGCCACAAACAGAACTTTTCAAAGAAGCCTTCTCTCCTGGGCCTCAGCGTTGATTGGAAACTGTGTGTTTGACAAGTTGTGTCCCATAAGTAGAGGCTGTAGTTGGCAGAAACTTTCTTTTTACTGTATATGTAAACAAAAGACTTGCACTTGAATTATACTGCCTAATTTTGGTCATTTTGAATTGATGTTTTAAAATTAGGCCTACTCCCCCTCCCCCAAAGAGGAATCCTGTATATTCATGTGATTTGACTTTATGACACTTTTAGTTAATGTTGAAAACCAAATGATCATTATTGCTACAGGGAAGAAAAATTTTAGATTTAAAAGTTACATGGAAATATCTTTAGAATCATCCATGTGCTGTGATTAATGTTTTATTACTCTCTTATATTTTAGCCATCACTGGTGCAAGCTATATTTAATGGAGATCCTGATGAAGTTCGAGCACTAATATTTAAGAAAGAAGATGTTAACTTCCAGGTAAACAATTAATTCACTGATACCTGACTTTAAGCCTCCTTTTAAAAACTCTTAGAGTTATGATTTTGTTTAAAAGACATAACATAATTCTGTAACAGTTTTAAATGAGGTTAGAAGCTTCTTGAGGCAAAAAGGGAAGGAACTGGCCATGTTTTCAGGGTAATGACTAAAATACAAGAGAATTAGGAGCCGGTGAGGGGCTGTTGTTCCCCTAGCTTCTTACTTTAAAAATTTTAACAGAAATGTTCAAAAATTACTCTGAATATATATTGCCGCATTTACTTTCTTATATTTACATGGATCATATATATTTTTTACACACATACATATATATATTCTGCTGAATGCCATTTGAAAGTAAGATGTAGACATTTTGACACTTCATTGTTCATTACTTGTATATATTTCAGGTGAGGGTTCTCTTTTGTGAACTCAAAATAAAAGGCATTTTTATTAAGTTTATAATACATTTAGCTTGATTATAAGATCAATTTTCTCCCCTAAATAATCCTGGCAAGCATTGTATATGTATTTATACACAAAGACTCATCTGTTTAAGTTTCTCAGTAAAGAAAGACATATTGTTTGAAAACTCTGCAAATTTAAAGATACAGTGTTTAACATTCAGAACTGGCATGAGGGTGAGTTTTAGAGAGATTAGGTGTATGAATAATTTCCTTTCTGTATATGTTTTCCTATGGCTATTAGTTTCTTTAATTTACTAAATTGAGGCTGAAGATATATAATATACTATAATATCAAATTCATCATGTATATATATTTACTTTAAACACTTTTTCAGTACATTTTTCATAATTTAGCCCTCCGAATTACGGAGGGATGGGGGAAGGTCATGACTCATAAAGTCACTATAGCAACACTAAAACAGATGACCTAGAAAAGGATCGGTAATTCTAAGAAAACCCACCCTGAAAGCTCATCTGAACTCTCATCTTTCTTCTATTCTTTCATACAACTTTACTGTGACCACTTAATTTTAAGTAGATATAAAAAGTATTTATCTTATTTTTGAAAGGTGGATTAATTTTTTTAGTTTAAATGAACTTCTTGGTCACTTTACCTAGTGGAGATATCGTGGAGAGTCTACTTTTCTTAGGATAGAAAATACACACTTAAAGGAGGGAAACAGCTTACTGCTCTGTTTAACTCTAGCTGTGTGTGTGTGTGTGTGTGTGAGAGAGAGAGTTTTAAATAGTACTAACAAATCTTATCTTGGTGAGAAAGTTTGAACTATAATCCTACTTACGAAACAATGATGATTAATTTGTCCATCATTACAAGTCTCGTAGCCAACACTGGTCTTCTCCCATGTTAATTAAATTATGCTAAGTTTAAAAAATTTTATTCAGAATCCTTTTTGAGCATCAGTTACTATGCTGTGATGGCCTTGGAAGCTATTATTTATGTTATAGCTAGTGTGTTATTTCTCTGCTCCCTAACTTTTACGATTTTTAGCCTGTACTTAGAGTCCTTCTTTACTTAACTTCTAATCATCATTTCTTAACATCTCATAGGTTGTTCCCTTGTTCTCAAACTTGGGTCAGAACTAAAAGGTCGGTTATATGGTATTTCAGATCAGTAGCCCTTCTTGAAGGTGACTTCTTTGGTTGCCTTCAGTGATTCATGGTTTTTTGACAAAAATTTTTATGGTTGCTTTTAGGCCTTTACTGTTGTGACTCAGTAGTTTAGAGTATTGCCATAATTACAAGATTTGCTAACTCTTTGGCCATTTTTCTAATTCAAGATGGTACATTTTTTTTCTTTTTCTGTTTTTGTCCTCTGTGGTAAGGAATCAGATGGCGTTTTAAGAGATGTGTGTAATAAAATTTATACTGTTTTTTTTTTTAAAGATTTTATTTATTTATTTTTAGAGAGGGGGAGAGGGAGAGAGAGAGAGAGAGAGAGAGAGAGAGAGAGAGAGAGAAACATCAATGTGAGGTTGCTGAGAGACATGGCCTGCAACCTAGGCATGTGCCCTGACTGGGAATCGAACCTGCGATGCCTGGTTCGCAGCCTGCGTTCAATCCACTGAGCTACACCAGCCAGGGCAAATTTATACTGTTTTGTCAAATAATATCCACTGAATCTTACAGGTAGTAAAATAAGTTTAAGGTTTATGTAAATGTGACAATGGTATTTTTCTAAAATTTAAATACATATTTGAGAATAGCATTTGACTTTTTGAAACTTAACATTGTTTATGAATTTTATTTTATTTTATTCATTTATTTTTAGAGAGGGAAGGGAAGGAGAAAGAGAGAGAGAGAGAGAAACATCAGTGTGCGGTTGCTGGGGGCTGTGGCCTGCAACCCAGGCGTGTGCCCTGACTGGGAATTGAACCTGCGATGCTTTGGTTCGCAGCCTGTTTATGAATTTTTAGAATAGGTTAAAGAGTTCAGATTTGTTTTATTCTGTTTAATTTATTGTTATTATGTTAGATTAGTTTTTTTAGTCATATCCTAAAGGTTTGAATACTGTGAAGCATTAAATACCATTTTTTTAGTAACATACCTAATTGATTTTGAAGAAAACTCTTAATTTAAAGTTTTTATTATGCCTTCATAACATTTGGTCTGAGAAAGAAGTCTGTTGTAGAAGCAAGGTAAGATGATTTCACTAGAAAATACTGGAGTCTTATATTTGTGGCTTTAAGTCACAAGTAGTTGACTCCTGGCTACATACAGATTTATTGATTATATGATACTGTAATCCAAAGCAAGGTGATTTGGGGGTTGGCAAAGATGGTAAAGTCAGAGCTCTGGGTGAGCTTTTCGGTGAGACTTTTCGGCTTTCTCCTCACGTTAAAGGGGTCACTGTTGGACCCTGTACTCAGGAGAAATCAAAAAACGAGGAAGGGAACTCTCCCTATACATTTCCTTTTCTTTCTTCAAAATCAAGCAAAAACATCTTTTTCAGAATTCCCACAAAACTTCCACTGAGGGTCTATTAGTTACAAGCCCACTCTAAACTATTTCACTAGCAAAGGTAGAATGGAATTAGCTTTTGCTTAGATTAATCATAGTTCATCACCTGGTTCATCTGCTGGGGTGAGAATAGGGACCTATCATCACTGATTATATTCCATATCTGGAGAAAAACATTTTCATAGAAAGGAATAAGGGAAAATAGTTGTTTGGATAGGCAGACTAATAGAAGACTTTTGATTACCTGTAAACAGTTAAAATGGCAAACTCTCGGAAAAATAAAAGTCACTTGGATGTGGAAGAAGTGTAGTAAACTAGAAAGGTGAAATAGTCAAAAAATGTTTAAAGGCAGAGTGGTGTATATGTAGTGAAAACAATTGGGATATAACTTGAAAGACCTAAATATTTGTATCTTCCTAACCTTATTAGCTATACTACTTGAGCAAATCCATTTAACTTCAAGGTTCACTTTTGTTTTATTTAAAAATTACATTTTGGCCTTGGGGTTACATTAATGGCCTTCAGGGTGTTTTCCCACCCCAAATTTAGGATACTGTAAAAATTCCAATGACCTTGAATGACCTCCTGCCCAGTTTTCATTTGTATTTTTAGACTGATGTGACTGAAATAATAATAATAATAATAATAATATAATAATAATAATAAGATTATTATTAAATGCCTTTTCCTAGGATTTATTAGAACTTAATGCCATGCTTTGGAGCTCAAATAATTTAAACTAAGATATTAATAATATTTCAGAGTAAAAGTCTAAATTCATAAGAAAATTATTTTCTATAAGTAGAAGTTTTTCCTCTATCCAGAGTGATATAAGTTGCTGTTAATTATAGAATTTTATTTCAGTGACAGTAAGATGCCTAAACCTTTTTATGTTACTTGATTTAACTCACAAAAGAATCTTGTAAAGCTAGTAGGTTAACATTTTCATTCCACCAGTAGGTGACAAAACTGAAACTCGGAAAAGTTAAAAGCGTCTCCAGGATCAGTAAAGATAGCAGAACAGGTATTTGAACCCATGTCAGACTTGATAGTAACTGGGGAAATAAAAAAATGAGTTGAAGAGAGATATGCCAGATAGTGCCATAAAGCAATAATGATTCAGAAATAGGTGTTTATTTCTAAAAGTTATGTTCATATTCTGTGGACCTCTACTTTTTAAATTGTAATACACATGGGATTCTAATTTTCATATGCCAATTGGCATTAAATTTTAGCATTGCAAATGAATGTATACACAAGCCTCCCTAGTGCCATATAGTTTGGCTGAATAATAATGTCATTGAAAATAGTATCAAACTGGGGTTAATTATAGTTCAGCCAGTGTTGTTTTTCATGTTTAAAACAAAGAAAGACTTAGATTATGAGTGACCCTTTTTAAGCCCAGAGAGAATTGATTTAAGAGCTAGTCAGCAGATCCTACCTACAATAACTTAGTATTTTTGAAAATGCTACCTTGTATATTTTACTTATTGGCTTCTGAATTTAGATGTACATTGTTGTTCAAAATATTTTGGGATTGGTTTTGCCAAAGTAGTCTTCCAAATTGTTAACATCTTCTGAACTTCCAAAAGTACTTCCCAGGATTACCCTGGCCAGGTGGCTCCGCTGGTTGTAGTATCATCCCATACACCAAAAGGGTGTGGGTTCGATTCCCAGGCAGGGCACATAACCTAGGTTGCAGGTTCAGTCCCGGTTGGGGTGTGTATGGGGGGCACCTATTCAGTGTTTCTCTGTGACATCAATGTTTCTGTGTCTGTCTGTCTGTCTGTCTGTCTCTCTCTTTTTCTCTCTTCCCTTTCCTCTCTTTCTAAAATCAATAAACATATTCTTGGGTGAGGATTAAAAAAAAAAACAACTTCCCGAGATTACTGAAGTAACATTGATTTTCCTTTTTAGATGAAGTGCTCTGCAAATATAAACATACACGTTTACATTTATATGTACGTTACACAAGCAGATAATTTTTATGCTGAAGTTACTGAACAACCTTATAGGTAGGTCTCATTTGCTCCTAATTTCTCATCTGCTTTATGTCACTGTAGATTCATTTGTATTTTCTATAGTTTTAAAAAATGTAATTATACATTTTTAATAATAATACATTATAATAATATTGTTGGCAGTTAACATTAAGTAGTGAGCCGTAAGTTTACACAGGTTGCCTGAATTCCGCCCACTTCCATCCTTCCCATAGTTCTCTAGTTTTTTATGGAAATTAGCAAGAAGTGCTCTAATAGATAACAAATCTTTCTTGTGCCCCCCCATGTCTCTTCTGTTAGCTGTCAATACACTAAGATTTGATGTTCCTAAGTTCTTAAAACCTCTTCACTCAGTTAGCTGAGCTTATGTGCAGTCCGCCCTGAAACTGTATGTATCTACATGGTCTTCTGAGCTACCCAGAAAAATTGGTATTGGAGCCCACAACTCTCCAGCCCCATCTCAAGTGTACCCACCCAGCTTCTGGCTGGCTTCCATGTAACATGGAGTAGAAAGGGCAGTAAAGAAGAGAGAACCAACTCAGCTTCCTCCCAAGAGAGAATTCCCCTATAGTTTCTCCATGTCTAGGAATGGCACCTCTCCTTTATTCTTGCCAATACTTCTAGATTTCAGCCTCACATTTAAAATTTTTTTTCACCAATATTCAGGTTTTCCCTAAGATCCATAAATGAAGGTATGTTCTGTCATTGTGACTAAATGGCTCTTGTGGTGGCCCTGAAACAAAGAAGGTATTGTTTAATGAAACCAGCTGGGTTTTTTAAAAAATTGAATTTATTGGAGCAACATTGGGTAAGCACAAACACATAAATTTCAGTATGCAACTTTATAGTATAGTATCTGTATACTCTATCGTGTGTTCCCCACCTGAAATCTAGTCTCCTTTGGTCACCTTGTATTTGACCCCCTTTTCCCTCATTCTCCTCCCCCCACCCTGTTTCCCCTATGGCAACTACCATTCCGTTTGTACCTATGAGTTTGAAACCAGCTGTTTTTGCGGCTAGAAACTGACGGTGACTCATTTTTGTATTTCGTTCATGTTTAGTTTCTTACTTAGCATATATGTGTTCTGCATCTTCTGTTTTCATCCCCAGGGTATTTTGGGAACTCATCCTCCATATTAATGTATAGAGAGCTTCCTCATTCTTTATAGCCTCACAGTTTTACATTATGTGTATATAACATAAGTTATTCAACCAGGTCCCCTCTTAGCCCTGGTTAAGTAAGTTAGTCTTGCTAATTGGTAATAAATAGGTTGTTTTCACCAAGCAAACAAAAATTCTGCTCTGGTGCATAAGCAGAAATTTTAGAATGTTTATATTTATTATGATTATTAAATATATTATCAACTTCCCAAATAGATTAAATGTCCTCTACGTTTTTTGTTTGAAGCAACATTAGTGGACTTGTATATATAAATTAACATTGGCTATACAATGGAATTTTTTTAGGAATCGAGTATCTTGTATACTCAGAAATAATCCTGGTGATTTTGTTGTACTTATGAATAAAAATGATAGTCATAAGAGTATAGCAAAAATGTCATAAATTATGTCCTAAATTTCAGGCTGAGCTGAAGTTATTAAACAACCTTATAGGTAGGTCTCATTTGCTCTTAATTTCTCATCTGCTTTATGCTACTATAGATTCATTTGTATTTTCTATAGTTTTAAAAAATGTAATTATACAATATGTCCTTTTTTTCTCTAGCTTTTTTCAAGCCATACTTATTTTGAGATTCATGTTGTGGCATGTGTTTATAGTTAATTCCTTTCTGTTGCATAGAGTGCACATAACCTCAGCAGTTCCATTGTACCAATACACACGATTTGTTTTTCCACTAGCCAACCAATTGATAGATATTTGAGTTGTTTCCTCTTTTCATCTATTACAAATAAAGTTACTGTGAGCATTTTTATACAAGTTTTTGTATGAACATATGTTTTTCTTTTTCTTGAGTAATTATGTAGTGGTGAAATGGTCTGACCATATGGTAGGTGTATGTTTAACTTTTTAAGACACTGCAACTGTTTCCAAAGTGGTTGTACCATTCACTATAAATTCCCATGAGCAGAATATGAGAATTCCAGTTTTTCTACATCTTGACCAATATTTGGTATGATCAGTCTTTTCTTATCTTAAATACTCTTAAGAGATGTGTATCTCACAGTGTATTTCATTGTAGTTTTTATTTGCATTTCTGTGATAACTAATGATGTTGAGCATCTTTTCACGTGCTTCTTAGCAATCTGTATATCTTGTCTGGTGAAATGTTTTCTCAAGTGTTTTTGCTAGTTTCTTTTTCTTATCTTGAGTTTTGAGAGTTCTTTGCGTATTCTGGATGCAAGTCCTCAGTCTGTGGCTTTATTTTCCTCCTCTTAAGACTTGTTTTGAAAAGCAGAAGTTTAAAATTTTTATGATGCCCAATTTATCACATTCCCTTAATCTCAGTTTGGTGTTGTATGTAAAAAAAAATCTATCTCAATGTCACATAGATTTTTCTTGTATCTGCTAAAAGTTTTGTAGTTTTAAATATCACATTTAGATCTATAATCTTTTTTGAGTTAATATTTGTATATGGTGCAAGGTACACGTCAGAGTACACTTTTATGTGTATGATAAATCCAGTTACTAAAATACTGATTTAAAAGGCTGTACTGCTTTTCTTCATTCAGTTGCTTTTGCATCTTTATCGACAGTCAGTTGCCTATATATGTAAGGATCTCTTCATAGACTTTGTTATGTTCCATTGATATATTTGTCTAGCTTAATGCCAATACCAGACTGTTACGATACTGTAAGTTTTGAAATCACTAACTTTTTTCTTTTTCAAAATTGTTTTGGCTATTCTCAGTCTTTTTTGTTCACATGAGAGTTTGAGAATCAGCTTGCCAATTTCTAGGGAAAAAATGAAATCGGGATTGTGTTGACCTCTAGATCATGTTGGCAAAAATTAATATCTAAACAATATTGAGTCTTCAGATCCATGAACAAGTTAATATCTCTCCATGTTTTTGGTAATTTTTAATTTCTCAGCAAATTTTGTAATTTCACTGTGCATGGCCTTTTATATCTAAGATTTATCCATATTTTTAAAACTTTTGTTCCTACTGTAAATGTTATGTTATTTAATTTTAAAATAGGCTGATTATTCTCTACTACTGAGTTTTTCCATAGTACTCTACCCAGTGCTCTAGGAATGATGAGTTTTTCCAGCCTAGCTTGTGGGAACAGAACCCTCTTCCCTCTAATCCATGCATTCTCATTGGGGGTGATATCACATCCAATTTAGCAGAAAATTCCTTTTTTAAAGGTGTGTATATGAACAAATCTTACATGTTACAGTGATTTGTGGCCCACCAAAAGGCCAAAGTTACACACATTAGGTAGGCAGTGGTATTAAAATTTCATTGAGGTAATTGGGGGGGAAAATTTTTTTAGAAAGGTCCTGGGTCAGGGTAATAAGGGGAAAAAGGTTCAGAAACAACTACTTTAATTATTTTGGATAGTTCTTTTCGCCAGTCTCAGGTGTATGTGTCTTAGATACATCTGTGCTGCTCAGTACTTAGCTGAGTGCACAAAGGGATATTCTGCAGTTCTTTGGGATTCTCTCCTTGTACCACTCTCCATCTTCTGTTATTCTCTCCTAAAAATTCAGTCTCCTATGTTCTCCCCAGACTGTCAGTTCTGTTGGAACTCAGGGAAATATGCCTATTAAAAATATATGTACCTTTGTAAAAGCCATTAAGAAGCATTTTATTGATTGAAACAGCTGAATGACATTCCACTGAATATTTTTAGACTTATACTTCACACTTTTTAAGAAATGGCAGTTTTCTATTATAGTTCAACAGTATTTTTGAAATAGAAATTCTGTATATTTTCTAAACAGTTGTATTGGGTCGATTATCAAAATTGCCCAATTATAGATGGCATCACCTTTACTTCCTCCTATTTTGTAGGACCTGGTATTGGTGTGTAATTTTGGTGTTTTTTTAAATTATGAAAAGCAAGTAAGCCGTAGCCTAGGAGTATCTGATTATTGCTAAATTTTTAAAAGAAAGTAAATTCAGTATTTAAAATAGGGTGCTCTGTGAATTTGTCTTTTTAATGTTACTACTGATGGAGCAATATCTAGATTACAACATAAATTAATATCTAGATTCTATAAATAGAATTTGCTGGAGGATAAAAACCATGCCTTACATTTTTTAGGACAGTTAGGATCTTGATCTTAGAGATCAAGAAGTTAAATCATCTCTTTCTTTAGTTAAAGAAAAACTAACGCCCTTAGAGCTTATTTTATTTGGTCACTTCCATTTAGCAGAGATAGCAGGAGAGCCCAGTTTTCTAAATGCCCAGTTTAGTTTCCTGTCCGTGTTATTTCCCCTGTTTTGTCACCCCTCAATTTTGCCTAATGGCTTAGTATTGTAAGAAACTTCCTACTTTTTCTCTTGTTAGGTATAAGTATACAAGCCCTTAGTAAATACATACTTGCTAGTTTAATTTGGCATGATTTGGTGTATTGGTTCATACTCTTGACAGGTATGTGCCAGTTACTTTGCTGAGTACTGGAGAGACCAGTCACACATACTTTTTTACTTCTGCTCTTCCATGCTCTTTTCCTGACTCAGCATGTCAGTTGTGCCCACACTGTCTCCAACTCCCTTCTCCTCATCTGCATTTTCTGTTTATTCTTCAGGTTTCAGTTTATGGTAGGCAGGATTCTCACCCTTGTATGTCTTATGTATCTGTACTATAATATGATCAGATGCATGCTTGTGATTAGTTTATGACATCTGGCACAGGTGACTTGAGGAAAGTGAGATTAGCTGCATGGACCTGACCTAATTACATGAACTCTTTAAATCTCCATCTAGAGTAAAAAACAGAGAGTAAGGGGTTCAATCTGAGGCAGATTCTCTGTTGCTGGCTTTGAAGATGGGGGATCTGTAGGAGCAGAGGGCAACTTCTGGCTGACAGTCAGGAAGGAAAACTGGAACCTCAGTCTCACAACAACAAGTAACAGTTTTGCCTGAATGAGCCTAGAAGTTCTCCTGATGAGTACACAGCCCACTGACACGTTAACTTCAGCTTTATGAGAGACCCTAAGCAGGGAACCCAATACCTTGCCTGGACTTCTGCCCTACAAAACTGTAAATTAATAAATGACTTGTTTTAAGCTGCTAAACTTATGGTAATTTGTTACACAGCAATAGAAAACTAATAAAAGACTTAAATATTTCTTTTGGGCGAATACCTTTCCTAGTCCCCAGATAGTGTTACATAAGCCTCATAGATGCTCATAGTACTCTGAACTTGTCCTTTTTAACACTCATATTAATTGACTTGTGTCATTTTTAGTAATTTTAACTCTGGAGATAAAATTGAATTATTTTATCTAATAATGTGTTTGAATTATTCTCTGTATTTATACCCACTTTATGGTAAGTAGCAGCCATTTAAAAGTAATTAGAAGAATGAGCAAAAATAAGACATAGTCCTTGACTTTAGCAACTTTATAATCTACAAGTGTTTGGCTGCATTGTGTGTCGGTATCTTTGTTTTTGTTTGTATGTGGGTATGTTTTTGTTTTTGTTTTGTTGGGTGGGAACTGTCAGTTGCCGAAGTGCGGTTAAGCTGAGCTGGCTTCTTCTCAGAGTCATTTGCCTTGCTTCCTTATCAGTACTTGTTTTAGACAATTGAAGTCAGTTTGACATAGGAAGGGTGAATTCTTCCAAAAAAATTAAAAAATCAAGGGTGCTTGAAATGCTTGTGGACAAAGGTAGTGTTCTCTTATGAAATAGCTTTCTTATTTGCAGCGTTCTGTTGATGGTCTGTCAGAGCATTGGCTGTAAAGGGACATAATCTACCCTATTCTCTCCCAAGGGACCTGAATCCCATCTTGCCCTCAATGCTCAGGGTCAGAAGTTGGTTCTACGAAAGGCATTTAATAATGTTTTTAGCATTAGAATTTCCCTGACAAACTAGAAAGTGGCTTTAGTAAGTCTGAATCATCAATAGTGAATAAAAGTAAAGTATTCGAAGTTGCTGAACACATAGCATGAAAGCAACACAGGAAATAGTGAAAACCTGGCAAATGAAGAGGAAGTCCTGGGAGCTGACAGTCATTGTTAAGAACTGCCTAGAAAGCTTAGAGAATAGGGCTTGAAGACATGGGGTTCACTTTTCAGGTTATGCTGCTTAAACACTGTTACACAAAAGCAAGTCGACCATATTTTGCCATGTATAATGCACACTTTTTGACCAAATTTTTGAGGGAAAAATAAGGATGTGCATTATACATGGGTAGTACCTGAAATGCCTTGCATCTGTTCTTGTGTTTTGTAATTATTTGTTACATAAAGTTTCTTGTACCATAATATGTTCAAAAAGAAACGCTAAAATTCCTTTATAATACAAAAAGCAAGTATCAAAATATAAATAAATAATTGAATTAAAAAATTAAAACAAAGCCCTGGCGGGTGTAGCTCAGTGGATTGAGCGTGGGCTGCGAACCAGGCATCGCAGGTTCAATTCCCAATCAGGGCACATGCCTAGGTTGCAGGCCATGTCCCCCAGCAACTGCACATTGATGTTTCTCTCTCTCTCTTTCTCCCTCCCTTCCCTCTCTAAAAATAAATAAATAAAATCTTTAAAAACAATTAAAACAAAAGATTTTTTTCCCGAAAGTTTGAGCCTAAAACATGGGTTCACATTATACAAAGAAAATATGGTAAATAGCTGGTACATTGGTAATTAATTGTGTGTACCTATAATAGCTAGAGTCAGATTTGGAACACTCCTGTCCTTTCTCATCCCAAATAATGTATTCCTAGAGAAAATATTTTCCAGCCCTGGCCAGGTAACTCAGTTAGTTAGAACGTTATCCTGATACTCCAGGGTTATGGGTTCAGTCCTCAGTCAGGGCATATATGAATAGCAACCAATGAATGCATAACTAAGTGGAATGACAAGTCAGTCTCTCTCTCTCTCAAATCAATAAATAAAAATACAAAAATATTTTCTATTTAATTTGAATTACATAATTTTAGATTACTATGAAAGTGAATGATGTAATTAACACATTAATTGCTAAGTAAATATACCTTTTTCATGAAATTACAGGGTCTAAACCTTGAGATATATTTTTTCATATCTTAATGTAATTACTTGTTGCATAAGATATAAATTACATAAGTATGTAAACGAATGTACCTTTTTGTTGTTGGTAGTTTTTGTAGAGAAATGTGATTTAAATATTACTTACCAAAACATGTTGTCTTGTACAAGCTCAAAAAACAATAAACTAATCATTTTAGAATACATTTATTGAGAAAATAAATGTATTCTAAATGTATATGAGAAAAAATGTCAGTTACAAAATGTTGTGTATCAACTTTTATCATTAGTTTGGAAGATAAATAGGTATTGTGAGGGTTTTGAGTTTTGTTTACATAAAAACTAAATTACATTAATGTTTTTGTTTGGGTTATTTTTTTTTTTAAGATTGCTTTGCATAGATTTCTAGTAATAAACTTTCTACTTTTATTCTTAATTTGTTTGCAGACCCAAATTGGTAGTTGGAGAAAGGGCATGGCTACAATGGTGAATAGCTCCCCCCCCCCCCCATTTCCAAGTGACATTTTCATTGTCACTTTGAATATTAGTTTAGGAGAACAAGACTTGACAAACCGAGAAAGGAAGCTGCTGTTCTTAAGCTGAAGTATCACGTCAGAGCCTGTCTTCTGCCACTTTTTTGATATGCTTTTCAAAACTTTTAGTTCAGATGTATCTTAATTGATATTTTGGAGGGTTAAGCTTTTTATGTCTGACTGTTTTTCTCCTTTTAATCTTTTTTAAAGTATGAAATACAACACACTTAAAATATGTAAAACAAGTGTGGAATATAGTGAACTAGCTCAGTATGTCCACTACCCAGAACAAGAAACAGAACATTGCTTCCACCTCAGAAGTGCCATTTGTGCTCACTTTTGATCAGAATGATTTCCTCCCACTCCACAAGATAACTGATAATCTGCTTTCATAAGTTTTTTTTTTTTTATATTTCTTCTATAGAAATAAGAAGACAGTCTTATCGGAGCCCCCTTGTAGATAAACTGTCGACTTTTCTCTTGTGGCTTTTAAGATTCTCTAGTTGTTTTTAAGCTTTGCCATTTTAATTATGATGTGTCTTGGTGTAAGCCCATTTGAATCCATCTTATTTGGTACCTTCTGCACTTCCTGGATTTGTGTGTTTTTTCCTTCACCACACTAGAGAAAGTTACGGACATTATTTCTTCGAATGGGTTCTTGATCTCTTGCTCACTCTCCTCTCCTTAGGGTATTCCTGTGATGCAGATGTAGTTATGCTTCATGTTGTCCTAAAGGTTTCTTAAGTTCTCATTTCTTTTAATTCTTTTTTCTTTCTCTGCTCTGCTTGTCTGTTCTTTCCTTCCTTGTCTTCTCATTGATGTCATCCTCTGCTTCATCTAACCTACTGTTTATTCCTTCCAGTGTATTATTTATTTCAGATAATTGCATTCTTTATTTCCTTTTTAAAATATATTTTACTGATTATGCTATTACATTTGACCCATTTTTATTTCACCTTTATTCCCCTCTGCCCTGTGCCCCCTCTCCCACCATCGTTCCCCCACCTTAGTTCATGTCCATGGGTTATACATATATGTTCTTTGACTTCTCCATTTCCTATACTATTCTTAACCTCCCCCTATCTATTTTGTACCTACCATTTATGCTTCTCATTCCCTACACCTTTTCCCCCATTCTCCCCTCTCACCCTCCCCACTGATAACCCTCCACGTGATCTCCATTTCTGTGATTCTATTCCTATTCTAGTTGTTTGCTTAGTTTGTTTTTTTGTTTTTGTTTTTTAGGCTCAGTTGTTGATAGTTGTGAGTTTGTTGTAATTTTACTGTTCATAGTTTTGATCTTCTTTTTCTTAGATAAGACCCTTTAACATTTCATATAATAAGAGTTTGGTGATGATGAACTCCTTTAACTTGACCTTATCTGGGAAGCACTTTTCATTGCTCTTCCATTCTAAGTGATAGCTTTGCTGGATAGAGTAATCTTGAATGTAGGTCCTTGTCTTTCATGACTTGGAATACTTCTTTCCAGCCCCTCCTTGCCTGCAAGGTTTCTTTTGAGAAATTAGCTGACAGTCTTATGGGAACTCCTTTGTAGGTAACTGTCTCCTTTTCTCTTGCTGCTTCTAGGATTCTCTCCTTATCTTTCATCCTGGGTAATGTAATTATGATGTGTCTTGGTGTGTGCTTCCTTGAGTCCAACTTCTTTGGGGCTCTCTGAGCTTCCTGGACTCCCTGGCAGTCTATTTCTTTCACCAGATTGGGGGCATTCTCCTACATTATTTTTTCAAATAAATTTTCGATTTCTTCCTCTTCCTCTTCTCCTTCCAACACCCCTATGATTCAGGTGTTGGAACATTTAAAGTCATGCTGGAGGTTCCTAAGCCTCTTATCATTTTTTTAAATTTGTGTTTCTTCATTCTATTCTGGTTTGTTGTTTATTTCTCCCTTCGTCTCCAAACCTTTGATTTGACTCACAGTTTCCTTCCCTTCACTGTTGGTTCCCTGTATATTTTCCTTCATTTCACTTTTCATATCCTTAACTTTTTCCTCTGCTTTGTGACCATACTCAACCATTTCTATGAGCATCTTGATTACCAGTGTTTTGAACTGTGCATCTGATAAGAAGGATTGGCTATCTCTTTATCACTTAGTTGTATTTTTTCTGGAGTTTTGATCTGTTCTTTCATTTGGGTTTTTTGTTTTGTTTTGTTTTTCTCCCACACCTGTTGCATAGTAAGGAGCAGACCCTTAGGTGTTTGCCAGGACAAGGCAACTCTGTGCTGTGTTATGGCCCTGTATGTGGGTGAGAGGCTAGAGAGGGAACAATGCCACTTGCTTAGCTTTTGGTCAGCTTTCAGTCATTTCCTCTACTACCCAGAAGCAAATGGGGCCCTTCTGGTACTGATGCCCAGTGGGTAGGTTTGTGTACATTTTAGGACCCTGTGGGTCTCTCTCTCACACTGTCTTGTGAGGCTGGGAGTTTCTCCTGCCGCCTTACCCCCCATAGGTTTTTACAGTCAGAGGTTTTTGAGGCTTTATTTCCCTGCACTTGGTCTGTCCTGCCCCCCAGTTTTTCCTCCTGGTTTATCTGCATGCAGATGTAGGACCACCCGATCCACCAATTTTCTCCTTGCTCCCCCATCTGCTGCCTTGCTGCATGCCTTCTCCACCCAGCTTCCTGTCTGCACCCCTCCTACTGGTCTGGATGAATGTTTCTTCTTTAACTCCTCAGTTGTTGGACTTGCATACAGTTTGATTTTCTGGCAGTTCTGGATTTTTGTTTTGTTTTTTTTGTTGTTTTTTAATTTTATATTTGTTGTCCTTTTGGCTGTGTAAGGAGGCAAAGTGTATCTACCTACACCTCCATCTTGGCTGAACACATTCTTTATTTTAGACTTGTCCTTTTTTATTGTTTCTGTGTGTTTTTTCATGCTGTTGCATATCCTTCTAATCATGACTCTAAACTGTTCATCTGATAAATTGCTTGCTTCATTTCATTTAGTTCTTTTGAGAATTCATTTGGGGTCTCTTTGTTTTCCTATTTCGGTTGCTTCTTAGTGTTTGTTTCTATGTATTTGGTAGATCTGCAAAGTCTCTGGTATATACCTGTGTCAGACTCTGTGACTGGCCCTGGGCAACCTGTTTGTCACTATCAACGATCCACAGCTTATGGCTCCCTCTGCTGGGTCGGTTTGTATGTAGAAAGAACCAGGGTGCACACCAAGGCCAGCTTTTACCAGCACTAGGCCCAGGGGAGGGTCAGCAAAAGTCTCAAAGCTCCCAGAGATCCACTTTTGCTGTTAGGCTTAATCACTGAGATAACAGCCTCCAGCAATACTCAGCAACCTGGCTTAGGTCCACAGAGTGGGGCAAGAGTTTTCCTGTAGATGGGACTATTGTTTCCCCTCAGGCTGATGCCACTTGGAGGGGAGTGCTCTGCCTGATAAAGATGCCCTCTTCATAGGGATCCTGGCAGCTGTCCCCCTTAGTTCTCTCCCTAGAGCCACCAGCCCCAAACTCTACTCAAGCAGCTCTAGTCCACTCTGCCAGAATCCAGGGTAAGTGGCTACAAACGAAATTTTGTGTGTTGGCCCCTTTAAGAGGCTCTCTCCGTTTCTAGCCATCTCTTCCTGGCAAGAAACCCCACTTTTCATAGCCAGATGATATTTGGGTTTCTTACCAGGTTCTGGTGCTGTAGGCTGGGGAGCCCAGCTTAGGGTTTAGACCTCACACTTCTGATGGAAACCCCCCAGCCTCTGAAATATCCCTCCAGATCTTCAGCTGTCGCCCATGGGTTCCCAGCCGCCTTCTCACACCTCCTCTGCACTTCTACCAGTCTCGAGATGATGATGTGGTTTTTTCTGTCTGTCTTTGGTTATAAGGATTCTCTCCAGCTGGTGTTCAGTTGGTTCTTCATGATGATTTTTCTTTAATTTAGTTGTAATTCCAGTTTGGTCCTGGGAGGAGTTAATGTAGCTTCCACTTACTCTGCCACCATCTTGTCAGTCCATTTTCTAATTTTGCCACTTGATTATTCCCCCTTAACCAATATAATTTGACTTTGCATGTTTTTAATTAATAAATCATATAACATGTATTTGGGTGGTTGCTTTCTTTTGCACAAAAACATCTTTTAAAAATTTATCTGTGTTACATAAAGCTGAAGATTATTCATAGTGTTTCACTGAATGCATACGTCACAGTTCATCTATATTCTGCTGTTCATGGATAGTTGGGTTTCCAGTTTTTGAGTATTGTGAACAATTCATAAACATGTCCTGTTGCTCATGAGCATGCATTTCTTCAGGGTATATACCTAGGCATAGAATTTCTGGCATACATGCTTATGTTCCTAGCAAACAATTTACATTTTCATAAGCACCGTGTGAGAATTTTTGTGGGTCCATAACCGGGGACCATGTGCTTGGTTTTTGTCATAGTTCTTTTATTTAACTGTTGTGTTTGGTATATAATAGTATCTCATTATTTGTGAAGCTTGAGTTTT
The DNA here is from genome assembly GCA_004024845.1 of Tonatia bakeri. Classification (NCBI taxonomy): domain Eukaryota; kingdom Metazoa; phylum Chordata; class Mammalia; order Chiroptera; family Phyllostomidae; genus Tonatia; species Tonatia bakeri. Next base: position 37,008 of record PVIA01002257.1, read on the forward strand.
TTTGGTAACAGTGTCAAATATCTTTTTATTTGTTTATTAAACATTCATATTGCCTCTTTTATGAAGTGCCTATGAAATATCTTGATCATTTTTTAGCTCTTTTTTTTATTAATTTACAGCAGTTCTTTATATAGTTTGGATATGAAAACTTTGTATCTTCTATTCCAGGTTGCCTTTTTACTCTTTCTTGTGTCCTTGAACATGAGGTCTTAATGTAGTCAAATTATGCAGTGTTTTCCTTTACGGTTAATACTTTTCCTGTCTTGTTTAAGAGGTCTTTCCCTAATCGAATCATAAAAATAATATCCTATATTCATTTCCAAGAGCTTTATCATTCTGCTCCTTACATTTAGTTTTATAATATACTTGTAGTTAAATTAGGCATATAATTTGATGTAGTATTTTTTCCCCAAATGAGTACCAAATTCTCAGAACACAGTTTAACTAGCCATCTTTTGTTGAGCTGTTTTCTTATTTTTGAGTTTTGAGAGTTCATTATATATTATGAATGCACGTTTTTCTGTCAGATACGTGATTTGAAAATGTTTTATCCAGTGGTATCCCTTGTCTTTTTATCCTCTTAATTAACTGTCTTCCTGGGAACAAACGTTTCATTCTGATGAAGCTTCATTTATCAACTTTATGGTGCTTTTGGTGTTATATCCAAGAACTCTGACTAACCTACATATTTTCTCTTATTTTCTGTAAGTTCGTTTAGATTTGGCAGTTAGGTCTCTGATCCTTTTTGGGTTAATTTTTGTGTTAGGTGTTAAGTATAGATCCATGTTTGTTTATTTATTTTTGGCATACGAATATCCAGGACCATCTATTTTAAAGAGTGTATCTCAGTGGAATACTACTTGGCCATAAAAAAGGAAATTTTACTCTTTGTGACAACATTGATGGACCTGGAGTGTGTTATGCTAAGTGAAATATGCCGATCAGAGAAAGACAAGTACCATATGATTTCATACATATGTGGAATCTAATGAATAAAATAAACTAATAAGCAAATAGAAACAGACTTATAGAGAACAAACTGACAGCTATCAGAGGGGAGGAGGATTATGGGGCTGGGTGAAAGAGGTAAAGTGATTAATTTAACAACAAACAACCATTCATAGACACAGACAACGGTATGGTAATTACAGGAGGGAAAAGGGAGTGGAGAGAGGTAGAAGAGGGTATAGCAGGGATAAATGGTGATGGAAGGAGACTTTACTTGGAGTGGTGGACACACAATATAATATATAATTATTGTAATAATACAATAATTAGATGATGTGTTGTGGAATTGTACACTTGAAACCTATTTTATTAACCAGTGTCACTCCAATAAATTCAGTAAAGAGGGGGAAGAAAAGATTGTATCACCATCTAATTTCTTGTATATTTTTGTCAAAAGTCAAATGATCCTATTTGTGTGTGTTTATTTCTGGACTCTTTCTGCAGACAGGCCTTTCCTTTTTCTCACAGCGCACTGCCTTGATTACTGCAGCTTTATAGTAATTCTTGAAATCATACAGTGTAAAACATCTAACTTGGTTCTTTTCTTTCAAAACTGCTTGACTCTTCTAATATTTTTGCGTCCGTTCTATGTAAATTTTAGGTTGTGAATATTTACAAGGATTCCTGCTGGAATTTTGATTCAGATTGCATTGAGTCTTTAGATCAAACTGACATCTTAGCAATAATGAGTCTTCTAATCCACAAACACGGTATCTCTATTTAGGTTTTATTTCTTTCATGAGTGTTTTGCAGTTTTCAGCATACAAATCCAGAAATGTTTTGTTAGGTTACACATAAGCATTTCTCTTTTTTTCATTCTTTTCTATTGTGAATGTACAGTTTTTAAATTTTTGATTTCCAGTTGTTAATGGCCAGTATGTAGAAATGTTACATTTCTATGCTTGCTTTTTGTATGTAGACTTTGCATTCGCCCACTTTTCTAAACCTTGTTCTAGGATTTTAAAAAATAGATTCCTTGGGACTTTCTTAATAAACCGTATACCATCTATGAATAGAAACAGTGTTATTTCTTTCCAACTTACATGCCTTTTATTTGTTTTTCTTATTGCCTTTTATTTGACTTACTTGACTTTCAGTATGAGAACGAATACAAATTACAGTAGTAGACAACCTTGCCTTGTTTCTGATCTTAGAAGGAAAGCACTTAGTCTCTCATCATTAGCTATAGCTTTTGTAAATGTCCTTTATCAGGATAAGGAAGCTCCCTTCTACTCCTTATCTGCTGAGTTTTTTAAATCATGAAAAGATGTTTTGTTAAATGTGATATTACACAATTTTTTTCCTTGACTATTCTGTTAACATTGAATTACATTGGTGGGTTTCATTTGGAGGAAACTTGTGATCACAGAATAAACCCTACTTGGTTCTAATGTATTATTCTTTTCATATATTTTTGGGTTAAAGTTGCTAATATTTAGTTGAGGATATTTATGTCTATGTTGATGAGCAAAACTAGTTTGTAATTTTCTTGTAATATCTTTGCCAGGTTTTGATATCAGGGTTATAAAGTGTTGGCTGCTTAAACCCTTCTCTTCCACTTTCTGGATTTGGAAATTGGTATTATTTCTTTTTTATTTCTTGGTAGTGTTGTTCAGGTCATCTGTTACCTTTGCTAATTTTTTGTCTGTTGTTCTGTGCTGAAGTTTCTTATAATTGTGGATTGTCTCTCTTTATTTTTATCAGTTTTGCTTTCATATACTTTGAAGTTCTGTCATGAAGTGCATAAACATAACTACTGTCATGTCATTTGATTAATTGACTCTTCTACCATTATGTAATGTCCTCCTTTATCCCTGAGAATTTTCCTTGTTCTGAATTCTATGGTATTATTAATATAGCTGCTTTAGCTGTATTTTCATTGCTGTTTGCATGATATATGTTTTACCTTCCTTTTAACTTCCAGCACATCTATATTTTTATATTTTAAATGGTTTCTTATAACATCGTATATGATGAGTCATTTTCATATCCAAAATAACAATCTGTATCTTTTAATTGATGTATAATAGATCTTTACATTTAATGTGTTTATTGAAATGGCTGGATTTAGGCCGCCCATTTTATTTCTTTGTCCTTTTAAATTTTTATCTGCTCCCTCATTTCTTCGTTCTTTTAGATTATTTGGATATATTTAATAGTATTTTTACATTCTTTATTGGCATTTTGATCATCTCTCTGTTCATTATTTTCTTTATAGTTGATCTAGGGATTATGATATACTTTTTTTCTTTTCACAGTTTCTGTAGAGTTAATATTTTATCACTTCAAGTTTAAAAAAGTAAAAACCAAAACCCTTACTCAGCCTGCTTTATGTCAGAGTTGCTATGTAATATCTGTAATACATAGAACTCCTTTTCAGATAACAATAAAAATATTTTGCCTTCAATAAATTGTGCTTCCTCCATACTTGAAGATCTGTTTCCCTCTAGTATCAATTCCTTTCAGCATGAAGAACTTCCTTCAGCATTTCTTTTAGACCAAGTATGTTGGGAATGAATTTTCTATTTCCTTCATCTGAGTATGTTTCTGTTTTGCTTTTGTTTCTCAAGATTGTTTTCATGTGATACAGAATTCTTAACAGTCCCCCCTCCCCCCAGTCTTTTGGGCTCCAAGGTTTCTGGTAAGAAATCATAGCATTCATGTGAATCTTTTTTTTTATATGTAACTTGTCTTTATAGCAGTCCAAGAAAAAATATTCTTATCTTTATATTTGGGTGTTAATAGTTTGATCATGATGTGGCTGGACATGGATTTCTTTGAGTTTATTGTATTTGTGGTTCACTGAGCTTCTTGAATTTATAAATTAATGCCTTTTACCAAAATTTGAGGAACTTCCAACTATTATTTCTGAAGATATTTCAGTACCATTTTTTTTCTTTCTCCTCTCCTCTAGGATTCCAATGAAACAAATGTTGGACCTTTGAAATTGTTCCAACTGCTTTCGTATAAATACTACTATACATAACTGAATATCTTCCTTGATAAAAGGATAATTTTTAAGTATATTTTATTGATTATGGTATTACAGTTGTCCCATTCTTTTTTCTCCCCTTTCTCCCCTTCCTTCCCATTGCCTTCAGCATTCCCCTCCACCCCCTTAGTTCATGTCCAAGGGTCATACATATAAGTTCTTTGGCTTCTTCATTTCCTATACTATTCTTCCTCTGTTTTGTACCTACCAATTATGCTTCTTATTCCCTGTACCTTTTCCCCATTCTCCACCCTCCTCCTCCCTGCTAATAATCCTCCATGTGATCTTCATTTCTGTGATTCTGTTTCTATTCTAGTTGTTTGCTTAGTTTGTTTTTGTTTTTGTTTTTTCGTCTTTTCGGTTCAGTTCATAGTTGTGAGTTTGTTGTTATTTTACTGTTCATAGTTTTGATTTCCTTCTTTTTCTTAGATAAGTCCCTTTAACATTTCATATAATCAGGGCTCATTGATGATAAACTCCTTTAACTTGACCTTACCTGGGAAATACTTTAATTGACCTTCCATTCTAAATGAAAGCTTTGCTGGATAGAGCAATTTTGGATGTAGGTCCTTGCCTTTCATGACTTGGAATACTTCTTTCCAGCCCCTCCTTGCCTGCAAGTTTTCTTTTGAGAAATCAGCTGACAGTCTTGCAGGAACTCCTTTGTAGGTAACTGTCTCCTTTTCTCTTGCTGCTTTTAAGATTCCTTGTTTTTAATCTTGGGTAACTCAGTTATGATGTGTCTTGGTATGTTTCTCCTTGGGTCCAACTTCTTTGGGGCTCTCTGAGCTTCCAAGACTCCCTGGAAGTCTATTTCCTTTGCCAGCTCGGGGAAATCTTCCTTCATTATTTTTTCAAATAAATTTTCAGTTTCTTGGTGTTCTTCTTCTCCTGGTACCCCTATAATTCGGATGTTAGAATGTTTAGAGTTGTCCTAGAGGTTCCTAAGCCTCTCCTCATTTTTTTTTAATTCCTGTTTCTTCATTCTGTTCTGGGCGAATGTTTATTTTTTCCTTCTGTTCCAAATTGTTGGCTTGAGTCCCAATTTTCTTCCTTTCACTGTTGGTTCCCTGTATATTTTCTTTTGTATCACTTTGTATATCCTTCACTTCTTCCATTGTTTTTGCATCGGTACTCAATCATTTCTGTGAGCATCCTGATTACCAGTGTTTTGAACTCTGCATCTGATGAGGGCCTATCCCCTCATCTTTTAGTTGTTTTTCTGGAGTTTTGATCTACTCTTTCATTTGGGCCATATTTCTTTATCTTGACACATCTGTTACGTAGTGAGGGGCAGAGCCTTATGTATTCACCAGGGCAGGGCAACTGACTTTGCTATGGAATGGTGCTGTATGTGGAGGGAGCGGTCAGAGAGGGAACAATGCTGCTTGCTGGGCTCTCACTCAGCTTTTAGTCACTTCCCTTGCTTCCCACAAGTGGATTGTGCCCTTTTGTGTGCTGCCCTGGTACTGATTCTGGGTGGGTGGGCTTATGTATGTTCTAGGATCCTGTGGGCCCCTCCAGTGGACTCTTATCTGAGACTGAGAGTTTCTCTTGCCATCGCAACTCCCACAGATTTTTACAGCCAGAGGTTTTGAGGCTTTAGTTTCCAGAGCTGGAACCCTGGGTTGCATAGTCTGTCTCATTCCCCAATTGTTTCCCCCAGCTTATCTACACACAAATGTGGGATCATCTGGTCCACCAGCTGCCACCTTGTCAGCATCCTGTCCGCCCGGTTGCCTGTCTCTGCCCCTCCTACCAGTCTCGGTGAATGTTTCTTCTTTAACTCCTTGGTTGTTGCACTTCCATACAGTTTGATTTTCTGACATTTCTGGTTGTTTTTTTGTATTTAAATTGGTTTTTTCCTTTTTTCAGTTGTGCAAGAAGGCAAAGTATATCTATCTACCTATGCCTCCATGTTAGCCAGAAGTTGTAATCTGACATTTACTTGATTTTTTAGTTCTTTTCTAAATGAAGATTTAAAGTTACAAATGTGTAATTTGCTAGTGCTACATATACAGATTATCTTTATTAATTGAGAAATAAACTTAATTTCAGTTAAATATCATGGCTGTATATGTGTATATATTTGTGACAATCTAGATTTTTTATTCTCAACTTGTTATTGTATATAATGTTATCTTGTGCTGAACATTAACATTTAAAGTTTAGTGAGGTCAGTTGAGTAGCTTTGTATAAGGTATGTTTGTAAATGAAGTCAGTTCTTCTGTCCCTCCAAGGCACTGATTTAGTCCAAAAATAAGCTTCGTCAACTAGTGTGATTATAAAGTCATTTGTTAGATGTGTCTAGACATAAATGAAACTATTTATTAGTTCAAATGTACAAATCTTTTGGTTGCATGCATAGCCTAGTAGACAGTGTGATATTTTTGTTTAAGTGATGAATCTTATGGTGGGTTCTTCTGTTTCTACTATTTTATGTGATTCTTTTCTAAGAAATGAAAGCTGCTTACTTTTGTTCCCAGACTTTGTACTACAAATATCACCTAAATACAGGGCTGTAAAAAAAATAACCCACTAAAATTGTTATGTTGTGCCCTGGCTGGTATGGTTCAGTTGGTTGAGTGTTGTCCCTCAATGTGAAGGGTTGCCAGTTTATTTTTAGGTCAGGGTACATGCCTGCGTTGTGGGTTCAGTCCCCAGTCAGGGCACCTATGAGAGGCAACCATCAGTGTTTCTCTCTTTCCTCCCTTCCCCTCTCTCTAAATATAAAATAAATAAAATCTTTAAGAAATAAAAAGATTGTTGTATTGTGGAAAAGTTTTCTACAGTGGGACCATAGTCCTACAGTTATAGAAGATAGTGAATCCTTTCTTACTGCTATGATGTTTAAAACATTATTTTCTAAAATGTAATATATAATATATATCCAGATATTTCTGTATAAACACATGTACATGAAGAATGATTGCTTTGTCATTGTTGCTGTTAATTTGTTTAAACTGTGAGAAGAGGTCTAAAGTGAAATTGCAGGAGCAAACTAGATTCTAGTCTGTGTGTCCTTCAGTGGTTCAGCTTCTCTGAGCCCTGCTTGTCTCATTTGTAAAATGAGATGATTGAACTAGATTATCTCTAAGGTTTTTGTTCCTAATATATTACTTCGACAACTCTATTTTGTTTGCTTTAGCATATGTTCTTTCACAGCATTTTGGGGAGGAAAGGAGTCCTCCCCAATTCCTTAGATTTCAAAATCCTGTTAAATGATTTATCTTTCATTACATTTTTCATTTCAGTGGGTAGTAACAAAGTTGAGTTTAATTTCTTCTCTAGGTAGGAGTCTCGCTTGTTCTGATACTTCCCTCATACCACATTATCCAGATAACTCAAGTATTTAGAGAGAGAGAGAATATCAGAGGCTATGTAAAAGTCACAAAGTGGCAGAAACTTTGACTACTTATTCAGTGTTTGTTCATTTTTCCCTTTCTTCTAATGGATTGAGCACTGGTTTTTTTGGCTGTCTTGTCCCCCAAATTACTCACTGGAATATGACCCGATTCCCACCTGGAGGGGTAATAATCAAGTGGTTGATTTAGGTATAGAAAGTGAAATAAGACTGACAGTGGGAAGTGAAAGGAAGTTATGTGGGTGCCTTCAGGGCTAGGTTTCCTAACTGCTTAAAAGGAGACAGGAAGGAAACTTTGGATTGTAGTTCCATATCTAAGGAACTCGGAAGTCACCACTTCAACCTCACACAAATAAAAAAGCTGAATAGACTAAAAAATCGCAGATCTATCTATAGACCTTCTTGAGGGTCTATAACAGGGGAGAGCACAGGACAAAGTACCACTACCCCCAAGATCAAAGAGACATAGGCAGATATGGAGAGAACCACCCCTTAACCAGAACAGACTTGGGAGCAGAATCTTCGTCAGGAACCAGTTCTGGGGTAGGGAACCCTGAACTGTAATTGATGACTTGCTAGAGGTTCTCTCCAGGGAACCCGGGTATAGGGCAGCCCCCACAATATGGTGAGATGTATCTTTTTCCAGGATCTTGACCAGACTGTCACAGTAAATATTAGAGAAAACTCACCTCAAGCTTCCAACAGGAGTGAATGGGAGAGGAACCATTCTGAAGTTAGGCAGAGCTCTCTGTCTTAACAAGGCCTGCCCTCAGGGGAAGCTAATTAACCAGAGCCTAATTTCCTAGGTAGTATTGGAACCTGACTGTCCTGGGGGAAGGGAAATACCCAACTCCAGCCCACTCTAGCCATCTTGTCCCACTGTGGAGGGTTGGAGGGCATGGGGAAAGTACTCAGACACTTGGGAGGTTCACAGACCAAAGGCATAGGCTTACAGAAAGTCAGGCATAACCATTGAATGTGGTCTCTCTCCCTCAGAATATCTTATTGTACTGTACTCACCTTTTCAATTAAAGTATCTTTGGCATATCTGAATTGCCTGCATCACTGTTCTTACACTTTTGGCCATTATTAAGTAGAAAAGAGTTACATGAACACAAGCACCAAGGCAGTTGATCTGATAATGGAGATAGCTACCAAGTGGCTAACATGCTAGGAGCGGAACTACACTGCATAAAAGGATGATTCATTTCCCAGGCGGGATAGTGCAAAATTTCATCACTCTACTTAGAATGGTGTGCAATTTAAAACTTGTGAGTTGTTTATTTCTAGAATTTTCTATTTAATATTTTCAGACCAAGCTTGACCAGGGGTAACTGAAACTGTGGAAAGCAAAATTATGGATAAAGGGGGACTGTTGTACAGGTGAAAACCTGGACCTATTATTGGTATCTAAGAGAGGGGTGGTAGTCTTGTAGGACTGAAGCCTTAATCCGTGGGGTCTGATGCTAACTCCTGGAGAATAGTGTCAGAATTGAGTTGTGGGACACTCAGTTCATCTTGGAGCATTGCTTGGATGTATGGGGGCGAAACCCCCACACATTGGAATTAGATGCAGAACTCTTAATGGTGTTTCATTATATGGTTCTTATCAAAGTCTGAGAGAAGGGATCATAACAAATGACTTTTAAGCATGTTACTGTAACAAGTGTATTAACCAGCCATTTTTTAAAAATCGGACCAAGACCAGAGACATATGAAAGGATGCTCAGTATCACTAGCCATCAGAGAGACGCAAATTAAAACCACAGTAAGATACCACTTCACGCCCATCAGAATGGCCATCGTAAACAAAACAACAAACAGCAAATGTTGGAGAGGGTGTGGAGAAAAGGGAACCCTAGTGCACTGTTGGTGGGATTGCAGACTTGTGCAACCACTATGGAAAACAGAATGGAATTTCCTCAGAAAACTAAAAATGGAAATGCCTTTTGACCGAGCAATTCCACTGCTAGGATTATATCCTAAGAATCCTGAAACACCAATCCAAAAGAACCTATGCTCTTCCAATGTTCGTAGCAGCACAATTTATAATAGCCAAGTGCTGGAAGCAACCTAAGTGCCCACCAGTAAATGAATGGATCAAAAAACTATGGTACATCTACACAATGGAATACTACACAGCAGGAAGAAAGAAGGAGCTCCTACCCTTTGCGACAGCATGGATGGAACTGGAGAGCATTATGCTAAGTGACATAAGCCAGGTGATGAAAGACAAATACTATATGATCTCACCATTAACAGGAACCTAATCAACAAAACAAACAAGCAAGTAAAGTATAGCCAAAAACATTGAAATTGAGAACAGACTGACAGTGATCAGAAGGGAGAGGGGAGGGGATAATGGGGGAAAAGGGTGAAGAGTTTACAGGAACAATTATAAAGGACATATGGACAACAAGGGGGTGGAAATGGGGGAGCAAAGTGAGAGAGGGCTGGGGTAGTTGGGAGGGGTGGGGGAAAAGGCAGAAAACTGTACTTGAACAAAAGTTTAAAAAATTAAAAAAAAATTGGACCAATGCTTTTTTCATTGACAGTATGAATTTCACTGACAGGATTTCAGTGTTGCCCTCCTTGCGTAGACCATACCCTTGATGCATTATCTGTAAATCCTATATTGGGTTTAAATGATGTAAGAATTTAGACACTTAATCAAACTCAGGCCAAAACCTCTGTTTAGGTTTAATGTTTGTCTTAATGTTTCAGTTGTCTTGGCCACACCCAGTTCAACCACACTTTTGGTTTTTTTGTTGCTTGTTTGATTGAATCTTTTTAAAGTATACAATGTAGTGATCATAGAAACAGTTCACTTTTTAAATTCCTATTTCATTAGTTTAAATAATAGTAATAAATTGTGTAGTTATGGTTGCTGGTACAATTGGCACAAACAGTTGTGGTGACAAACATCTTATTCTTGATAAACATACACCTAGTGGTGGGAACAAAAGTGCATGGTCTTATTAGTGGTACTCTAAAAGTCAAAAATGCATGATGTACCAAAGTCTCCATTAGTTTTACTCTGGAAGCAGAGAATATTGATTAACCATGTGAGTCAGTTAAATGAAGATTGGTTAAGAACTTGTGTTTCATAATTTTAGATAACCATTTCCCTATTGGTGGTCATTTAAATTGTTTTCATCACTTTACTTCCTATGATGATCAGTAAATATACTTTAATCTTTTGTTTACACACAGATAGGAATATCTTTGTCTAAGAAAAGTTCCATGAAATGGAATTGGTGTATATAAGGGGATGGTCATTTTTTCATTTTAATAAACTTTACTAAAAGGAATCTTAAACATTTTGTTGTTTGAGTTTTAATATTTAACTGTATTAAATTTAAAGATGATAGGTTAAATTTTTAATGGACCAATTTATTTCCTTTTTTCTTAAATTGCTTTTTAAAGAGGGAAAACTATGTTCATGAGTCATAAAATACATTAATAGTATTTAAGCCTTTGAGTCATAGAATTCCAGACATCCCTCACACATAAATGACTCACTTTTTCTGTGTGCAGTGTGTATGATTTATCCTGTGTAATAGATATGTTTCTCAATTTGAGCAATATATTTCTCAATCTGATTATAGTTAAACACTCTGGGGAAGTTTGCTGTTTAATGATTAACACCGAAAACCTTAAACCAAGGACTCTTTTATTAAAACAACTGAGTTAGGACTCAACTTCCAGTGAAGTCTGATATTTTAGTGGTTCTGTCTTAGCTTTTTAATGACTAATCGTTCAGTAATTTCTGTGCAGAGAAATCTGTTTGCTGCACTATTGGAAATTTATTGTGGTTAGAGAAACCGAACTCTTAGCTTACTAAACAACATTAATAGCCATTCGACTAATCTCCCTTTACTGGAGCACCTGTTACTATTATAAGGCCAAAAACAATGTCACAGATATATTAAAATTATATGAAGAAGTAAATAAAGAGACTGTGATGATTTTTGCATCTTTATAATGCCTTGATAAAATACAGCTAAGCCTTTTTTAACTTCTGTTTTGACTAGCATTTTTTACTAATGTATTCCTGATAGTCTGACATCCTTTCTTAGAGCAATCCAGGTATTGCCAAACTAGAAGATTATTACAATGTGAAATAAATTTTTAGTTGTTTTAAATCTTGAAAGCTATAGTATTCTGATATGACAGGAGACCCCAAAATACAATAAGCTAGCCAAAGATGTGTGACTAGTATACACATGTAAACTAGTCAAAGAAGTATAACTTCTAGGCTATTGAGAAAGATCGTGGTCCAGTTTTGTGGGGTAACCCTGATCTACAAGATCATTCAGATTTTGTTGCATGACACACTTCTAAAATACTGGCCTACCTCTGCATGGCCAAAGCTGGCTCAGTTTCGCATCTGTCTTCTAGCTTGTGGGAAGTGGCAGAGTATTAGCCTATCTCTAAGGTGGTTCTTTTTTTTAGTTGAAGGTGACCTGAAAGTTGTGCCTTTCACTTCCACTATCATACCATTAGTCCACACTAAGTAACAAGTCTAGGAATACACTCCTAGACTTCAAGGCAGCTAAAACTCTTATTTCTATGGACAAAGAAGGAAAGGGACAAGTGAAAACAATTAACATCACAAAAGCCTTATTTAAAAAATTGTGGATTTTAAAATAATTATTTCTAAATGAATAGCTTTCTCAGATGCAACCAAATCAGCAACACTCTCATAACTTTAGATGCCTTGTAAATATGAATTAAAAATCCTGGAATGTGACTTTACCCTAAGATCCTGCTTCTCAAACTAGAAAACGTTTGAGGGGAGAAGTATATGAAGCCATACATTAGATGCAGCTTCTGTTTCTGGAGGAAGATTTGGAAAACTGTTTTTTTGGTATTTAGAAAGGTAGGAATATATATTTAGAACTAAAAATGAAATGGCAGGGACTTTAAGGGAAACCTCAAGAGTGTGTTAAGGAATGATTTCAAATCCTCAGAGGAAATTTCTTTTTTTGCCACCACAGGCACTCCTGTAGTAACATTTTGATAAGCAAAAATTTTGATTTGTTAAGGTTTGTTTTATTTAGTTAGGTCAACAACTCTAAACTATGTAAAATTATGGAAATATATATTGGTGGGGGTACAGTATGAAGTAAAAAAAATTTGCCGGTGTATGTCAGAAGCTTAGGTATCTTCATTCAAAGAAAGTCTAAGAAGCTATTTTTTTTTGTCATCTTAGATTTTTTTCTTTTATTCTTCACTGCACTTCCTACCATTCTTTTAAAGCTGTATGTTTGTTTGTTTGTTTGTTTTTGGATTTTGGTTTTTGTTTTTTTTCTTCTAGCAAGGAAATGTTCTGGGACTTGCAGACTAGACTTGAGTTGTGGAAATAGTAAGCTGGTAGTTAAGTGGTTTTTCTTCATTTAAGGAACGTTAAAATTAACTATATATTGAAACTTATGTGTCACTTTTTCTTCTTATCACAGGACAATGAAAAGAGAACTCCACTGCATGCCGCTTCATATCTTGGAGATGCAGAGATCATTGAACTGCTTATTTTATCTGGTATGGTAAGCTCTATAAAATGACAGCACATCATGCATATTTTTGGTGTGATTAATATTTATTAAGCCTAATTGACTATTTCTTAATATTTGGTTAATAAGCTGAAACTTTTTTGTTCATTCTTTAAATATTGATCTCATATCATGTGCCAGGTGTTGTTTCAGAGGTTAGTGTGTATTAAAGAACAAAACAAGATCACTGACCTTGTGAAACATATATTCTAATAAAGAAAAACAGGCTCTAAATGCCAGTAAATTTTACAGTATGTTGGACGGTGATAAGTGCTATAGGAAAATGAAAAACCAGAGGAGAATAATGGGATGGATGAGCATTATATAGGGTAGGGTATTATATAGAGTATTCATTGTGGACCTCATTGACCCCAGGATGTCTTGGAGATCATTACAGTTCTCCAAGGGGGAAGTGACGGTCGCTTAGTCCATTGGTGGTGGTAAGAAATAGTACGTTTGTAGATAAATTTTGAAAGTGATACCAGCATGATTTCCATTTTTAAATAGCTTTCATCTGATTGTACTTGAGGGCCTGTAAAACACATTTTAGGAAATTATATTTTATTTTAAATTCCTTCTAAACTGTTTAAGAGTTACAGTATGAAGTAATGGTATAACTATCTCTTAACAGAGTAGCTACTATTGTGGTTAAACTGCCTATAGTCATAAAACAGAACTTAGGAATATTTTTGTTGCAGCCAGTTCATTATAAATGATATTTATTGAGAAAGGATGTGTGTATTTGAATTGTGCCTGAGTTGCCAGATCACACAGACATGTGTATAATGAATGCAATTAGAGCTATAATAGTATCATTTCTTTGATATTTAGGAGGAGCACTGAGGGAAATTTTTAATGACAATCTATTAAATAGTAGCCTAAACAGTTTTGCCATTGTAAGTTCATAAAATTTTTAAAATTTGGTTTAATAACAAATTTCATGATCATATAGAATTAAATATCATTAAATATGGACCTAGCTAATATTCTTATATTAATTTCTCCATGAATAACCTCATCACTGATGTACTTCCCTGAACATGTCTGTTCTTTATGGTTACTAACTCACTGGTTTTCAACTGAAATTTACTAGCCATAGAACTGAGGGGGTTCAAGAGAAAAATCAGGTGTTTTCATAATTGAGACATCTTTAGCTATAACATGAATGAATGGGATACAGTTTAATATATTTCTTTACAAACATTGTCCAAGAAACAGTTTTATGTTAAGAAATAACTAGGCTATAAAAAGTATAATTCCAGTTAGTTTAATGTCTAGGACTTAGGATAAGAACTCTACTGATGCGTATTTTTCATTTTAACACAGAATTCTGTCCATTTACTTTCATATTAACATAAGAACTTCATGACTCAATATAGAAAGATTCTTTCTGCTGCCCCCCACAACCCCATTTAAAATTTTTATACCTATGAGGAACTTTCCAAATGCTCAAAGTTTGACTTAATCCTTTCCTTTAAAAGTGACTTTTCATCAAGGGTATTTAGTTACTTACAGAAGGTTGACTTACTGGTATTTATGATAATCAGATGATCCTATGAGTGTGATAGTATCAGATATCAGCATGAAGTAAGCATTTTAGAGAAAGCTTAAAGTCTTTTGAATAATTTGAATAAAAATCATGTATAAATTAACTATTATACATGTATAAACATTTGTCAACCCTTCTTTGAAAAATACTTTTAATATTATATTGTATTTTACCAGTATTAGGAAATAATAACTCATATAGCTGTTTTTAAACAGAAAAACAAGGTTCTAAATTAATGTATAGTTCTCAGAATAAAAAATGAAGTTTTTAGTTGTTTCCTGTCATTATCTCCCCACAAAAATATAAACTCCCCAGAAGCCAAGGATTTAAACTGCTTTGTTCCCTAAAATATTTACTCCCAATGCATATATCATGATGAATACATAATAGATTCTGAGTAAATACTTGCTGAATATATGTACGATTTTAGCAATATTCAGTTTAGGCTCCGTCTTGTTTTTTGAAGTTTGTTCACATTTTGGTCTCAGTTTTCCAAGTCTTTAGTGGAAATCATGCTGGGAGAGGTGGAAGCAGGTTAGTTGCATGGGGTTAAAGGAGATGAGGTGAGTGGCAAGGAGGTAAAAGGGAAGGAAGGTAAATGATCTATTTCCTGTGGATGCAAATCAAGCTCTTCCTTAGGAGTTGATAGCTCTTCAGACTATCGACTAGGTTCTAATATAAGAACAATAAAATAAATAAAAGCCTAATTGGATTTGGAGTAAAATGAGCTGAAATGAAATCCAAGGCTAGATTTCTAAAATAGAACCTCAGTGTTCTGCATTCAAATGAGAAAATAAACCAGGCTGTGTGTTGCCATGAGTGGCACAGCAGATAGTATAAAGAGCTAATTTCTCATCCTTGACCTCCTCAGCAGATAAGTGGGAATAATAGAAATTTTACAGACTCATCTGTAAAATAAGGTGATATAGTTAAGGTAACCTAGAAAAGGACCTGGTATATAATAGATAATTAAAATTTGGGCTAATATTTTTTAAGCAACCATTCTCTTTTCTTTAAAAATTCTCCCTTTCCTATTTTGAAATCTAGTGATATTCTATGAGAGATTAAAGTGGAAGGATTGACTTAACTGTAGGGAAAAGTGGAAAAGAGCTTATTTCCATGATCTAGAAAGACAAACTATACTCTTCATAGTTGGAGCACATAAATTCTTATTCAGCAAATTCTTGAATCAAAAAACAGCTTTTAAAGCTATACATAAGCATCTGACTGAACAGGGCTTCTAAGTAGCTGAATAAATAATGAGGGTTTGTATATAATTTATAATTAACAGAGTTACAACAAGTTAAAAGCTAGGGAGTAATCAGGATATGTTCCTTACTTAAAATTGATGTCACACAGGATGACTGCCATGGCCTGCTATAAAAATACCCCTTTACCTAATTTAGAGAGACCAAAACCTGAATCAGAAGGAATTTTAGTTTGGTGGATTATGGCATTTGTTATAACTTCTGTGTTTATGAAATGACTCATGCTAATTTTTATAAAAAATAACATTTCCAAAATGTTTCTTCAGTTTATTCACGTTATATCAATTTAAAATTCCCATTAACTCTTTGAAAGTTGATTAGAATGGTTTATAAAATATATAATACATGATTTAGAAAACACTAAGTATAAGCCAACTGTTGAGTTCTAAGTATATGAATTATATTTCTAAAATAACAAGCTAGTAAAAATAACCTAATTATATTTAAGTTTTAGTTAAGAATTTTCAACAATGGCTAGATCATCCAAACAGAAAATCAATAGGAAAACTTTGGACTTAAACTACAGATTAGAACACATGGACTTAATAGGCATTTACAGAACGTTTCATCTAACCACAGAATTCTCACTCTTCTCACATACACATGGAATATTCTCCAGGATAGATCATATGTTAGGTCACAAAACAAGTCTTCATAAATTTAAGATCAGAGTAGAAATAAATGAAATAAAAAGATCAATGAAACTAAGAGCTTGATTTTTAAAAAATAAAATACGCAGACCTTTAGCCAGACTTACCAAGAAAAAGAACTCAAGTAAATAAAATCATAAATGAAAGAGGAGACATGACAGCTGATACAACAGAAATACAAGGGATTGATCATAAGAGAGAACTACGAACAAATTATATGTCAACAAATTGAACAACCTAGACAAAATGGATAAATTCCTAGAAAGATACAGTTGAATCATGTACAACATACAATCAAGACTGAATCATGTAGAAATAGGAAATCTGAACTGACCATTTACTAGTAAGGAGATTGAATCCATACTACAAAAAAACTTCCTAACAAATAAAGTAAGTATAGGACAGATGGCCTCATTGGTGAATCCCACCAACTTGTAAAAAAAAAAACAACAAAAAATTAGTACTAATTATTCTCAGACTCTTCCAAAAAATAGAAGAGAAAGGAACACTTCCAAACTTTCTTATAAGGATACCATTGCCCTCTTAACAAAACTTTCAAAGACACTATAGAAAAAGAAAATTGTAGGCCACTGATGAACATAGTTACAAAGATCCTCAACAAAATATTAGCAAACTGATTTCAACAATACATTAAAAAAATCATACAGCATGATCAAGTGGGATTTATTTCAGGGATACAGGATAGGTTCAACATCTACAAATCAATGCATCACATTAACAAAGTGAAAACTCATATATGATCATCTCAGTAGATGCTCATATAGAAAACATACTTGACATAATTCAACATCTATTCACAGTAAAAGTGCTCAACAAAGTGAGAATACAGAAAACATACCTCAACAAAATGAAGGCCATATATGAGAGCTACACAGCTAACATCATACTCAAAGGTGAAAAGCTGAAAGCTTTCTCTTAAAATCAGTAACAAGACGAGAATGTCCACTCTCATCACTTTTATTCACTATAGCCTGGAAGTGTCCTAACCATAAAAGTTGATAAAAAAGAAATTAAAGTTATTTAAATTGGAAAAGAGGAAGCAAAACTGCTTCTGTTTGCACATCACATGATACTATGTACAGAAAACTAAAAAGACTCCACCAAAAACTGAACTAATAAATTCAATAAAGTTGCAGGATACAAAACCATAGAAATTAAGAAAACAATCCCACTTAATAGCTGCATCAAAAAGAGTAAAATAGCTAGGAATAAATTTCACCAAGGAACTGTACACTGAAAACTGTAAGACATTGGTGGAAAAAAATGAAGAGGACACAAATAAATAGAAAGACATTTTGTGCTCATGAATTGGAAGAATTAACATTGTTAAGAGTCTGCCACCCCAAATCCACATATTCAATTCAATTTCTATCAAAACTCTTAATGTGATCTTTCACAGAGATAGAAAAATAATTCTAGAATTTCTATGGAACTGCAATAACCAAAGCAGTCTTCAGAAAGAGCGAGAGAGTTGGGGGCATCATGCCTTCTGATTTCAGATTGTATTACAAAGCTATAGTAATCAGAACAATATAATATTGACATAAACAGTGACACATAGGTCAGTGTAGCAGAAAGAGAGCCCAAAATAAACTCACACATATATAGTCAATTAATTTATGATAAAAAGAATATATAATACATTGGGGAAAGGACATTCTCTTCAATAAATGTCCAATTAGGAAAAGTGGACTATCACATGCTAAAGATAAAACTGGACTGCTGTTTTACACAATATACAAAACATAAGGGGTGAGCTCCTTGATGTCAATCTTGGCAACAATATTTTGGATTTGATACCAAAGGCAACAAAAGTAGAAATAACAAGCAAGACTGTATCAAACTAAAAAGCTTCTTCACATCAAAGGAAAGCAATAAAATGAAAAGGCAACCAAAAGAATGGGGAAAAAATATTTTTAAGCCATATATCTGATAAAGGTTTGATATCCAAAATACATAAAGAACTCATACAACTCAATAGCAAAATTTTTTAAAAATCTGATTAAGAATTAAGTCGAGGATCTGAATAGACATTTTCCTCTCAAAAAACCATAAATATGGCCAACAGGTACATGAAAAGTTGCTCAATATCACTAATCATCAGGGTAAGGCAAATCAAAGCCACAGTGAGATACCACTTCACAAAAAAGCTGTCATAAAAAAGGCAGTAGATAACAATTATTGGCATGAATGTGAAGAAAAGGGAACCTGGGGACTGATATGCACTGTTGTTGGAAACGTAAATTGATATAGCCATCGTGGAAAACAATATGGAAATTCTTCAAGAAATTAAAAATGGAACTGTCATATGATCCAGCAGTTTTACTTCTGGGTATATATCCAGAGGAATGAAATCACCATCTCAAAGAAATACCTCAAAAATATAAACACTCCAGTGTTTATTGCAGTGTTACAATAGTGGAGACATGGAAACAACCTAAGTGTTCATCAATAGATGAATAAAGAAGATGTGGTACACATATACACACATGGTAGAATAATATTCAGCCATAAAAAAGAAGGAAATTCTGCCATTTGTAACAACATGGATGAAACTTGAGGACATTGCACTAGAGAAATAAGCCAGACACAGAAAGAAAAATAATGCATGATCTCACTTGTATGTGGACTGTAAAGAAACTGAACTCACAGAAACAAGATAGATTGGTGGTTGCTAGAGATGGGGAACATGGTATGGGATAAATGGGTAAAGGTGGTCAAGAGGTATAGACTTCTAGTTACAAAATAAGTAAGTTCTGAGGATGTAATGTGCTACATGGTGACTATAGTTAACAATACTCTATTATACCAGGTGGGGCAAAAGTAGGTTTACAGTTGTGGGTACGTGAAACACACAGAGTTTATTCTTGTATTATTATTTATTCATTATTGTATTATTTTCTATATGAACAACTGTAAACCTACTTTTGCCTCATCCTGTATATTTGACAGTTACTAAGGGAATAGATTAAAGCTTTCATCACAAGAAAATAAATCTTTAACTATATGAGATGATGGATATTAAACTTTAATCATTTTGCAATATGTGCATGTCATATAATGTTGTACACCTAAAACAGATACAAAGTTATATATCAATCTTATCCCTAGAACTTCAGGCGGGGATAAATATCACTCAGAAGAGTAGCCTTCAAGTATATGTGGACTCTTAAGGTTTTGTGTTGGTGCTTCGGGGGTTCTACTTAGCTTTGATTTGAATGCCATGGTTGTTGAAGCCCAGGTTAGACACTGTTTTCCATACTCTTGATTTGAAAACTACCTTGTAATTGTATTGTAAGTTTAATTATAATTTAGAATTGAAATTAGGTATTCATCCTGATTGATTTCTTTGATAAAGAAGATAAGTACATGGAGAAAAAATAGGCAACAACTTAAACTACTTTTGTCAGAGTGATGAAAACAGTGTAGCAAAGGTTAGGAAAGATTGATTTTGCCCTTAATTACCAATAACATGTGACATTACGTTAACCTTAACTGGTGTAGACTTAAGAAAATAAGCAATGTGAAATAATCCCCACATAGTTCTTGCATTATTGAAAAGCGATGACATGCTTCAATAAGAGCACACAATAAAGTAAATTACTATAATTTTCTATTATAAAAACTATTTTGGTATCCCTGGCACGATTATTTGTTCCTAAAATATTTCTTTAAAATGAAAAATAAAGAATATAAAAAATTTAAAATTATTCTATAAAACCATGTTCTACCATGTTCATGTTTCTGGTTTTGATAATTTTCTGACTTTTTATGTTGAGAAATTAGGAAATAGCTTTCTTTAATTTGTTTCACTCTTGTGTTTTCATTGTCAAGCATTATGACTTTGTTATTTTGTGATCATAATTCCTACTGTTTATACACACATACACACCTCTGTCTTTATCCATAGTTTCTCTATTCCCAAGTTTTTTAAAAAAAATTTAAGAACATTTTATTTATTTTTAGAGAGGGGAAGGGAGGGAGAAAGAGAGGGAGAGAAACATCAATGTGTGGTTGCCCCTCTTGTGCCCCCTACTGAGGATCTGGCCTGCAACCCAGGCACGTGCCCTGACTGGGAATCGAATCAGTGACACTTTGGTTCACAGGCTGGTGCTCAGTCCACTGAGCCACACTAGCCAGGGCCAAGTTTTTTATTTTGATATATCTCTTGGTTGAGGAGACACTATCATCAAGTGATTTTTCTTTTCATATTTTCAGTAAGAACTTGTGGATGCCATATTTCCTGGTATCTTATTTACTTGGGACTGTTGCTTTTTTATTTAATTGAAGGGTAGATTGGCTAGTAATAAAAGTTGGATCTACATCTGTCTTTCTGATTGTAATATTTCTTTTCCTTTTAGTTTTAGGTTCTTTCCTTATACCTGTCCTTCATTCATTCAGTATATATGTAAGGAGCATGTCTGTGTATCTAGGTACTCTGGACAGAGCAGTGAATATAATAGATAAAGTCCCATTCTTGAATGTGTGTATGTTTTAATGGGGAAGACAATAACAAGTTAATATATATATAGTGTGTCTTATAGTGATGATTGCTATGACAAAATTAGAATAGTATGTTGGGTGGGGCCAGTTGCTGTTTTATATTGTGTTTCAGGAAAGGATTCATGATAAAATGGCATTTAAAAAGGTAACTAAAGAAAATAAGGAAGCAACCCTTGGATATTTGGAGGAAATTGAGAGAACAGCAAAAACAAATGCCATGAAATGGTAGCATGTGTGGAGACAGGTGGAAGGAGCAGTAGGAGATGAAACAGAGAGGTTGGGAGGGTTCCAGATCATGTGTGGCTTCGTAGGCTGTGGCAAAGACTTGCTTTGGCCCTTAAAGTGGTAGTAAAAAACAGTGGAGAGTTTATATTGGAGTGACATGTTTTTTAAAGATTTACTCTGACTATGGTTTCAGATTCTTAACCGTGTTTTAAGTTGTGTTTATTCTTTTTCTATTATTTATAGACTTTTATCTGTAACTGTTTTATTTTCCTTTTTCTTTCCTGACCTCTGCCAGTTCTCATCTCTTTACATTATCTTACCTCTTTCTTGGAACTCTTCTTTGAGGTTTCTCTCAGAGCTTAAAATCTCTGAAGTTGTATATAGAGAGTAGTTTACAAGTTCATTCTTTCCTTTCCTGGAATACTTTCTTTTAAATATACCTATTAACTGTATTTGTTCAGTTTACTCTGCTCCCTTATATTTTTGTTCTAGTCCTGTGATAGATACTCTCAAATTCTTACATGTCTTTGAGGAACATGCGTCTCTCCAGAACAGCTAAAACTGAAGAATAGAATAGTGAGGGACAAAAAGTGAACATCAGTTAGGTTTGCTTTCTTCAAATAGCTCTCAAACCAAATATGTTTTCTCTCAACCCTAACAGTGGATTCTCTCTCTTTAGTTCTTGATGTTCTTAGGGTAATACAGGTGACTTGACAGCTCCTTAGATCACAGGTTCTTAGGTAGTGATCTGGTGATTGGCTTTTGCCCTCCATCTTCAGCTGGTCAAAAATAATTGAGATGTCTGATTGGTCCCTCCTCTAGCACTGCCCCACCTTGTTGTTCTGTGTTACAGAGTTCTGTAGGAAGCATCAGCTATGGAAAACCCACACAGCTCATTTAAAAGATTGTTAGATTCTAGGACATAGCAGAGAAAAAGGGACAGATGGACATATACACAAATATGATCTTGTAGAAGACTCAGTAGTCTTTCCAGGATCTGAAGAAGCTTCATTTGATGTCCTTCCTCATTTTGATACAGATGTCACTGTATTTGGTAGGAGTTCTTTATAGTTTGGTTTGTGGTTGTAGCTGTTTTCTTATATTGAAGATGGTATTTCTTCACATCCTCTTTTCTATTTTGTTTTTTCTTTTCTTTCTTTTTTTTTTAAGAGAAATACTCTCTTTAACCTAAAGTTCAAGACAAAATTTATTGGAAATCAAATGCTTATACATGATGCAACTCTGAGATTTGTATCTCAGAATTAAAGAGTATCATTTTTGAATAGTTACATGTAGTCAAAACAGTGAATCCTTCCATAGATTTGATAGTAACACTAAAGTCTAGTAGAATTAATTTCATGATTATTATTGAATGGAGTGAAATAAGAGGAAACAGTGATTGCTTTCTATATCTCAAATACTATGCTAAATTTAGCCTTTTCATTTCTCTCATTTTGTCCTCTTAACTGTAAGGAAACTAAAGCATTTAGAGATTTATGGCTGAAAGTTGTACTCCTGATTAAAGCTAGGGCCAGCATTCAGACTCAGACAATCTGACTAGACAGAGTCCATATTCTTTTCTCTTTTTTTTTTAAGATTTTATTTATTCATTTTTAGAGAGAGGGGAAGAGGAGAAAGAAAGAGAATTAGTTGTCAATGTGTGGTTGCCTCTTGCACACCCCATACTGGGGACCTGGCCTACAACCCAGGCATGTGCCCTGACTGGGAATCGAACTGGTGACCCTTTGGTTCACAGTCTGTGCTCAATCAACTGAGCTATACCAGCCAGGGACAGAGTCCATATTCTTAACTCTTTCATAATCTGTACACTTCTTCCTCCCTTCTGCACTTTATACCACCCTCCATACACACTAACCATCCCCCACACCCCCAGCATTTAGTGAGATTTCTGTAGGCAGTGACTTTTATTGAAGAACTCTGTTTTAAGGACTTAATTTTTGGGCTGTCTAAATATAGATACTTTTATGGAAGCTATTTATTTACTGCTTGTACAGGCGTACCTCAGAGATAATGTGGGTTGGGTTCCAGGCCACAATAAAGCAAGTATTGTTGTAAATCAAGTCATAACCTTTTTGCTGGTGGAAGATCTTTCCTCCTATTTGTAAAAAAAGGCAACGCCTGTGAAGCACAATAAATCAAGGCACGATAAAATGAGGTATGCCTGTATTTAAAACCATAGGTTTAGCAGTGCCTCAGACTGTTTCATCACATATTATTAGGTGTTTAAATAACTGTTGTCTAAGGCATTCATCACAAAGCCATTTGATTGGCCTTTTATAGGAAATAATAGTCTTTGATAAGGAAATACAAATACTATATTTTAGATATTAGAAATTAGACCTAAAGTATGTGACCCTTGAAAGCCTACAAGGCTGGTGGTGCATTAGTTCGCTAGGGCTGCCACAACAAAGTACGACAAGTTGAGTGCCTTAAACAACAAAAATTTATTTTCTCACAGTTCTGGAGCCTAGAAGTTCGAGATCAAGGTATTAACAGGGTTGCTTTCTTCTTAAGGTTGTGAGGGAAGCATCTGTTCTAGGCTTTTCTCCTTGGATTATAGGTGACCACCTTTCCCTTGTGCCTCTTTTGTGTACAGATATACAAGCCTGTTCAAATATCTTCTGCTTATAAGGATACCAGTCATATTGCATTAGGACTCATCTAATGACCTCATTTTAACTTAGTAACCTCTGTATAGACCCTATTTCCAAATAAGGTTACATTCTGAGGTGCTGGGGTTAGGACTTCAACATAGGAATTGGAACGTGATGGGTACAATTCAACCCACAATATCTAGTGTCCATAACTCCCTCTTAAATAATAATGTGTAGCAGCTGTTGTTTTTTCCCCCAACATTACAGGTTGAAAAACGGAAATGTACTTGTCTTTTGTTCATTCTACTTTCAACCTGAAAACAGAATCTGAAGCTTTTGCCACTGCTTTTGGTAGGCAGCCAAAGGAAAGCATTATTTCCAGTTTGGGAAGAGTAGTGAAAGTACTTGGCTCCTGGCCCCGTTTACTGGCCAGGAGACTGTCTCCTCTGTGGCTTAGAAGCAAAGAGAACTACTGTCTGCAAATCGAAGCTTTAGAAAATTATTAGTGGGACTATTTGTAATTATTACAAGCACGTATGAAAAATAGAAATAGCTAATGGTATTGCTCTCAAGTATTTCACCTAGATCAGAGGATAACAGACTTTTTATGTAAAAGACCTTACAGACGCATTAGTAACTACTCAGCATTAATGTGAAAGCTATGAATTTAACACTTAAATGAGTAGGTGTGGCTCTTAGCAATAAAACCTTATTTACACAATAGTTAGCTACCAGTCTATGAACTGTAATTTGAGGACCCTTGGCATAGATTATAAAGATACTACCTCATCTGTTTAATGTTAAAGTAGGGCGGGTATTTTTAATAAGTATGAAATAATTTATTCTGAGTATTTCAAAATAGTATAGAATGTTATCAATGGAAATGAATCTTAGAGCTCTGAGAGGGGTGTCCAACCTTTTGGCGTCTCTGGGCCACACTGGAAGATGTCTTAATAATGTCTTGGGCCACACATTAAATACACAGACACTAATGAAAACAAAAAAAATCTCATAATCTTTTAAGTAAATTTACGATTTTGTGTTGGGCCACATCATAGCCATCCTGCAGTGCATGCAGCCCACAGAGGTTGGACACCCTTGATTTTACTGAAAACTGAGGTTCCCAAAATTAAAGAATTGGCAGGTATTGGTGACTGATTAGATTAGGGGGAAAGGAGGTAGATCAGTTTCTTGCAGAATGAGACCTAGCGTCAAATGGAATACTCTGATTTGAGTAACTGACTCTCAGAACTCACTTTGCAGAAACAGGAGCTGCCTGTGTTGTTTCAGCCTGAGACCCACCCTCCCTCACCCCCTCTCCCTGCCCCATATACCACACACACATACACACACAGGAGTTAGAGGTTATGGTTAACCAATGAAGCTCTAGGCTATAGGTAACAGCCCCAGGTCACACAGCCTGTTAGTTACAGAGCCATTATTAGATCACAGGTCTTACTCCTGGGCTCCTTTCACTAACCCCTGACTGTTTCCTCACATGTCCAGACCTCTCTTGAACTACATTGCTGTCTAGAGCCCAGAATAGACTAATGTAAGTAAATCAGATTTTTTATTTTTTTAAATTCTTTTCGAGTTATATCCAGATGAGCTAGATGTTTATCTCTAATTCTGGAAATCTTAACTTTAAAAAACATTTTTCTCTAAAAAACCTATCATTTCAGAATTTATTTTTACATGTATGAATTATCAGATGAAAAGATTGGGTGAGAGGAAGCCATTTGTCTGGATTTTTCTGTATATGCTAACTCAGGGGTCCCCAAGCCCCAGGCCATGGACCGATATCAGTCTGTTGCCTGTTTTTGTTATGTTTTGTTTTCTTAAAGACACATTTATTCAGTGTCATGATCATACCATTACATTTAACAATCAACAGCATGGGCACAAAAGAATATAGCTATGATACTGGTCCGTGGCCTGTTAGGAACTGGGCCTCACAGCAAGAGATGAGCAGCAGGCAAGCCGGCAAAGCTTCATCTGTATATACAGCCACTCCACATCACTGGCATGCTGCACATCGCTGGCGTTACTGCCTGACCTCTGCCTCCTGTTAGATCAGCAGCCACATTAGATTCTCATAGGAGCATGAACCTTACTGTGAACTGTGCATGCGAGGGATCTGGGTTGCATACTCCTTATGAGGATCTAGTGCCTGATCTGGGATGGAGCTCAGGCTGTGATGCTGGTGCTGGGGAGAGGCTGCAAATACAGATTATCATTAGCAGAGTGGTTTGACTGCATAGAAACCATAATAAATCAATTGCTTGCAGACTCATATCAGAACCCTGTCAGTGAGTGGCACGTGACAATTAAGCTGCATCTGGTGGCAGGATATAAGGCCATCCCCTCTCCCCCGACCCCCGTGGTCTGTGGACAAATTGTCTTCTACAAGCTAGTCCCTGGTGCCAAAAACGTTGGGGACCGTTGCTCTAACTAGTACATGGACACAGCTTATTTGAGTGACCCTGCAGTAAATTTTTGCTTATTTGTTTTCTTCTGCTTTCAACATATTAGGAATCTAATCATATCTACTCTGGAAAAATAATTCTAAATTCAGGTGTTTGAGGTGGCATAGATTTTGGCTGCAAATCTTAAGGGAAAGC
Source organism: Tonatia bakeri (assembly GCA_004024845.1). Taxonomy (NCBI): domain Eukaryota; kingdom Metazoa; phylum Chordata; class Mammalia; order Chiroptera; family Phyllostomidae; genus Tonatia; species Tonatia bakeri. The sequence goes on from PVIA01002257.1 coordinate 63,376, forward strand.
TTAGTTGATATACATGGATTTGTTGGAGAAGGAGAGTCTAGTGTAGAAATTATTTGATTTTATACAATTGGGTATAACCATTTTGGATTAAGGTGATGAACTTTTAGCATCTAAGAGATATTCTGTAAATGTTGATTTGCAGTAGTCATCAATGATGTCATCTTTAAATTGCTATCTTTATTGTCTTCAGTTTCTCAGCAGTGCTTTCTTCTTTCACAGGGCCTCCCACTAAAGTAACTTCAGCAGTTGAGATGGGACTGCTGTTTTATATTTTTTTCTGTTTTAATAACTAGGAATAAAGAAATTAATCTTGGTGACTTAAGGTTATCCTTATAAACCACAAATATGCTCTGCCATGTATATAGATCATGTGATGATACCACCAGAACTGTTACATTTGGTTTTATTTCTCTCTATGAAGACAGTTTTATGTTTTAAGTAGATATGATTTCTTCTTTTTTCTGTCTCTGTCTTTAGTGTTAGCCTTTGTGGCTAGTTTTCAGTTGTTGGTTTAATCTTACTCTGGAATCATCTTTTCCATTACTGGAGAACTTTGCAGTTTATTTTTGTGTTATAGTTTGTTTATTTGTATGTTGCTAACTTTGAAGCTCTCTTGTTACCTCTAGAAGAGAGTTCACGAGATGAGCTCAGAGAGCCTAGACAGCTGAAGTGTGCTGCCATGTTTGTTGCTCTTCCCCATTTTTCATTTTATAGCTAGCTGCTGCTCTTTGTAGTATACATTGTTATGTTATAGTGTTTTGTTAACATGTAAAGCATACACTGATTACCATTGTGGGCAGGGGAGATAATTTGTTTTTATTGGTACCCTTAGAGATAGCCCAACCATTTCTCATATACTTGACCTTTAATGTCCAAGGAATTAAAACATTTGATTAATGCTATTAGAAGAAACCCATGATTTAAGAAAAGATGTATCTCTTCTGAGAAAGATTATGATCATATCCCATTGTGCTAATCTTCCTGCAGATAAGTATCTTTAAAATCTAAAAAGAGCAGCCAATTTTTAAATCTAATTGTCTGTTAGTAGTAAGTAATAGTATCATTAGTATATTCTTTGTTGTAGTCACTTGTGTTTTTTGATAAGTTAAATATTAAGAGAATGGAAAAACTAATTAATTAATTTTTTATTTTAACATAAAATGGCAGAAGCCAGTGGGAATTTTTGTTTTGGGCTGCCAAATGTGCCATAAAAATAAGATTTTCTACCCATAACTCATAACCAAAAGAAAGACTACCTTACCTTTACCCTTTTCCTAGTTGTTTTCTAGTTTTTTCCTTTGCACTTGAAGTCAAATTCTTGGAATTTTTATGACCACTCCTTTTATTTCCTCTGAAATAAATTTCATTTTTTGAATAGGTAGTATTTCAATTTTGTTTGAAAATTATATATATATTTATGTAAATTATACAGTATAAAGGGAAGTTGCCTTTTTCCCCCAGTCCCCTATCACATCACCCAATTCTCTTTACATTCCACCACCAACACAGTCACATAGGCAACTACTGTTAGGAATGTCTTGGCATTCCTCTAGGGTTTCTTTATACATATAAAGGAAATATGAATATAGATATGGTCTCTGCCTTTTTCTATGTAAAAGTAATGAATATTATTCATACAGTTCTCACTGCTTCTTTTACTTTACTTTCACACATCTTTATCAGCATACAAATCCTCCTCATTTTTTGTGACATCCACATTCTATTTTGTTGTTAATACCTTGAATCAAACTTAATGACCATTCCAATTTGTTGAAGCTCCACTATCAGGCCTTATTCTTCTCTACCTTTGTCTATAAAGGGTACTTATCTCTTCTCAGTGCCTGTGACATTACCCTTTAGTCTCAATGCCAAGACTTGCCCTTTTACCATGTACGTAAATGCAAAATTGTAGAAAGATGTATATTAGAGAACCATTGACTTCCCAAGCGGATAAATGGAGGATGAAGGAGACTGACCACCTTCTATATCACTTCTTCACTGTGTGTAGAGCGCCAGCCTTCTAAACCATACACATTTCTAGTATTTGTACTGTCTACATTCTACCTCTTACCCAAAACAAATGCTCACCTTATTGTAGTCAGGCAGTCTTATGTTTTAAATAACATCTTGTTCTCTATGGAGAAGTAGATAGTCATTTAAATGTTTATTACATAAATACGTATACTGCTTTCTCTGGCTGCTTCTTTATTTTGCCGACTCTCTTTCTCCCAAAGCCTAATTGAGCAATTTTGAAAGCTTTCATATTGGTGATCAATTCTTTCACTCTTCCCACTTTCACTGCCCACAGAAGGTTCAGCTACACAGAATTTCAGCTGCTGCATTTGTGGACGATTTCCTACACCTGTATCATTTCATTTTCTCATTCAAGACTTTTAAATCTGCTTTTAGTATATCTGTGTTATATGAACTAGGTACATTTATTACATGTTAATCTTTGTAACAAAATATAGATTTGTTTCATAGACAAAGAAACGTAGGTTCAGAAGGATCAAACACCTAGTTAGGGACACATAGCTAGTAATTACTAGATCTATTACTTGAAATCACTGTACTTGATTATTTCCTGGAACGTCACACTGAAAATAGAATGTAAACATTAGGAGGTCTGAATTCTAATCTTGGTTCTGCTATGGTTGACTCTGACATTGAGGTGTTCACTATATCTCCAATTCATCATCTAGAAAATAAGGAGGCTGGACTGGATGTATAAAGCTGGTTATGATTTTGGATGTAAACCTGGGATTGCTGACAGTGCAGTGCCTTTCTCCACCCCCTCAAATTATATAATGAACTAATGAAAATGAGCTAATACCTTATTGGATAATTATATCAATTAAAAAGGATAGTTTTGTTTTGTAGTTTAAGGGTAATTTATTAGCATAAAGTATAAAAATGAAGAACTACTTTTTCAGTTGTTACTTATCCAATTTGGACACTTTTTTGTCTTATTAAAAGTATTTCCATTCCATTAAGGATAATTTTTGTCTCTAGATTAATTATTTTTAAATAACTATCCATAGTTGATTTTTAAAATTATTACTTCTTTAAACCTCTGGGAGGACATGCGGGTTGGTTCATTGATTTCTCAATTTTTTCCCAAGTCTATAGCCATTGTATTTATTTTATACAATAGCTTTATAATACTAATGCATTTTAATTGTCACTAGAAAACTATTTTGATATTATATTGCTCTGTAACATGATATATTCATTAGTAAATAAATATAATGAAGACTTTCTAATAGTCTACATTTTATCTGAGTATTCTTATTCATTTATTTAAGTATTTGAGTTTTTAAGACACATTCTAAAGTAGAGTCTGATGCTCTGAATATGCTCTGTATAAAGGTGGCTTTTCTAGCCTACATGATCTTTTTAATAAGAATGAGATAATACCTTATTGGATAATTGTATCGATTAAAAAGGATAGTTTTGTTTTGTAATTTAAGGGTAATTTATTAGTATAAAGTATAAAAATGAAGTAGTACTTTTTCAATTGTTACTTACCCAATTTGGACAATATAGAATATTTCAGATTTACTTAAAATATTTTATGCAAAATATTTCAATTTATTTTTTTCTTCTTGTTGCAGGAGCTAGAGTTAATGCCAAAGACAGCAAATGGTTGACACCTTTACACAGAGCAGTTGCATCTTGTAGTGAGGTATGAAATTTCTCTTAGTACATATGTTGTATATAAAAAAAATTAAGTAGGCTTGCCTATAGCCCACATATAAATTTTGTGTTTTCAAAAGAAGGAAAAACAACTGAAAATGGAGAGTCTGAAGTAGTGGAGAGTAGAAAATGTACTTCCTGCAAGAGAGAATTATTTTTCTATCTTATAAAATCCTCCTCAGAGCTTTTCTCTACTGGTTCATGATAGTGTAATAGACGTGTTGCAGATGTTCTGCTGACGGTGATCAGGTAGTCTCAGCGGTGTATAACGATGACTGAAGTGCTGCTCAGGGAGACGCTGGGATTGGTTTCAGAGCATTACTTGATCTCCCATTTCAGGATTCGAAATACGTAACCTGAAAGTGTTTTGGTGTCTTATGAGGAAGACCAGTTCCTCTTCATTTACAACCTTGTATATTGTTTGCTCTTCCAGATAACTGACAATTTTGGAGAACATTCTTTTTATAGTTTTCATATCCTCTAATCCTCATGAAATCCTTGTAGGATAAATATTTTGAGGAAACTGTAAGTAATGATTTACCAGAAACCACTCAACTCTTGAGTAGCAGAAACAGGACAAGACTTCAACCCTCTTCTTTCCTGTCATTTTATTCCCTTTCTTAAGTATTGGGTGCTTTCAGAAAGTCATTGTGCCCAAAGCACCCTTTTACCTATCTTATGATAGTTGATGCTTATTGAAATTTAAAAAAAAAATTAAAATGTGAAAGTGTGTGATTATATAAATTAATGTTAACCCAGTGTTAACGTTAGTGCTTTCTTTAGTTATTAAAATTTTGAGAGATGAGGAAATGTTGCTACTGCTACTTCTCTCCTTTATGAGACACGGAAAGGAGAGTAGTAGTGGAGAATAGAAAATGTACTTCCTGCAACCTCAGGAGGATGTTTCTTCAAGAGAAACTGGGGGAACTCCTGCCTCTTCGTTCTTCTTTGTATTCCTCTTTGTGAACAACATCATGAACCCAAAACAAGAGGCTGGCAGGTGAAGAGAAGTTGGGGGGAAGTGCCAGGAATGATTACAAGCCCTGAAGCATGACAGAGGCAGTCTGTTAGCCATAGCCTTCTAGTTGGGAGAAGGAGGGAGGGAACAGTGCATACACTTGAGAACACACTGTAACTCCGATCTCAGCCCTTGGTGTGCTTGGGCTGATGAACTATGGAAGTTGGGTTTGGAGAAACTGGCTTCAGATATATCTTGTCACTTTCTAGCTGTGTGATCTTGGGCAAATCTGAGGACTATCATGAAAACGAAGATATATTAACTAAAATACTTCAAATTCTGAAATTTCATGGTAATGTTGTTAAGTTTGTGGTTAGCTCTCTTGTAAGGAAATTTCTTTAAATGCAGTTAAAGCGCTGGTCAGGTAGCTCATTGGTTGGAGCATTATCCTGTACACCAAAAGGTTGCAGGTTCAATTCTGGTCTGGGCACATACCTAGGTTGCAGGTTTAATACCAGATTGGGGTGTGTATAGGAGTCAACTGATCAATGTCCCCCTCCTCGCCCCCTTCCCCCTTCCTCCCTCTCTAAAATCAACAAATGTATTCTTGGGTAAGGATTAAAAAAAATTAAAGGCAGTTAGGGAAAAAATAAACATTACCATCAATGCAGTTCATTAATAAGATAGTAATACCTATCTACTTCTTGGTATGACTCTTGGGAATATGACTGTTAAACTGTGGAGTTTTGCTCTGGCCTGGTGAACCGGTTGGAGCATTGTCCCATGCACCAAAACGTTGTGGATTCAGTTCTGGTCAGGGCACATACCTAGGTTGTGGGTTCAGTCGCTAGTCAGGGCACATTTGGGAGGCAACTGGTCCATGTTTCTCTCTCAAATCAGTAAAAAAAAATCCTCAGGTGAGGATAAAATAAAATTAGTGGAGTTTTGCCAAATTAAATCATCAGAAAGAACACTTGGTTTCCAGTGATAATAAAACAGACCAAAAATTCTTAAAAGATTTTCTTTAATTATTTTCATGTTAAAGGAAGATTGCAGATTCCACCCAGAGACTTGACCGACTACTGATTTTCAAAAATTATGTATTGTGTTCACAAAAAAGTCCATTTAGTTTTTTCTGTAAAATAAAAGACATCATTTTCAATAACTTAACTTTTTAAATATATTTTATTAATTATACTATTACAGTTGTCCCATTTTTTTCCTTTTTACTCCTCTCTACCCCACCTCCACCTTAATTCATGGTTGTGGGTTACACATATAAGATCTTTGGCTTCTCTATTTCCCATACTATTATTAACCTCCCCCTGTCTGTTGTGTACCTACTGTTTATGCTTCTCATTCCCTGCACCTTTTCCCCCATTCCCTCCCCTCACCCTCCCCACTGATAGCCCTCCATGTGATCTCCATTTCTGTGATTTTATTCCTATTCTAGTAGTTTCCTTAGTTTGTTTTTGTTTTAGATTTAGTTGTTCATACTTCTGAGTTTGTTGTCATTTTATTGTTCGTAGTTTTGATCATCTTCTTTTTCTTAGATAATAAGGGCTTGGTGATGATGAACTCCTTTAACTTGACCTTATCTGGGAAACACTTTATCTGCCATTCTAAATGATAGCTTTGCTAGATAAAGTAATCTTGGATGTAGGTCCTTGCCTTTCATGACTTGGAATAGTTCTTTTCAGCCCCTTCTTGCCTGCAAGGTTTCTTTTGAGAGATCAGCTGACAGTTTTATGGGAACTCCTTTGTAGGTAACTGTCTCCTTTTCTCTTGCTGAAGATTCTCTCCTTATCTTTAATCTTGAGTAATGTAATTATGTGTCTTGGTGTGTGCTTCCTTGGGTCCAACTTTTGGGGGATTCTTTGAGCTTCCTGGACTTGCATGTCTATTTCTTTCACCAGATTGGGGGAGTTTTCCTTCATTATTTTTTTAAGTAAGTTTCAGTTTCTTGCTCTACCACTTGTCCTTCTAGCACCCCTATAATGAGATGTTGGAACATTTAAAGTTGTCCCAGAGTTTCCTGAGCCTCTCCCCATTTTTTTGAATTCTTGTTTCTTTATTCTCTTCTGATTGAATGTTTATTTTTTCCTTCTCTAAATCATTGATTTGAGTCCTGGTTTCCTTCCTGTCACCGTTGGTTTCCTGTACATTTTCCTTTATTTTACTTTGCATAGCCTTCACTTATTCCTCTGTTTTGCAACCATACTCTACCATTTCTGTGGGCATCCTGATTACCAGTGTTTCAAACTCTGCGTTTGATTATTTGATTATTTGATAACCCTTGATTATTCCTACATTACTTTCTAAATGCTTATACTATGCTGATAATATGATCCAGAATTTTCCTGGCATATGACATCAGGCACATTGGCTTATAATTTTTAGAAATTAATCTGGTTTGTTTTGTATTTCCAGTCTTCAGAGATTTCTTTAGTTTTTTTCTGAATTTTCAAAAGTCACTGCTATTGTGATCTGATACATATAATTCCAAGTAGTAAATGGTAGCTATATTAGTCAGCCTGGGCTTCCATAACAAAATACCGTAGACTGGGTGGCTTAGATAACAGAAATGTATTTTCTCAGTCTGGAAGACTAGAAGTCCCAAGTCAAGATCCATCGGGGTCATTTTCTGGTGGGGGCCCTCTTCCTGGCTTGCAGACTGCCGCCTTTTCGCTGTGTCTTCACATGGTAGAGAAAGATGGATGCAGGAAAATCAATCTCTCCCTCCCTCCTTCCTATACTCTCTCCCTCCCTCCCAGCTACCAGTTCTGTCAGGTTCCTCCCTTATGATCTCTCCAAGTACAGTTATATTGGAGGTTAGGGTTTCAACATATAAACTGTGAGGTGACACAGTTCAGTCCGAAGCATTGGACCCAGGGTTCAGACTTTGATCTTTCTTGATTCTAGAGTCTTAGCCACTGTGTTTGCAGCCTTCTTTAGGTGCCACCTTACCTACCCTCACCTACCATAAACTGGATTGATTCTTGCTTTTCAGTGAAAAAAAGTATATAGTTGTGATTTTTTTGTTCTTGCTAATGGGACATATTCTCCAGACTTTTCATAAGCTTTAATGTATGCATTATGAATTCCAGAGTGGGAATGAATAAGGCAAGCCTGGCATCCGTAGTATGCTATATGGGCCCAATTTATCCTATTATAAATTGTTCATTTTGTTTTTTCAATTATTTTTCATACATCTTTAACATAGCTACTGACATTTCCCACTATAGTGTTATTTTTACCCCCCAAGGTATTGTACAATATACCCTTAAGGATGAGGATGGAGAATCGATGCTGTTTGTACCCAGCTCTCCATAATTTTGAGAATACATAGGGAATATATCTTCCTCTGTGTGTCCTTTTCCCCATTCCTTTTTAAAATTGAAGTATAATTTACAGTGAAATATACAGGTTTTAAGTGTGTTTTCTTGAATTTTGTCAAATGTATACACCCATGGCAAACATACACCCATGCGATCTTTTCCCCATTTAAGATAAAGATTTCTACTCTCCAGCAAGTTTCCTCATGTCCCTCCCTGTTCAGAGGCAATCCATATTCTGCTTTCTCTCACTATAGAGTAGTTCTGCCTGTTCTAGAACTTTACAGAAATGGAATCATACAGTATGTGCTCTTATGTCTTGACTTATTCGACATCACATTTTTGAGATTCATTCATATCGTGTATATTAATGGTTCATTCATTTTATTGCTGGGCAGTATTTCATTATATGAATGTACAGCAGTTTGTTTATTCATTTTGTTACTGTTGGACATTTGGGTTTCTGGTTTTTTATTCTTACAAATAAATCTATAAACATTCTTTCATGGATCTTTTGAAGTTTCTCTTGAGTAAATATGTAACCGGAGTGGAATTGTGAGATCAGAGGGTAGGTCTCAATATATATCTTTAAGCTGGCTGACTTCCTTAGCACGTTGACTGATTACTGGACATCTGTCCAGTCTTTGGCCATACCTATTAAGTACTTGTGCTGTTTCCCATATTTGAGATAGTTTTGATTACTTTTGATTTCAAAGGCGTGAAAAGCTACATGTGAATCACAGATGATAGTATTTTGTTTAGCTTTCCTTGCTACTTTGCATATTTATACACTTTTGAACACTTAATGTACTCTTTTTTTTTTTTTTTTGCTATATAGCCGACTTAAGACAAGTGGTGGGCAGGTGATATATCCCCTCTTTACAGCTAAGAAAATGGAGTGTTAGTTTTACAAGACTTGAGATGATTCTATTCTGATTCTGGTCCATTCATACCTATTGTTAGTCATTCATCTTCCAAAGATAGGATTATTACTCTAAGGAGAAAATTTTTTTTTTAGTTCTGATTATATTGTTTAATGTTGGTGACATACCAGATTTCTTACAGTCTTACCATGAGTTGTATTGTGAAATTTTCCATGTACTTCTAGGAGGCAAATCCCTTTGAACAGTAAACTCTTAAATTGCTGTGTCAGCACCAACTCTACTATCAGGCAGCATCACAGCAAAGTGTGTGTGTGTGTGTGTGTGTGTGTGTCCCTCACCTCCTCACTCTCTAAGAAACTAGATCCCGATGATCTTTTATTTGGTAGTATATTAGCATGTATAGTACTTTAGGACATGGTATGTTTTAAAGTTTTAAGTATTTAATGGCAAAGCAATAGATCTCCTTAAAACTGTTGAAAGTACAAATTAATTTTATCTCATCATCTAGAAAAACAAGATACAATGATTGTTTTTGAAGAATATTTGTTAATTGTTTCACATTTAATTGGAGGATAGAAAAGGGAAATTTTTTTTTATCTTAATGCAGCTTGTGTGGCTCTAAGTACTGCTTTTAGTTAAAAATATTTGGGGCTTTTTGCCCTGGCTGGCGTAGCTCAGTGGATTGAGCGCGGGCTGCGAACCAGGCATCGCAGGTTCGATTCCCAGTCAGGGCACATGCCTAGGTTGCAGGCCATGTCCCCCAGCAACCGCACATTGATGTTTCTCTCTCTCTCTCTCTCCCTCTCCCTTCCCTCTCTAAAAATAAATAAAAATAAAATCTTTAAAAAAAAATATTTGGGGCTTTTTGGGTAAATTTCTAGGTTTTTATATCAGATTCTACCAGGACTGTATTTATTTACTCAATAAAATTTATTTCCTTCATATAAATAAAACTTCTAAAACTGTTCATTCATTTGTCTTTTATAACTCTTTATGTATTTTAGGAAGCAGTTCAGGTACTTCTGAAGCATTCTGCAGATGTTAATGCTCGAGACAAAAATTGGCAAACCCCTTTACACGTAGCTGCTGCTAATAAAGCCGTGAAGTGCGCTGAAGCTTTGGTACCTCTTCTGAGTAATGTAAACGTGTCTGATAGAGCAGGGAGAACTGCATTACATCATGCAGCTTTCAGTGGACATGGGGAGGTAGGTGGTATTCAGTTAGACTAGCGATTTCAACCTTTTTCATCTCATGATACAAATGAACTAATTATATACTAAAATTCTGTGGCACTCCAAAAAATTATATTCTTTGCCCATCTGACCAAAAAACCATAGGTATAATTTTGACTTATTCACACAGGACAGCTATTGTGTTGGCTGTTGTCATTTTTTAATTTGACAGTCTGAGAGAAAAGAGATCAGTGCCTCTGACTAAATAGTTATTGCATGTTTTAAAAATTCTTGCCACACACCCATTGGAAATCACTGAGTTAGACAGTGATTCTCCCTATGTCCTCCCACTCCCTCACCCCAATTATTAAGGAACTTTCCTTTTTTAGCCATTCATTAATTCATGATAAAAACAAGCAAAACTGTATATCTTGCTAATTTAGTCTAATTTTCCCTTAAACTTCTTTCATAGTTCATATAACTTTCTCAAATTTAGAAACTAATTTATCAGATACCAACCATGTACTGCTTAGTTGACCTAGGAAGACAAAGAACACTGTCAACTAGAACACAATGTGAAGACTGTGTTCTGTCATTGTAAAAATAATGTAGAAAGACAGAGCAGTTATTGTCCTCCCAGAAACATAGTAGCAAAGGAAGGTGGAGTTTAGAAGACGTTTTCTTACAGTTTATTCTTTGGTGATCAACCATCAGAAGAAAACAATTTAAGAAAATAAGTAATTATACAACAAGCATTTTCTAGTGTTAGGTGTTATCATAGCAAAGAGTAGGGTTTATGTGTACGTAGAAGACTTAGAAAAAAACGAAACACAGAATTAGAAGGACCTTTGAAGCCAACTTGTCCAGTCCTTCATTTTTATCATAGATGCAGAAACTAAAAGAGGTAAAGTGACATCCCCAAGATTCTCTGGCTGAGAGCTAATGGCTACAGTGTTATTCTCACTATTCCTCTCTGTGTTGCAACAAAGGATTCTTGCCTCCACTGCAGTTAAGATCAGAAGGTGCATCCCTTTTAGAAATCTGGAATGCCCTTTTCGTTGGGGAAACTATAGAAAATGTCATTAGGCGTAATAGAAATACTGTTTTCGGCACATGATAAAGTAAGAAGACGGTGCAGTGATGTTCAGGACTAATCACATTATGGACACCACACTTGTGTTTGAATTAAATTTAAGGCATTTCTGGAATGAGAATGTGCTTTGCATTGGGCTATAACCCACTTTGGGCTATAAAAAAAGGAATAAAACCTGTTTTCAACTATTTCATCTTGAACTTTCCAGATTTGTATTTGGTTATTCGTAAAATACCAGAACACAAAGTGGCATTTTTAAAAGATACTGATATCTAACTTCAGTAACACCCACAGTGAGCCCTTTTCATATTTTACCCTGGGATTTACTGAATTAAGTTAAAAGGTTTTCAGTATTTTATAGCTCATTTATATAAATACAGAAATTCAGTACCAGGGAAATTGAGTTGAGTATTCATCACAAGTGATATTCATAAACAGTTGTACTTCTGAATTTTGATTGCTGTTTTATTATAATTCCAGATGGTCAAACTACTCCTGTCTAGAGGTGCCAATATTAATGCTTTTGACAAGAAAGATAGACGTGCCATCCATTGGGCAGCTTATATGGGTATGTGCTTTTAAAATTTTTCGTTATTGTTTTTTACATTTGTATTAAGGAGTTGTGCATTTTAGTTCTTGCATTTGGTGTCACATCTGTCTTTTAGGGCAGTGAGAAGTTATACCATATCTGAGTTTGTTGCCCAGGTGGAACCAGCCTGGTAGTGGGGAGGTCTGTCAGAGCAGGAGGATATGGGTTTATTACTCCTGAGAGCTGTTTGAAATTAATTCTGTTTACCTTTAATGGGATGAACATTCTAGATGCAAGCCTGAAATAACATAATATAGATCAGTGTTTCCTAAAAGCATATTCTCCTACCCATCCTTGTTTTTATGGGAATATTAAAGTAGCAGGTATGAAAATACATTAGGAAGCCTATTATTTTGGGCCAAATACTGGGTTAAATAGGCACCAACAGTAATGTCACAGAAAGAGACTGAGGCTTACAGGATAGACTTTTCTACTGTAACATGCTATATGTGTTTTGGGGAAAATCTCAGGATCTGCAAAATTGCACTCTAAAACTAACTGAGCTCATGGTAAAGTAGTCATGGGGCAGACCACCCAAAATCTTTGCAACTTTGGTTCTTGAGGTAACTTGGACAGCCAGGGAGGAAGCAGATCACCTTACCTCAGGGTATTTTAAAATGCATAGAAAGAGTAGAGTAGAAATACTGTCTTATAGGTGAAAAGATCTCTAAGCATGGAGGAAGTACAGTCTGCCACAGAACCTTGCAAGTGCTGCAAGACTAGGGTTGTACCTCTGGGAGGAAGCCATGGGTACAGACTTTCGTTTTTCAAGTTTCTTAAAATAGAGCTGAGAGCATTCCTCTGTTTGCAGCCATGGAGTTCGGGGCTTTTTCTCTTCCCCCCAAATAGTGTCTCTCATTCTGCTTCTGCTATTCCGACTCTTCTAGCTTCGGAAAAATCATGAATGGACAGACATACCTTCTGTATATCACTGGTAGTCGAGAGATAACCTGATTACAAAGACAGCAAGCTGGTTACCTTTCTTATACGCATAGCTTATCCTCATTACTCCCTGCTCTAGGCTTGGTCTTTTTCAATATCTCATTTAAAAGTAAAAGATTAAAGGAAGAGTCCGTGAAAAGTTATTAATTTTAAAAACTGTAAAATTTTAAAATAGGATAATATAAGAAAACAAATTAACTTAAACCAGTTATTATTAAGCTCAAGGTCTAGAAAAATCCTCTGCCTGTATTAGAAATAACCAAAAGCAATAGATCCATCTTAAATTACAAAGCTGACCATTAGTGTGGATGTAAAGGAAGATAAAAAAATGAAGGCTAATATTGTTGTCAGCTGGTCCCTATTTTGAAAATCAAAAGCCAAAAATCATGGTCTATTGGTATTTTTCTCATACCAAAGATTTGTGCCTCTAGTTATGTAATGGACGATTTTGTTCTGTTAATTGAAGGTGTACATCCAGAAGGAGGTCTCCTATAGCATCCTAACGTTCCCTCCTCAGGGCCTGTAGATTTCCCTCTAAAGTGGAGCTCCTGAAATAGCTTGGGGTGTGTATCTCATGTGCCTTCAAAAGGCTTTGTTTTCCTTGATCCACTAAGTGTCACTTTTCAGGCCACTTGTGGATTTTTTCAATTCTGTGTTTCTTGGACTTCACTGTCCATTTAATTTTTTAGCATAAATGTTAAGAAATTCATAATTCTCCTTTCCCTGTTTCTTCCTTCCTTTAAGCTTGGAAAGAGAGGAGTAGGAGTATTGAAGCCTAGCTTCTAAAACTATTCAGCTGTTCTAGGCATTCAGGATTAAAGAGAGCTAAACATATATGAAAGTAGGAAGCTCTCCACTGGCCTAGTAGACAGGCCTTAAGTCCAGGTCATTGTCACCTCTAGGTTAACTTTCAGAGAATCTGTCAATATCAGTATGAGAGACATTAGGATTACATGTAGTGATTTTATAATTTATTTCTCACAGACTTCCTTATGTGCCCTGGCCTTCTTTACCCCCTAGTCAACACTTCCCTTACTTTTCTGTTAGGCTCTACTCTCACCTTTATGCTGTTAATGAAATCTCTGTCTGTGTTCCCCAGTCCCACCTCTGTCCTCAAAACGAATTGATCATTTCCTACTCCATACCCCGTGTTTGCTCCTACCATGAATCTTCATTTAAAAGCCCTTTTACACATTTCATCTTTTCTATTGCTTTCATTACTTTTACCAATATCCAACCAACTTCTACCTCAGGTCACCAAGATGACTTTGACATAGAAGGTACTACTGAATAAGTATTAATTACCTTAATTAACAACTCATTACATTATTTCTTCTTGAAGAAATGCATAATTTGAGTGGATTTGAAATGGCATTTTTTCTCCCTCCTTTCCTTTCCATAAAAGCTTATAAATTTTAAACATAGCTGATTTTACTTTCCTTATACACTCATGAACAAAAGAAAAATGTAGGAAATTTTCAAAGTTCCTGAAATATAGTGATTACATTTATCAAATTCACACTGCAGAGATACTTTTTAAGCTTACTGTTTATTTATTTTTTGAGAGAGGAAGGGAAGGAGAAAGAGGGAGAGAAACATTAATGTGTGAGAGAAACATTAATTGGTTGCCTCTCACATGGCCACATATGGGGACCTGGCCCAAAACCCAGGCCTGTGACCTGACAGGGAATTGAACAGGCGGCCTTTCAGTTTGCAGGCCAGCATGCTCAATCCACTGAGCTACACCAGACAGGGCAGCAGAGATATAATTTTTTTAAAAAGATGTTGTTTAAAAAAAAGCCCTGGTTGATGTGGCTTAGTGAATTGAGCACCAGTCTGCGAACCAAAGGGTCTCTGGTTCGATTCCCAGTTAGTACACATGCCTGGGTTGCAGGCTAGGTCCCTAGTAAGGGGCATGTGAGAGGTATCCACACATTGGTGTTACTTTCCCTCTCTCCTTCCCTACCTCTCCCCAAAAATAAATATAATCTTTTTTGAAAAAAATAAAAATAAAAGGATGTTGTTTTTGAGTACAGAATTGCATATATCATGCATGTCAAATGGATGCCATCTTCTAAAAATAAATCTAGCCCTGGCTGGTGTGGCTCAGTGGATCAAGTGCCAGCCTGGGAACCAAAAGTTCACTGGTTCGATTTCCAATCAAGGCACTTGCCTGAGTTGCTGGCCAGCTCCCCAGTAGGGAGCATGCAAGAGGCAACCATACATTGATATTTCCCTCTCTCCTTCCCTTCCCCTCTGTCTGGAAATAAATAAATAAAATCTTTAAAAATAAATAAAATAAAATACATCTAGATGAACTAAATGAATTTGTCTAGTTCTATTGGTAGCATTCTATAAAATGACAAGAAAGACACATACCTGAAGGCACAGGGTTCACCTAGCTGGGACAATATCATTGATTTCACCCTAGAACTTTCTTTTTTCCTTTTAAATAAGTCTCTCCAAACTGGCTATGGAAAGGCCTCTTATTAATAGTTTCAGTGGTCCACGAAAGGAATTCAACCATTTTTCTGAAATAGGCTTAAATAAATATTGGGTTGACCCAAAAGTTCATTTAGATTTTTCTGTACAATGGCTGTAGTAGTGCTTAGTTGTCTATAACTTCATCTGAAACAATTTTGTTAGATTGTATTATGACAGCTGTCATATCAGTGTGCATTTTTAAAAAACAATACTGATGAATTTTTGTACAGCCATTTTAATATTGAAGGTGGAAAAAAATAAGCAACATTTTCGGTGTATTTTGCTTTGTCATTGCAGGGAAGGTAAAAACGCAACTGAAATGCAAAAGAAAAAAAAAAGATTTGTGAAGTGTATTGAGAAGGTTCTATGACTGATCAAACATGTCAAAAGTGGTTTGAAAAATTTCCTGGTACTGTTGACATTTTGACCAAATAATTTGCTGTGGGTCTGTCTTAGGAATGGAAGATGTTTGGCAGCACCCCTGGCCTCTACCCACTAGAAGCCAATAGAGGGAGATAGCTGACATACTCAAATTATGAAATCAGTGAAGTTATTCTGAAAATGAAAAATGTGTCATTTTACAGAAAAAAACTAAATGGACTTTTTGGCTAACCTAATACTCGTCAATTTTAACATTGTAAATTTGCCTGTGTGTAAACCCCTTTTAAAATAGGGCTTAGTGGGTATTAGGACAGTTCATACTTCCAGTAACCTACCAGTTTTTATGCACCATTAATATGATCTGTGTCATTTACTTAGAATGATGTGTTGATTTCAAACAGTTTTTCCAGTATGTTGTATCCTGGGCCTTCTAGTCTTACACATCAAAAGAACTTAGTTTCTTTTTAGCATATTAGTGAATAATAATGCATTTGCCCAGTTTTAAAAACTGTGCTGTGTTTGAGCCTCCTGGGTGTTATAAGTCATGGTTTTCAGTTCATCGCAGCTGTCTTTCTAGAGCCATGAACCAGAAAGTAGTGCGTAGTGAAGAATCTTTTCTTCCAGTTAATGCTTTTATATGATAATCATATTTAATTTGGCACCTATTGGTTTGATAGATATTCTTTCTTTTCTAAAAATATAAATATTTCTTTTGCATATTCAGATGGGAAAAATAGGTGAAAGTATTCACTTTAATTGATAATTTATATATGAACAACTAAATCTACTTTACTTTTTGTGCAACTTGTATATCCTGGCATAATTTTGCTAAGAGGCCTGCGTTTGAAATCTTCATTTTTATAGTTATTAACTTAGTATACTCCCCTGTGAAGGGATATAAAACACGAGATTGTGAGCAGTTCATTTAATGTAACAAATAATTAATGAGTGCCTATTCTGTATATAACAGCACTGTTCTTGACCCCATGGAATAAAGCAAGAAGTACAACATAAGAGCATGTGATATTTGCTTTTGAAGATACATGTTTGGGAAGCTAATACATAAAGCAATTAAAGAGTTAGTTAAATAATGTCTCAAGTTTAAGAAACATCACAGGATATTATATGCTTATTAGACAGTATTTATAGATACATGGTGCTTTTGGATTATAAGACTTGTAGGGAAGAGAGGTGGTTGGTCAAGGAAGATTGGAACTGACATGGGCCTTCAAGGATTACTGGTAGCAATGATTAAAAAGAGACATCCAAGCAGAACATCCCACACAACGAAGGAATCCTGTGAACAAAGGCACAGAGGTGGGGGGAAATAAAGGACAGAGAAGAAAGCACTATATAACCTAATCTGATAAAATTTGAAGTTACAAAGGAGAATAGTGATTCTCCCACCTTCCAGGTACGTGTTCCCCTGCCTGGCCTCCATGTGTGGTTGGGTGGGGCTGAAACTAGTTCTGACTGACTAATTAAAAGCAGCATCACCTCTGAGACTCTGCAATCTATTGGCACCTTCTGGCATAGTCACCATCTACTTTCAAGATGTCATTTGAAAAAACCTGGACCCTTGGATGACTGAATGGAGCCTTATTGCCAAGCTATTACAATGTTAATGAGAAATAAAGTGCTAATTATTTACTAGAAATACCCGAAAAGCACACTAAAATATATTTTACTCACTGATATGTAGAAGTTGATCATTAACCCACAGTACATACAATCTAGCCTATCCTGGTTGATATAACAGTGATGAACAAACTAAGTTGGTTAAGGAAATTTGGTAGAAATACTGGAGGAAGAGAGATTTTTAGCTACCTAATGTTAGGTCAAAAGACCTGACATTTTTTCCCTGACTGGTGTGTGCCTCAGTGGATGGAGCACCAGCCTGGAAGCCTGAAGATTGCTGGTTCGATTCCTGATCAGGGCACATATCTGCATTAGGGGCCAGGTCCCCAGTTGAGGATGCGTGAGAGGCAGCCTATTGATGTTTCTCTTTCTCTCCCTTCCACTCTCTCTAAAAATAAATAAATAGATCTTTGTTGTTGTTGTTGTTTGAAGCCTAACATTGTTAAGATACAACCGCAGGTCACTCCCAGATTTCCAAATATAAGGTTCCACTAAGGCAGAGAAACATAAACTGATGTCTTACAATTAGACATAAAAAGCTAACTTCAGAACTTGAAAAGGTATTAAAATAACCTTGAAAAATAACAAGGTCTAGGCAGAAGGGGGATTATAGAGTGCAGGTTTATCACTAGGTAAAATATTAAATATATTTTTGCAGTTATTACCTCTATCAACATTTATCAAAATTATCCTGAATTCTTATTTTTTTCTTCCATTCTCTCTGGATATAATGCAATTTATTGGTAGCCTGTCATGCATTATCTAATTAATTTGCATTTTACCTTTCTTTAAAGATATTTGGGATTATATATGATACTTTTAGTATGCTTATCTGTGTTTTTCTTCATAAACACATTTTCAGGTCACATTGAAGTAGTGAAGTTACTTGTGGCACACGGAGCTGAAGTGACATGCAAGGATAAGAAGTCTTACACACCTCTTCATGCTGCATCCTCCAGTGGAATGATCAGTGTAGTCAAGTACCTTCTAGATCTGGGAGTTGATGTATGTATATAGACTGAGCAGTATAAAAGAATGGAGCACTTCATGTTTGTGATTTCATTGTTGGTGGAAGTTATTTCAGATTTAAAAGATAATTTCATATCATAATGTTTTTGTCTTTTAACCAGATAGTTATAGTCTTTTTGCATAATATAATGTACTGATACCTGATTAAGACATGTAATTACTCAAAGTATATTAAGAGGTAAAATTCATTTCAAAGGTGATGGACATTTTATTTCTCCATCATATTTCAGGCCCTGTAGCTCCATTTCAGCTATAGAAACCAGCATATCAGACACACTTGGATTATTTTTCCTAGGTGGCTAGGTTATGGTTAGTCTTACTTGCCCACTTAGTCTAATATTCCCTTAAATGACTGTAGCATTACAGGATATTGGCAAAAGCTAGGCAGGAAAACTAGAGGCACTTGCCTATCAACTGTGAGTGTTTGGTTAAGTTAGGAAGGGTTGCTGCTTTATCTCAATATATGTGATTCGTGAATTGAGATAACTAAGTTATATCTGTAGGTTTCACAGGCCATTCTTTAAGCAAATGTACTTTTCACCCAAGAGTGTCTTTACTCTTATATTAAGTACAGTCCTGACAAACTCATCTGGTTCTTCAGAAGAGATTAAAAGCAGTGAATTAGAAGGAGAGAGGATGACTGTGCTAGAGAGAGGTGCAGTGTAGATCAGACGAACAAGGAGTGGATGGTAGTCTGGTTGGACAGAAAATGCATGGCAGGACTGCAGAGCCAATAGTCTCTTAATTTAAGGACTGTGTGAAGCACTTTGCCTAAAGCGGCAGGTAATTACTAAAAGTGTGGGGGTCTTGAGAAGTTGCAAAAATCTAAACACACTGTTAGGCATCTTTCAGAATGCAAATGGATAAAAGTTTTATTTCAGCTGAACAGCTCTTGCAGCTCTGTATTTACAGTAACACACTACTTTAAAAGGCCCCTGACCTAGATTGCTGAGGCCATCTTGATTCTGATCACTGTTTTAAGTTTTTTTCTGGTACAATTTAAAAATTTTATTTTATTGCAGTAAAATAACATTTGTACACACTTTGAAATAAGTGGGCAGACTTAGAGCCACTTAGTGATGTGTGGCCTCCGGTTGCATGGTTTGTTCGTTTCCTAGGTCTGCCGTCATGAATTACCACAGAATGAGTGACTTTAAGCAAATTTAATCTCTAAGTTCTGGAGGCTCTGAGGGAGACTCTGTTCTTTTGGTGATGAAATATAGGTACTTTGACTAAAATTACATGTGACTTTTTCACTTCCTCCAATTTCTGTTACCTGCTATCTGAGAAAAGAAAATGGTAAATAAAGTGATAAGTTGGGGCCAGCCACAAGGTACGAGGGCACAATCTCCATACAAGACTACCTTTACTTCTAACCAAAAATTTGGGGGGCTTCCAAAAACCCTTCAGGGTTCCATAATTCAGTAGAATCACTCAACAAGCTTACTAAAAGCTGTTATACACATAGTTATGGTTCATTACACAGCTAAGATACAAATTAAGATCAGCTGAAAGAAGAGACACATACGGCAGAGTCTAGGAGTATTCTAAACACAAAGCTTCCATTGGCCTCTCCCCATGGAGATAGAGGAGTCCTTATTCTGCCAGCATCAGTGTGTGACAATTTGCCAACCAGGATCACTCACCTGAGCTTCGTTTCCAGTGTTTTTACAGGTGCCCCATTACACAGGCAGGATTGATTTATCAGTTGCCCACATGATTGATTCAACCTCTGTGTCCATTGATACCAAGGGAACCCAAGCCCGCACTCTAAGTAAATGACATGGTTGGTTTATATGGCATGGCCATCCCTACCCTAAGACTTACCGGCTATAGCCAGTCCTACTCTAAGATCCAGTATAGCCAGCTCCCTCCCTAAAAAATTACACTTGTATTAGGTATGCTGTATATTATTACCTCCCAGGAGACAAGGTCAAAGTCTAGACATTTCTTTGGACAAAAATCAAATTCTTTACTATATAAAAGTTAGGTAAACTTTCGCCCATTTTATGTATTAGGAAAAAAAAAACTTGAGTTACATGAGTTATTTTTCAGTATTAAGTATATTTTTTGAGCCCATTCATTTTGCTAAAATGTGAACAAGACTGGAAAATACCGAGAGCCCAAGTTTGTTGCAAAAATCTATTAAAGAGAAAAAAACACCACTCATTTTTAAAATTCCTGACCTCTACTGCATTACCAACTTTAATCTTGTCACTGCAAGCAAAAAGGCTAAGAATGTGCATGTTTTTCAATATACCTCAGATTTTCAGTTTGTGTTCATTTTTTCATGATTCTTTAGAGTTAATTCTCTAAATGTGCCTAGAAGGCTTTTAGAAATACATTATTTTAGTTAATCTTTTCCTAAAATATCTCTCTTGGAATTATTCAATTTTGTCATAAAGTAGACATTGTACATGTAAATTATATTGTCTGAAAGTACAAAATCCACTTGTTACCAAAATGCAATCGTTAATGTTCATTATTTTTAAATAACTTTAGAACTGTAAGCCTGTGTGCTTATCCCTGTCTGTTTCTCACTTTAATAATTCAATTACAATCACAGTGTTGCTAAAATAACTCACAAAACTGATAATTAGCAAGACTGCTTTAACACTGACATTTTTTTTCTCCCAATAGATGAACGAACCAAATGCCTATGGAAATACACCTCTTCATGTAGCCTGCTATAATGGACAAGATGTTGTAGTAAATGAACTTATAGACAGTGGTGCTAATGTAAATCAGAAGAATGAAAAAGGATTTACTCCTTTGCACTTTGCTGCTGCATCAACACATGGAGCACTGTGTTTAGAGCTTCTAGTAGGCAATGGGGCTGATGTCAACGTGAAGGTATGAAATAAAATAAGAATCCATATTGTAGTAATTAGGTGTTCATATTTAAAACAGTATCAGTAACAGCCCTGACCGGTGTGGCTCAGTTGGTTGGGCATTGTTCCACAAAGCCAAAAGCTGCTGGTTCAATTCTGGTTAGGACACATACCTGGGTGGCAGGCCTGGTCCCTGGTTGAGGTGTGTGCAACAGGCAACTGATTGACATTTCTCTCTCACATTAATGTTTCTCTCCACTCCTTCTCCCTCCCTCCCCCTCTCTCTAAAAATAAATTAATAAAATCTTTTTAAAAATTTAATATATCAGTAATAAATATCATTTGGCAACAAAGTAACAGATTACTAACACAAGAATATACATGAATTTTTAAAATATTATGCTGAATGAAGCCTTTCTCAAGAATATACACTATTTCTATTTCTAAGGTCTAGAACAGACAGAATTCCATTTATATGGGGTTCCAGATTCTGTAGTTGGAAAAAAACAGAACAGCTGTTGTCCCTGAGAGGAAGGATTGATGAAAAGGGGCATAAGGAAGCATTCCATGGTAATGGATAACGGCGTGTATTTTGACAGGCTAATGTTACATAAACATTTGCAAAACTTCATGAAGTGGTCCATTTAAGATGGATGCTTCATGGCATGTAAATTTTCCCTTAGAAGGTAGCAAACCAAACAAATGATGAGTCATAGTTAATGTTACATATACCAAAGTGTTAGAGGTAATGTGTACTGATATCTGCAACTAACTTTGGGACTATGTTTGTTTTTTCCTTTATTTTTCATACTTTTGTTTACATTGTCTTTTTTTCCTTTTTAGTTTTTTTATATTGTATTTTTTTTCCATTGCCATTTAGTTCCCTTGCACTCCCTTAAACCCCCACAATCACCACCCTGTTGTCCATGTCCATGGGTCCTTTTTTCTTTTTGCTCAATCCCTCCACCCTCTAAACTTCTCCCTCCTTAGCTGTCATCTGCTCTCCATCTATGAGTCTGTCTTTATTTTGCTTGTTAGTTCAGTTTGTTCATTAGATTCCACATATAAGTGAAATCACATGGTATTTGTCTTTCTCTGACTGGCTTATTTCACCTACCATAATATTCTCCAGGTCCATCCATACCATCACAAAGGGTAAACTTTTCTTCTTTTTTATAGCCACGTAGTATTCCATTGTGTAAATGTTCCATAGTTGTTTTTTCCATTCATCTGCCCATGGACGCTCAGGCCGCTTCCATATCTAGTGATGGTAAATAATGCTGCAATGAACATAGGAGTGCTTATGTTCTTTCAAATTGTCTCAGATTCCTTCGGGTATATTCCCAGAAGTGGGTTCGCTGGTCAAAAGGCAGATCCCTTTTTAATTTTTTAAGGTATCTCCACACTGCTTTCCACAGTGGCTGTACCAGTCTGCATTACCACTAACAGTGCAAAAGGGTTCTCCTTTCTCCACACTCTCACCGGCACTTGTTGTTGATTTATTAATGATAATCATTCTGATCAGTGTGAGATAATATCTTGTTTTAATTTGCATTTCTCTGATGATTAGTTACGCTGAACATCTTTTCATAAGTCTGTTGGCCATCTATATGTCCTCTTTGGAGAAGTGTCTATTCAGGTCCTTTGCCTATTTTTTAATTGTATTGTTTGACTTTTTGCTGATAAATTGCTTGCCTCCATTTCACTTAGTTCTTCTTTTGAGAACTCTGTCATTCTTTCATCTGGGGTTGGTTTCTTTGTCTTCCCAATTTGGCTGCTTCTTTATACTAGGTAGATCTTCAAAGACTGGTGTAGGCGGTTGTCAGACAATGTTTCTGACGGGCCCTTGTCAACCTGTTTGAAGCTATCAGCAGTCTACAGCATGTGGCTCACTCCGCTGGGCCTGGGTGTGCAGAACGGACCAGCCTGCCTACAAAGGCTGGATTTTACCTGATCCTGTCCCAGGAGAGAGAGGGTCAGCCTAGTCTCAGAGCTCTCAGAGATCCCACTAGTTGTCAAACTAACCACTGATATACTCTCACACTGCACTCAGCAGTCTGGCTTAAGCTCCACATGGTGGGGCGGTGTAATTCCTGTGGGCGGGGTTATTGCTTCCCCTCAGGCTGATGCCCCTAGGAGGAGAGTGCTCTGCTGAGAAAGAGAGCCTCTGCAGTATGGGGAATGACTCAGCACAGGGATCCTGTTGCCTGTCTGTTTAGTTCTCTCCACACAGCCACCAACCCAAAAATTCTCCTCGCTTGTCTTTAGTCCACTCCGCCTTCCTCTGCTGGAGCCCAGAGTAAGTGGCTGCCAATGAAATTAATTGTGTGGGGGGACCCTTTAAGAGACTGTCTGAGTCTCCAGCCATTTCTCCCTGGCAGACAGAATCCTTGCTGTTTTTCATAGCTGGATGTTATCTGGGTTCCTTTCCTGGTTCTGGTGCCGGGGGCTGGGGAGCCCAGTGTGGTGTTTAGATCCCACATTTCTCAGGGGGATCCCCCCAGCCACTGAAATAGCCCTCCAGGACTGCAGCTACTGCCGATGGGAGCCCAGCCAGCCCTGTCATGCCTCACTTCCTACCAGTCTCCCTGTGGTGATGTGGCTTCTTCTGTCTGTCCTTAGTTATAAGACTTCTCTTCAGCTAGTATTCAGTTGGTTATTCAGGATGATTTCTCTACAATTTAGTTGTAATTTTAGGTTGTTCCTGGTTGGAGAGTAGTGTAGCTTCCACTTACTCCTCCACTACCTCTGGTCCTCTGCAACTAACTTTGAAAAGCACCAAATAATTAGATGATAGATGGATAAATGGAGAGATTTCTGTGTGATAATGCACACAAAGTAAAATGTTAGAGTAAAATCTCAGTGGTATGTGTATGGGTGTTCACTGTAATATTTTTTCAGCTTTTCTGTTTTGGAATTTTTCACAATGTTATAAAAATTAAACCAATATCAATGAGTTACATATAAGGGACAGTTGCTTTTTGGTTTTTTGGTTACAGTTACTCTCAGTGGTGAGCATTAGAATTTTAAAAATATGTGAAAATTCTGGAGCCAAGATAAATGTACTTTTACTGTATAATCCTATGAAAAAGCATATACAACCATGATTTTGAACATCACTGCTTTATAATGTATAATCATTACTTTAGATATGCTGAGATGCTTTCACTGATGGCTTCTATATTTGAGCCCTTGCCAGACCATGTCTTGTGATATGAGAGAAAAAAACCCATGGACAAAATTGAACCATTTATGATAAGTAAAAACATTTAAGCTTAAAATGTGACTTTTAGACCTTTAATTTCATAAGATTTTTAGCTCCTTTTATGTCTATGATGAGCCAGTGTCTTTCAGACTGGTAGAGAAACAAGTCCTTTTTTTTTTTTTTTTACCTCTCTGACTTCAGAGAAGCCTTTAAGGAAGCCACTGACCCACTCTGACAGCTAGAGTAGTGGTAAGTTTATCTCTAATTAGGTCATTGCTCTAAATTGCCCACTCCCAGCTAAGGGACAAAATTTATACGTATCACACCCAAAGAAGGAAAAGGCATGCTTATAGTTAAAATATCTTTTTTAAGAATATATGTTTAAAGCTTTCAGCTCTTAATCAAATCACCTGCTGAAGTTTTGTTAATAGTTCAAATAATTACTAAAAATGTATTCATAATATGTTTGTACTCCTTGTTTTGATTTGTAGAATTCTTGCTGTTTGGATAATGAAGACTCAGAAAAATATCTTGGGGTGGAGTGTGAATCTCTTTCTTGTTTATTCAAAGGCCTAATAATATTAATGAAAATTAGGCTATTTCAGAAACAAAAATTGTGAGACGATCTTAACATTCCTCAAAAGAGCACAATGAAGTCATTTTAGTCTCTACGAGACCGTTTTTATAGTGCCTGTAGATAAGATCATCTCGTATATTAAATATTACACATCATGGAATGAGGGAAGCTGATCTGTATCATTAGCTACTGCACATTTTTTTGTTTATTGGTACTGTCCTACAAGGGTAAAAATTAGACTTTATATAGTGCCATTTATATGTGAATATCTAATATAATTTAATTATAATGAATCACTTGATTCATATGTCCATGCTTACAAGCTGACTGCTGTACCTGTTAATTGTTTTTAAGTCTATATTTTGAAATGCAGAAATGAGAATCAGTCCTGCTACAAGAGCTCACTTAATAAAGCAATTCAGATATGATGGTTAAGTATATTTGAAGGCAACAGCCTATGATGTTGGTTTAAAAACATTTCATAAGTTTCTTTAATTTCACCTAAGGATGTATGACATTTATATACAGTTGTCTAATTATCTTATTGCCAAGTTCATTGGAACACATTTCCCATGTTTTAATGACTTCGAAAGTACCTTCCTACTCTGAAAGTATATAAAAATTGTTGATAACTGTAAGTTTTCAACCAATAAGATTGTACAGTACTAAACATCATCAATAGTTTCTGCAACTAGGCAGAACGACAGGTAATGAAACTAGTTTTACAATAGGCCATTTGATGCAACCAAAAGTTCTTACAGCATCTCATCAATATTTTAACAAAGCATTATTTGAGGACCTGCTGTATAATATTCTTTCAAGAATATATCTTCATTAAATACTTGTGTTTCCCATATTTGTCAAATCATTGCTTATTGAGTTGTTGGTGCCCCATTCTCCATTTTGATGTTTCTGTCCTTAGGTTGCAGATGACTAGAAATCAGTATGTGGATTTAGGTTTGTAATTACTGAGTTTATAAGAATTAATTGTCCTACAAAGTACTATTTAGAGGGAAAGTGAATGGAGTTTAAAGCAATATAGGTCTGATTTTTATAACCTTGCTTAATATGAGTCCTACTGCATTCATTTTATCATTTCTATACACACCTTTTCTATTCCACGATTGTTCTTAGAGAAGAACAACTCAAATTTTGTTCAGATAACATCCCCAAATACTTGTTAAAATTTAAAACTAAAACATATTGTGATATATGTGACTTTTGTTGTTGCTGTTTATGGTCACCTGTGAAACCAAATCTTAGAATTTTGGTGAATCTTTTCTGTGATTCTAAAATGAGTTAAGATAACTTAAGAAAAGAGTCTACCAATTGTTTCTTCAATTCAGAGAGAAATAAATGTACTTCCCTCCCTCCTAACATGTCTTAGGTGAACTTTTTACTTGGCAAAATGAATCTCTTTTTCCTTTGCTGTATTTTTTATGATCAGTATGTGGAAAGCAAAAATGTTAATCCAATGCCACCTATATGCTTATAGTAAAGGACCTCACTGCTTATTACCTATGAGACCTGATTACGTTACTTAATCCCAGGGGCTATAAAACAGGATTAATGGTAGCTACTTTATACAGCTGTAAGGAGTAAATGACTAATACATATATATTTTTAAAACTGTGGTTGGAACATAGTGCTTTATTATAGCTATGATGTTAACTGTAATTATATTTTTCAAATTTCATCATTGTATGAACTCATTTTTATTGCAGTTTAGGGTTTTTTTTATTAAAAAAAGGTTGGCAGGAACATTTTGCAGAGACACTACAAACTTAAGGTCCCTTTATTAAAATGCTTGGTGCTATTTGTTTTGTTTTTTTCTTGGTTGAAAGAATGACAACTGGTACATAAATAAAGATACCAAACAGAAATAAAAGTTTATATTATAACAGACGCTGGTGTGTTATATGAGTGTTTTACAAAGATTAATATATTTATTCTATACAACAGACCTGTAAGATATAGGTGGTATTGTATCCATTTTTAGTTGAGGAAGTGAAGGCTCAGGAATTTAGGCAACTTTTTCTAAAATCTCGCTGTGGAAAGTAACAGATGGGATTCGTGCTCAAGTTACTCTGATTCCAGAGCCTGAGCTTACTTGCTCACTTGCTTGTTTTTTGTTTGTTTGTTTGTTTTTCTTCCTATTGTTGCACACACCACCTTCAAAGGTTGAAAATTCTAAAAGAATTTGCCAGCTAGAAGGCTAGTTTGCTTGAAAAAATAATAAAAAATTATGGAGTCAAACACCGATAGGTATTTATGAAATAGAGCTAATACTCTAATCTATCATTATGTGAATTGCATGAGGGTTTCTTAAGGAGATTTGCATTATACATTTTTAGTGTAAACTTATGACACCACATTTCAATTATGAACATATACACAGAACATATGTTGAATATTGTTGAGGGATTAGAAATTGCAAAACTGTTTCTTTCCTTTTTGTTGGTCATGTATATATTTGTTTGTTTGTTTGTTTGTTTGTTTAAAAATAAAGTTCAAGAGATATACCAGCGGGAAAGCCAGAACAGAAGTGGATTTATAGATACAAATGGAACAGGGAGTAGGGTAATCTTTTACAGGGGAATAGTTTAATAACTATGTAGGAAATAGGCTTAAGGTTTTAGTTGACTGTACACTCCGTATGTTTTAATTAAACAATTTTAGGGAAGAAAAGACTATCTAACTCAGCATAAATAGGTCATCTAACTCAGGCATTGTTTTTCTTCATATTTGGAACTCCATTAGAATTGCCGAACTTCCACATTAAATACACACATGCACAGCTAGTCTGATTTATTATTTTAAGTAATTTGAGAAAACTAACAATAGTTATTATAAATAATTACAAACGAAATAATATATCAGGTCTTTTAAGTGAATTATAAGGTGAGGTTAATTATAACATTCAGTTTTCCTTGTTTGAGGAAGATTAAGCATTTCTTTTTTTCTTTTTTTTTTTTTTTTTTTTTAGAGAGGGGAGAGGGTGGGGGGAGAGAGAGAGAGAAACATCAATGTGCGGTTGCTGGGAGACATGGCCTGCAACCTAGGCATGTGCCCTGACTGGGAATCGAACCTGCAATGCCTGGTTCGCAGCCCGCGCTCAATCCACTGAGCTACACCAGCCAGGAGATTAAGCATTTCTTAAAATGAATTACAGCAATGTGAAATTTTTGAAATGTAGGAAGCATATCCTGGCTGTGTACCACTCCCGATTATGTGACTTGGTTGGATCATTTAATAGCTTTGTGCTTTAGTTTCCCCACCTGTGAAATAGGAATAATTAGATTATACTGTATTAGCCTAGGCCAGGTAGTGGGTTAGAACATCATTCCAATACACCACAATTGAGGGTTTAGTCTTGCCGGCCGGGCACATACAGGAATCAGCCAGTGAATGCACAAATAAGTGGAACAACAAATCAATCCCTTTTTCTCTCTCTCCCCCCTTCTCTCTCCCTTAAAAACAATCAATTAAAAAATTATTACTCTTTACCTACCATGCAGAACTTTTTATAAACTGTAGGCATTGATTTTTTTTATATTTGTGCCTTTTTATGCATGCTAAGAAAATTAGTTCAAAATTTTGAACAACTGTTTTATCTTCACAGTCTTCAATTAAACTTAATGCTTAGGTAATAATTTTACAAAATAAAAATATAAGAGGATATTCAAAATAAAACTAAGGATTCCATAATATGGATGGAACAATCATTTTAAATTTCTTTTGTTTGATTATTTCAGAGCAAAGATGGGAAAACACCACTGCACATGACTGCCCTCCACGGTAGATTCTCCAGATCGCAAACCATTATCCAGAGTGGTAAAAAGTATTTCTGTTTGTTTTGTTTCTTAAATGTAGTAAAAACATCTACAAAATGAATGGTATTGAGGAATTGTCATAGCAGTGTATATTTTTAATGTTTGATATCAGATCTCATGAAAATCAAATAATAAAGAATATAAAATGTCACATATATCTTCCATAATTTTTTTCATTTATTTTTTTTCCCCCCTGGATTATAAATACAATTTCTCTAGCAGTTAGTGTTGGCTTTTTTAAAACATTGCTAAAGAGAAAACTCTGCCTTTCCACTGCAGTATGTATTATATATGAACAAAATTCTGTTGCAAATATCTTTTTTCACCTTTTGAATATTTTGAAATATTTCTAGGATTTTCATTTATTTTCTGACCTTGTATAATAACTTTGCACTTGAATTAATACTAGGCAAGCTAACCTTAGGTGCATTATTTTAAAGCATTGTTTCCCAAGCCATGTTCCAAGAAATCGTTTGTTAGTAGTCCTCAAGATAATAGCTGTTAATGGTTTTTCAGGGGAAAAGTAGGAATAGATTCATGCTCAAATACTTGGTGAGCAGACAAAGAATGTGCACATTAAAGCTCTGAAAAGTCTTGTCCTAAAGAAGTGTGTTTAATTTTGTTTTAATACAGTGGTTTCCAAACATATTGGATCCCAGATCCCTTAAGTATAAAATCTATGACTCAAGTGCCTGGACCAATGTGTACTTTGAATGAAATCTATATATGAAATTGCTATATCCATTAGTTGTGCTTGAATATAGCACTTTATCTTGCTTTCCCTATAATAGATTTGTCTTGATCTTTATGTAGTCTAGTGTCTGATAGTATGCGCTTTATTACAGGAGCTGTAATTGACTGTGAGGATAAGAATGGAAACACCCCTTTGCACATAGCAGCAAGGTATGGCCATGAGCTGCTAATCAACACTCTTATTACAAGTGGTGCTGACACTGCAAAGTAAGTACTCACCAAGGTGTCAATAGCTGTGACAGGAAAACACACAAGGAAGCAAACTGCAGTTGCCTAGATATTTCAAGTAGAGTTGTGGATTTTTGTCCTCAACATTGTACTGATTGCTGGAGCTTTTTTTCTCCTTTTTGTGTATAGGGTGTGGTAGAATAGAATACTTGATACGGTTTCATTTGGTGAGCCAGCATAGAGTATTAGTATATATTTTAACCCCAGTTCTTTCTAGATTATACAGTTTTGATCAGAGCTTCTAATTTTTGTGGTTTATTTATGTTTAATCTAAATAAAAGACCAAAAAAAGTGCATATACCGAATACGTTTTTCATCAAAGTAATACTGTCTCTAGATAGTAGTTCTCAGACTTGGTGCTACAGAGTTTAGGGATTCCTTGGTAGCTGCTACAAAGGTTTTCGTGACCCCAACTTTGGTCGGGACAGTCCACTTTTATCAGCTTTACATGTTAAAATGTCCATGTAAGATTTTGTTTGAAAGATGGGTTCTTTTGCATGCTCTGCAGAAGGAAGCACCTACTTAAATTGATGTGTAGTATTTGTATATATGCTTTTATAATTCTATTACATTTATGTATTAATATGTTTTAAACCTTCTTTTAAACTTTGTATAAGTGATATGTTTCTGTACATTTTTTTGTACATGAAGTTGTTGACTTAGCCATGTAGATACAAATTTGGACCTTTTTTTTACATCTCTACAAGTGACTAGTTAATTCATTTTATAAGATTTAATTTCTGTATAAAGATACCACAGTTTGCTCACCTTATTTACAAACATAAGTTGCTCCCAGCTTTTTACTATTACTATTATGAAAATTACTGTAATGAACTGCCTTATAATGGTCATCAATGGTGAGGAAGGGAGAATGGGTTTTGTACTCTAGGCAAATGTCCAGAAACATTTTTGATTGTCATAATTTAGGGAGAAGGATATTACTGGCATATAGTGTAGGTAGAGCCCAGGGGCACTGCTGAACGCCCTACAAGCCCATGATCGTCCCCACCACCGCCACTCCCCACACACACAACAAATCCATGATGACAGCAGTGCTGTGGGTGAAGATCCTTACTCTAAGGAAAATTGCTGGATTATAAGTTATGCCCACCTTCAACCTTTTGCCAAATTGCTCTCCAAAAGTTAAGATTTTGACTCATCTCTCTTTTCCCTTTTAGTTTTTTTGTAATTTATTTAAATGATTGTGTTTTTCTTGTATTATATTAAGGATACTATCCTTTTTACTTCAGGCGTGGCATACATGGAATGTTTCCCCTCCATTTGGCAGCCTTAAGTGGTTTTTCAGATTGCTGTAGGAAACTTCTTTCTTCTGGTAAGTGGAACCTTTGCAGACTGATTCTTGTCTTTCCATTCCCTACCCCCTACTTTAATACAGTTTCTTTATTCTGTTCTTCCAAAATTACATATAGATAGATATCTCCAGGTGTGAATCCTTTGTTAACTCCTCTCAGAAAATGTTGAGTCATTTAATTTTAAGATTCAATTTTCTCTTCATCTCAGGGAAGGGTTTTATTTTTCCATTGATTTCCTTCTCTCTGTTAGTTGAGGAATAGGATGTGGAATATTTCTAGAGCAGCTTCTGTTCACTAAATGGTAATCTATTTGGATGGTCTCTTTATGACTAGAAGCAAAATATCTTCATTTGCATGCTTCCCTTTTAAAGAGCTGATAGCCATCTTTCACTATCTTCTAGGTTTGTGAAATTATTTATGTCATCTAATTACTGTTTCAAAATACCATAATCATAGTCAGTTTGAAATAAAACTGAATCAGTAGCTTTCTATAAATATTTCTATAAAACTATGGTCTTTATTCAATGCATAGGATTACTAAATATATAAGAATTAATTGATTTTAAATGATACTCTATTTCTCAGAGTTTTAAAAAAGTTGGACAGATTTTATTATTAATACTCATAACTGCTGAAAGAATTATGAGAAAGTTTCAGTGAAAATTAACATATTGTGAGACAGACATTAAATGATAATCCTTAGGTGAGTTAATTCCATTTTGAGTTTTAAAAGTGGGGGGGGGGCATAAGTATTCACACACACCCATTTATCTATGAAAGAGAACTCTGAAATCTCTTCTCAGTTTTCGTAATAAATATAACTTGTAAAAAAATTTCATTAATATATAATTCACATATCACCCAATTCACCCATTTAAAGTTTATTATTCGGGCTTTTTTAGTCTGTTCTCTAAGGTGTGTAACCATCACTACAATCAGTTTTAGAACATATTTATTTCCTCTTAAAAGAAAACCCCATTAGCAGTTGGTCCCCATTTCCTCCCTCCTCTAGCCCTAAGCAACTTACGAATCTACTTTCTGTTTCTCTAAGTTTGCCTGTTCTGGACAGTTCATGGACTGGAGTCACTCAGGACGTGGTCTTCTCTGGCAGAGTTCTTTCACATAGCAAGATGTTCCCAAGGGTCCTCCATGTTGTAACATTAACAGTATTTTTCTTTACTGATCAATAATATTTCATTGTATCCTACGGTTTTTATTCATTTTTATTTTAAAAACTTTTTCAACTTGCAATTGGTATACAATAATATGTTAGTTTCAAGTGTCTATAGGTTTTAAACAGGTACACTAGCACTTATTCTAAAACCCTCAAGATTTTTAGTGGTAATTTTTTGTAATATTGAACATTATTAGTCTATTTTCAATAATTTTTAAACTATTTGTAACTCACAGTTTGAGAGTGGGGCGTATATAACTCTTGACATTTCTTGACATAATACTGTACTATAAAGTAACATCTATAATAATGATATTACATATAAAATGTATTCTTCTTGTAGGATTTGATATAGATACCCCGGATGATTTTGGTAGGACCTGTCTACATGCAGCTGCAGCTGGAGGGTATGTTAAAATATTTACTATTTTAAGAAAAAGGTAGTTGATCATGGCAGTTTTTCTCTTCTGGACTACCTCAAAATAGAAAACATGACAAGAGTGGTTTGGAAGAAGAAAGTCTAGAGTAGTGAAATTGCTTTTTTAGTCTATATCTACCTAAGTCATAAATTTTGAGGGGGAGAGATAGCACAAACCTACAAAAGGGAGTATTGCTTTTTATAAGAGAAAATGATTTAATGAAAAGTCTTTTTCCTCCAGTGAGAGCATTAAGACATTGGAAGCATTCTAAGTAATACTAATATTCTTTGAGAAGGTGTTTGGGGGGGTTTTAATCATAATTGGGGGGGCGGGCATGAAGTGTTGATAGCCTGTTTCTGTCTTGCCTCTTCTGCTCAGGGCTAATATATATGAAATGGAAAATTTGAGATTGACAGATTTTGGAGTAAGTTTTAAGTATTACTACTAGGGGAAACTGGGAAATTGGTTCGAATGAACAAGAAAATTTCAACTAAAACTGAAGTCTCTGAAGGATGCTGCTAATCTAATGCTTCTGATAATTTAGATCCTAAATCTGTGATAAGCCATTTAATTCATATAATAATTTATCAAAAGGGTATTTGTAAGAATTTTATTCCCAATAATAATTCCTTAAAAATCAGTAGTGATTTCAGAGGACAAGTGTGCTGAACCAAGGCCACCACTCTCCCAGTCTCAGTTGTAGAAGATGCATTGTGCACATGAGACTCGGGCCGCTCAGTCTTCCAGTGGCACCAGGGAACCTGGCGTCCACATTACCTGCCTACAGGGAGAGGGACAACAGATAACGTGAATTTCTGGTGGTTTGGCAGTTACAGTTTTCATAGTGACATAGTAAGTTGATACTCAAGTTTATGAAAATTAACTTGTAGAAATACTCATGCATGCAATGTATGCTCCTATAATTTTAACGAAGGGTACATTGAAGCAAGTAAGCATGTATAGGAAAAGATAGAGGAAAGCTAATTTGGGACATTATCCATATTTTCGGGGGGGGTTACCCATTTTAATTCAATTTAGTATTAAAAACCACTTATATTTAAACCATTTAATTATAATTTAAAGGTTCCTAAAAACTCTTTAGGCACTCCTTTACAAATGCGAACTTCCTTTTAAATAGTGACAAAATGATTCATTTGTTATTTCCTATCAGTGTACAACATGTATGTATACAATTGTTTAAATTTTAGATAAGGTGAATTTTCATGTTTTTATTCTTCATGAACTGAAAATTATGTCATTTTACTTACACTCATTTGAAAACATTCTTTTATACATATTTAAACCTACCAATTACATTATAAAATTACTGACAATTAAGTCTTCTATTTTTCCCCGGATAGGAATTTGGAATGCCTAAACCTTCTGCTGAATACTGGTGCGGACTTCAACAAAAAAGACAAATTTGGGAGGTAAGGTGTGATACATTTCTTCTATAGATCCTAATTAATATTACTTAATGACTTACTTGACCTTCTAACTGGCTTCTGAGAATTAACTGAACAATCCAGCAGCTTTTGCATTGTGATCATGATTCACCGAGAAGCCCGGTTAAGTCAATGACTTTTAAATATTCATTCCTACCCACAGTCTTCCACCTGAGCACCTGCCACAGCCCAAACCCGTCAGCCACAGCTTTACCTTCTATGCATTTCTGTACCGATCGATATTATTCCTCCTCCTCCTCCCATAATTATAGCCATGGAAATATAAAACCAGGGAAATACGGTGCCTTCAAGAAACAAACTCAGGAGACCCGAGCTGAGCAGTGCAGTTCTCCTTTCCCTCAAGTCATTCCTTTGTCAGAGAAAGTATTGCCCATGATTGGATACAGAGCACTGCAAAGAGGGAGGAAATGACAAATTATATGTGCAATTTTCCTTTCTCCTCTCCTGTAATTCCCCACATACCCATATACACATATCAGCATATCCACATACACTCCCTGAGTGTGATTTGCAGGAAAACACCTGTGAAATGACAGAGTCCCTTTGTAGCACTCAGCCAATCCTCATTTTTAGTGTTCAAACCCAGGCCTCGTTGTTACTAGCATTTGTGGTAGCAGTACTTAAAGCCACCATTATCTACTCAGTTACTTAGAATAGGAACTGACCCAGACTGTGTCAGAACCATATTAGTAAGGACTGAAGGCAGTTTGAATGGGTTTGAAAAACAGAGGTGGCAGTATGAGCAAAAGTGCATGTGTCAAGAGTTTGAGAATTATATCAAAGCGTATATGACAAAAAAGGGTGGGTGTGTAAAAAGGAAATGTGATTAGGCCAGTGCAGAGGTAAACAGAATTATGTATGGTAGGGAATCAGAAAAGCTTATAAGAAAAGAAAAAAACTGCTAACAGACTTCTCTCGTAAGCATGCAGATGGAAGGAACTAATGACCTGCAGAATCAAAAATCACTTTGTTTGGCTTTGGAATGCAATATTTTTCTAGTGAGTTTGCTTTAATCCACCTTATATCAGTTAATTCATAGGACTTGAAGCATTCCATACTACAAATAGAACTTCTGAAGCACATTCTGAGTATAAAAGCTAGGAAGTAGTTCAGTTAATTGCATTTTAAAAAATACTGTTACTATACCATACTGTTATCCAATAAAGTAAATAATGATTTACTATCATTTCACTTGGTAAGTGTTTCAGAAAAATCCCAGAAATAGTGGGCTAAATTTGACCTTCACTTTTCTGTTTTCTCTCCTCCTCCTCCTCCTCTTCTTTTCCCTCCCCTTCTTTTTTCCTCCTTTCCTCCCTCCCTCCCTGCTTTCCTCCCTCCCTCCCTGCTTTCCTCCCTCCCTCCCTCTCTCCTTTCCTCCTTTCTCCTCCTCCCCCCTCACTCCGCCCCCAGGGACAGAATCATAGCTTTGTAATCCAAAGAAAGGGACTTCTAAATTTAGTAACATTCTGTTTCATTTCAGTAACTGGAGAGAAATAGGCTATGAATATTCAGTCTTTAGAAATTAAAATAGTGCTCTAACTCTTCTGAATAGTGAACAGTCTTCAAAATTATGCAGTTTTTACTTCAAAAATCTGTATTACTTTACAGCTCTATCAGATAGTGGATATAACTGAGCGTTCTTTTTCATGTTCCTGTATTTTCTCTTAGCTTTTATTCCTCTACTGAAACATGAACAGAAGCTGCTACCTTTGTACTGTGAAACATTGTTTTCATCAATTTATATAATGTTTTATTGAATTAGGTAACAACAATGGGAATAAACAATTTAAGATCAAATAGAGCTGACTTATAGTAAACAATACCTAATTATTATTTGTTAGTATAGAGGAAGCTTTGTTAAAATAAAAGTTGCCAAGTTTCTGAACAGAATAGGGAGGGTGTCTGTATTTCACTCAAAAGATTGGCATTGTTACTATCTAGAGACCGTGTTTCTAATTGCCAATTCTTAGAGGTTTTCTGCCACTAACTTTTCTCCTCCTCTAGCTCTGTTCAGCCTTCCAAAAGTTGGCTTGTTTATGGCAGAAGTCAATCTCATACTCACTTATACAGTATTTGTAACTGAGTGGGGTAAGAAAGAGTCCACTGTGCTCTTATTTACTCTTCTGTTTCCCTCTTATTTTTCTTATATTTACAAAAGATCTCCACTGCACTACGCTGCTGCCAACTGCAATTACCAGTGCCTGTTTGCTCTTGTGGGATCAGGAGCCAGTGTGAATGACCTTGATGAAAGAGGATGCACACCCCTACATTATGCAGCCACGTCAGACACAGATGGCAAGTAAGTATCATGTGGTGAGAATGAAGGATTGTTGTTCCTATAAACCAGCATCTTCCATATGGATGGCCATTTTTATTTCCTTTTTGTATTTTTTGTTGTTAATTATCTTCCCTTAAGTCTCTAGTGTGGGAAATAAATTGGTTTCATAATTATTCGTTAACCATAGTTATTTTTACGTATTTCTATTCAACACCTTCTTGTTGACTAATCTGGTAGAAGAAAGATAAAGGTCTCTTCTCCCTGCCAAAAGCACATCTTAATCACACCTTCATGTTTTTTCCATCTGACTTCTCAAAGACAACAGTCTTGAGTATATAATAGGGGAAGGGAAAGAGAAGAGGTACATGGGCCGTGCTCTCAGAGGATGAGGCAGAGATTGGAATAGCACTACCCTGAAGAGGTAGAGGGTTCATATGTGCAAGGGATCCTTGTAAAGTACCCATAAAAGGGAGTCGTTGAAGTAACAGAACCTGGCACATAGCTGGTATTAAATATTGCTTAAATAAGTAAATGGGATAATGGAGTAAGTAAAAAATGGCCAAGAATGACTGAATGAAGCCTTGGTCTGGTAGCTCATTTGGTAAGAGCATTGTCCCAGTGTGCAAGGTTGCAGGTTCAATTCCCAGTCAGGGCACGTACAAGAATCAACCAATGAATGCATAAATAAGTGGAACAACAGATCAATGTTTTTCTTTCTCCCTCTCTCTTTAAAATCAGTAAATTAAATAAATAGAATGAATGAGAATAAAAGAATGAAAGACAAATTTTTTCATAATATTCACTTAAAGTTGATCAGGCCCATTTTATGGTACTTTAATAATGAATTCTGTTTTGTATACTCATAACTGTAAACCTACTTTTGCCAACCCCTGTTTATTGCCACCTTGAAAAAATAAACTCACTGGAGACAGAAAAGAGATCTTCAGTGTCTGTGGCATTCTCCAGGTGTCTATGTCAGTGAGGAGTAAAAATATCCCTAGGAAAAACCTTATAAAGTCTTCTGGAGAAAGACTTCATAAAATATACGTCAAGGAAATTGCCTTTAACATGGAACTGTTTCTCATTTTTAAAAAGCAGAATTTGATGGTATTACTCACAAATGTTAATTTATTATAAATTCTGTAATTTTAAAGCTGTTTCTGTAACACTTTGTTATGTTGGGTTATAAAATTCTAATCTTGAAGGCACTAGGAAAATGTATTTTCTGTTTGTAGGAATATATCACTGCATAATTTCATATGTACCAGAATAGTTACATACAGATAGATTTAGGCTAGTGATATTTATTATTTAAGCCCTTAATTCTCAGCATCAACCCCAGGCAGCCTGATGTGCTAGAAAGAACATGAGCTTTGGAATCCAAAAGACCCAGTTTAAGTCTTGGGATCTTCACATTATACCTCCTTGAGCCTGAGCAAGTAGTTGCTAAGCAAAACTCTCTGTAAAAGTACAATGAAACCTACTTAGAACTGTGAGGAAAATGAGACGAGATTATATGTATAAAAGACTCTAGCACTGTTTTCTTGGAGCCTCTTTTCTTATCTTTAAAGTACTGGTATCCCAGAGGGCCTGTCTAATGCCATCATTTATTGACTCAGTGCTTTGTCCCCAGGGAACCCTCGGGAAGCTATAAACCCCAGTAATTATTTTAGGATACCAGAACCATTCTTTCAATAAGTGATTGTTTTGGAAGCTTAAATGGTAGCATTAGGTGTTGATTTATTTTTCTGAATTCCAAGGATTTAATTCCCAGGAATAGGTTGGATAATAAGATAATCTGACATAATTCATACTTTGCCAAAGAGTGAAGTATTTTCTAAAGGAAGAAACATATTCTCCATGGCTTCAAGTCGCTATTATTTAATAATGTGTGTTTGTTGGTTTGTTTTCTTCAGGATTGTTTGCTAATCCCCTGTCAACATACTGAGGAAAAGTTGTTTATATTTTGGAACATGTCTCTCACAGTCTAATCAAAGTTGAAGACTGCTATATATGTCTTTCTGTAGTTACATAATGGTGTATAAATGTTTCTGATATTTCACTGAGATTACTTTTATGGTAATAGCTGGCATTTTTCACAAAAGTGAGATATTTTGACTTATAGCATTGTTTATTGTCCGTTTTGAACCGTATATAAATGAAATTATATAGTTTTTTGATTAGAAGTTTTATAGTCCTTTCATTTGTTCCTAAATATTTGATATTTTTATTGCCAAAATAAATTATCTTTAAATTAACATGTGTTATAATACAGGGAGATACATTTGACTCTCGTATAGGACTTTATATTCAGCAGTCTTGTTAAACTGATTTCATCTATGTGTACAAGACAGCATTGATTTTGAGCCTGCCTCTGCCACTTGTTGGACCTTGGGCAGGGTGCTTAACCTCTCTGAGTCCATTTTTTCTGTGAAGTGGGCATAATAGTCTGATCTAACTCATGGCCAAATGAGGTATAGAATATCTGAATTGCTTCAAATAGTATCTGTCCCATTATAATCTTCCTATAAGGATTAACTTTGACTTTTTGGGGTTTTGTTTGTTTTTTGATGGAAACAGACACTATTGTATTCCGTAATGGGGCAGGCTGAATGAAGGAGGTCCTCTGGTGACAGTGCTACATCCTGCCTTTGGCCAAGTAGTCCTTACGCATGGGACACATGGGTTTGAATCAGTCTGAAGTTGTACCAGATCTCGGTGTTAGAAGTTTATGGGTGGTAAGGGAAGAGTAAGAGCAATTTCAGTGTTTGAAATGTGCTGTAATCTAAATTATGTGCTTAATTGGAATGAGAATACTTACTTGTCTAACATTAAATGAAGGTAAATTTTAACAGTAAGTATAGTTTATTACTTAGCTATTTGGTCATAAATATTCCTCCATATTTGCATGCATAATTTATTTTAGGAGAAGGAGAGAGATTATAGAAAGTCTTCATTCCATTTTCTGAATTTTATAAAATAAGCATGTGTTAACTTACAATCAGGAAAAATAAATTAGAATAGACTCTCTCCTCTCTGCCTTATTTTTGAATTAAAAGTAAGGTGCAGATTTTCAAGATCAAGTAATTTTGTGGTTCAGTATTTTGCAAGCACCCAGGTTAAAGTATCTATCACTCTACCTCATTAACCCTTGTGCTGAAACACTCAGTAGCATGGAAAGAACTCTAGATGAAGAGAATTGCTAAGGGTCTAGTCCTTGCTTCACCATATTCTAGCCAACAGATTTGGAACAAGTTTTTAATTTTTCTGAGTGTCAGCAGTTTTTCAATTGTTACAAATAATGCTTATCTCGCAAAATAGTTACAAAATTACTTAGCAGAATCTGAAAGCCCTGTCAATACAAGGGATTTTATCACTGTCAGTCAACCCTCAGTCTTTGTTTCATTACAGACCAGTTATCTGAGTAGTTTGAATGTAAAACTTTAAAGAAATAATGTGATTTGATAGAAACTACTATACATATAACAGTTAAATTATTTCAAACCATTTAATCCTGTAACTTGAACTTGTTACTGTAAATAATGCTTTGAGACATGCCCCCTACTTTAGAAAGTGAAAATGAACTTACCTACTTGTTTTGCTTTCCTTAAATAAATCTTTTTTTTTAGCACTCATGTATCAGCAAGCTATCTTAAAATAGTCCTTTTCTCTGATGGATAAGCCCCGAGTGACGTGTTGGTGCCTGTAGAGCAGTGAGACCGCCCTCTGGCCCTGCAGGTCTTGTCTTCACCCCAGCGATGTGACTGTTGAGCTGGGCGCTGGGGAGGACCGTACACAGGGTTTGCACTCTGCAGGATGCACCTCCTGAAGTGCCCTCAGAGCTAGTTTATGAACACCACATAAACACTCCTAGTCTTGTTACTTTTAGTTCTGTTTAAGTCCTCGCCTGACAATATGATTTTATTGATTTTAGAGAGAGGAGCAGGAGGGGATTCAAAATCATTTTTTTTTCCAACCAGCAAAAAGATTACATCTCCCTTCATTACAGCTCACTTTTTTTTAAATTGTTGTTCAGTTATAATTGTCTGAAGATCATTGAATTCTGACTGGTTTTGTGAGGTTTTGTTTGCTTGTTTGTGTCCTTCTTTGAGTCTTCTCATGGGATACTATACTCACGGTGTGTTCCAGATAGGTGAGCAGAAATGTTTGCCGACTTCAAGTTTAATCGAATCAGACATTGTTTGGAGTAGGTGGTCCCGTAGATAGTGACCGTGAAAAACAGCCCTTCGGTGCTCTACCCCTGCCGACAGACCTTAGAAGATTCTCTTGTGAACATTTTGTTTGTATTTTTATGATCCAGTCAATATTTTTTCACTGACCATTTATTATAATATAGGCGTATTTATGATTTTACATTACTCAGATAAAAGAAAAATGTCAGTTTTTGTCACTGGTGAAAATTCAGGATTTATAATTTTGAATATGTTGTTTCTACCAATAGGTGCCTGGAATACTTACTAAGAAATGATGCAAACCCAGGGATTCGGGATAAGCAAGGATACAATGCAGTGCATTATTCAGCTGCTTACGGTCACCGTCTATGTCTTCAACTGGTAAGGTTTCTGAATTCTGGTCGAAGGACAAATGTGAGTTTATATTCTAATAATTTAATGAAAATGAGAGTAAATGGATCAATAAACAAATTTCATTGCTTTTTTAACATTTTTAGAATCCATATACCTATTGAATTCATACTTGCCTCAGTAAGATATCTGTCATTCTCTTTTCCCTTTACAAAAGAAAGGATAAAATTAGATTTCTGGACAGGACTACTTGTGTTCCTCCCTTATATTACCCATATCTGTGTAGCATTTACACCCCCCACCCCTTTAAATGAATGTTTTCCAGGTGTTTCTGAAGAAATACAACAATGTCTTAAATAAGAAATAAATGTCCCTATGAGGAAAAGCTTCCCCCAATATATAGGAATTGTGAAAGGCCTGTTTTTTTGTTTTGTTTTGTTTTGTTTAGCATTCCCTTCTAATAAGGAAGACTACTTCTTTAAAGAAACCTTTTATTTCAACTGTGCTCTCATTCTCGAATATACACACCATACAACCCAGTTGGTTGGACAAGTTAAATGATTTCTTAGGTGTGTAACAGATGTTTCAAGTTAAAGGTGTCTTTATTTATACTTACTTTACAAATTGTATTAAACATTGCTTCCCTTCAAGTGGAAATAAAATTCAAGGAGAGTGGGCATAAAAAATGGAAAAAGGAAATTGGCATTTAATATAGCATTTAAAATCATGCTACAGAAACAAATATTTTCTTAGGCTACTGTGGT
The DNA here is from genome assembly GCA_004024845.1 of Tonatia bakeri. Classification (NCBI taxonomy): domain Eukaryota; kingdom Metazoa; phylum Chordata; class Mammalia; order Chiroptera; family Phyllostomidae; genus Tonatia; species Tonatia bakeri. The sequence goes on from PVIA01002257.1 coordinate 104,962, forward strand.
ATCTTTAGACTAAAATGTGGGATTAATGTATCTAGATTGGTGGTCTAATAGCTTATACCATTGCTTATTTAAAAAAAACTTAATTTGGGAAACAAGGGAAGCACAGGTTCAGAATTGAATTTAACAAAATCCTATGTAGAGGGCTGTAGTGAACATTTATCTCTTGTATATATACGAATACTTTCTAAGCTAAATACTTTTTATTTTAAATTTCATTTCAGATTGCAAGTGAAACTCCTTTAGATGTTGTAAGTATTAGTCCTTTTTACTCCCTGCTGTGTAGACTATTATAAGTATTTATTTGTCTGCTCTCACTAGAGCTGTGAGACATTGACACATTCCTAGGAACAAAGGTAGTTACAGAAATCGTGTAAGGGGGCAGGTGTTACTTGGTGGTAATTAAATAGCATTTCCCTCAAGCTCTTAGTATATAACCCTCCCTCAAAACTCTTAGGCTGTGGTCCTCACCACACTTTCAGGATGATCTGTTCGATAAACTTGCTGAGTCGAGTTTTTGTGATATAAGGTTCTGAGATTTTTTAATTCATATTCAAGTATCAGGGTATACTCCAAAGTGGATTTTAACCTGGGGAGAAGGGAGTGGGAATAACTGCTATAGTATATCTGAAAGTATCATTTTTGACATTTACAATGCTTTTATTTCTCAGTTAATGGAAACTTCTGGAACAGACATGCTGAGTGATTCAGACAATAGAGCAACAATAAGCCCTTTGCACTTGGCTGTAAGTACTACTTCCACAGCCAACTCGATGGCTGGTTTACTGAAAATATGTCTGTCTGTGTTGACTCAAACTAGCACCCAGAACTTTTGGTCCATGTAATGATGATTATGGAATTAAAACTTTAAGAACTTCCTTATTCAGATAATTCTTTTTTTTTTTTTTTAAGATTTTATTTATTTATTTTTAGAGAGGGAAGGGAGGGGGGAGAGAGAGAGAGAAACATCAATGTGCAGTTGCTGGGGGACATGGCCTGCAACCCAGGCATGTGCCCTGACTGGGAATCAAACCTGCGATGCCTGGTTTGCAGCCCGCGCTCAATCCACTGAGCCACACCAGCCAGGGTTTATTCAGATAATTCTTGAATGCACTTTTATGTTTTAAATATTCTTTTGGCTTCCCCCAAAGCTTAACTAAGCCAAGGGAGAGAATATACTTGTAATGCGAATTTTAAAATGCACTCTCATTGTGAGTGGAATGGCTTCTAACTTGCTAAGCAAGTGGTATAAGAACTATAATTTCTGTGGTATTTCTACAACTTTGTGTTTAGTTTGTGATCTTGGGGTGCTAAGTAGGTGTGTGTTCACTGGCTCTTTGATGGCTTCTGCTGTAAGATTTGGCCGTGTGATGTGCGGTGTTCCTTTTAGCTGAGGATGCCTCTGAATTTTTCCTCTCAATGTCAGTCACTAAGAGGAGGAAGCTGGGGGAATGCATGACAGTCCTTTAATTCAAATACGGGAAGAATTACCTTGGGAAATACCAGGCAGACCCCACTGTACTTCTTTCTGTCCTAAAGGAAGAATTTGGTTCTGAAACGAAGCATGTTACAGTTGAGGGAAGGATGGGAACTTTGAGAATCAGGAGACTTGGGTGCTGTCACTAGCTATTTGTGAAACCTCTCATTTTTAAGTATAGTAAAATGCTTGTAGAGCAGGGGTCCCTCGTCCCCCCCACCCTTCCCCGCCCCTGGCTGCAGACCAGTACTGGTCTGTGGCCTGTTAGGAACTGGGCCACACAGCAGGAGGTGAGTTGCTGGTGACCGAGCAAAGCTTTGCTCAATTACTGCCTGAGTCCCAGCTCCTGCCCCCACCCATGGAAAAAATGTCTTCCACAAAACTGGTCCCTGGTGCCACAGCAAAGGTGGGGGACCACTGTTGCAGGGGTGTTACTGAAGTTAGTGTGGATTACTCCCAAGTTCAGTGATCCACTTAATTTTTTCTTCTCACATAGACTATTACTATCTTTATCCTAATACTCTCCTTGCATGTTTTCTAGCACTGACACATGCACATTGACTCTTCTGCTTTGTTTTTCTCACCACTTCCATGTTCTGAGTAAGAAGGCATGCTGAAGCTTTCTGCTTTCTGCTTTCTTGCCTTTGAGTATTTGGAAATACTGTCTACTCTCCAGAGTTGTGTAGTAAATAAGTCAGGCAGAGGACAAAGCCAGCATGGAGAAAGCCATTTTACTGTTGGTAGCAAGAACTGACATCTGAGCAAAAGACGAGGCAGTTCTTCTTGTGAGCAACAAGATTAAATGTGATCCTAAGACCACAGAGCTCAGTGATCTCCAGTCACGTAAATCTTTGAGATAGCCAGAAACATCAAAGAGCTCAGTAAGGCCTAGAGCAGTTTTACTTCTTGCTGGTACTTTATAACATTTCCACAAGAAATGGCTTTACAGCCCTGGGATGCAGTGCAGAGCCATCTTCTAGCTGGTATCTTTTAGCATCTTTTTTCATATCTAGTGTCTTTTTTTTTTTTCCAGATTAGGAGCAAGTGAGATTTAGCTCAAGTATGGTAGAATTTTATGGGGGTTTTTTGTTTTTTTTTTTTAATTCCCAGTGAAAAAGTCACATGTGATAATTTACCTACCTGCTAATCTTTAGGTGCGAATAGTATCAAAAAATAACTTATGAAAATCCTTTAGCTACAAAGTGGCAGTGTGAGTGAACTAGAGAGAACATTCCTTTCATGCCAGAACTGTCTTGTTACTGCTTTATGTCCTGCTCGGCAGCTAGTCCAATGAGAATAAATGTTCAGTTGACATGCTGGTTTTTTAAATGAATTATCTGTCAAGTCCTTTTATCAGACTGTGTAAAAAGCGGGACTTCGATCTGACAAATCTTTAAATATTCTTACTGTGTTGTACAGCTAGGACAATGCCTGGCATGTTGCAATTTTTTAAGCAGGGCTCGGTCTAAGTATTTTGCTAAAAGAAATGTTTATTTTTGAGATTTGTCATATTACGCAGTAGAGGTAGTCATTTTAATTTGAGAAATGAGAAGACTCAAGTACTAGCTTTTAACTTCAGTTGCTGACTGTTTCTACTTTGAGTATGGTGAAGTTTTATCAGGGAGTTAAGAGGAGAATTGAACTGTGATTCAAAACACAGACTTTGGAATCATAGATTTAGGATGAAAGTTTTAATTGAATCCATGTCACACATCCATTGAATGTCTGCCATGAACCAGACATTGTAGACTCATGAAAAGATCATATCATTTGAATTGTACTATTTGCAGAATATTTTATTCCCTAACACTGTAGTTTATTACTTGATTGTTTAAAAATTTATAGTTAACATTCTGAATTCTCAATACAGAAATTTTGGGTTATCTCAAATATAATGTGGAGACAAGTTTGCTTACTTCTTTATGTTTTCCAGAGTATCTGGGAAGTCAGTCTAAATATGTATAGTTTTTTATTAATTTATATTTTTGTTTATCCTAGGCCTACCATGGTCACCATCAAGCTTTGGAAGTATTGGTACAATCTTTATTAGATCTTGATGTGAGAAACAATAGCGGAAGAACACCCTTAGATCTTGCAGCATTTAAGGGCCATGTTGAATGTGTGGACGTACTCATTAATCAGGGAGCCTCGATCTTAGTAAAAGATTATGTTTTGAAGAGAACACCTATACATGCTGCAGGTATGCAAAATACTGTGCATGACTTTATTTACTGCTTCCTGTCTAATACTCTTTTCTTTTTCAGTTTGACTTTTTGCTTTGTCTTTCTGTTCCTTCCTCCCCACTGGACTTCCTACTTTTACTATATTCTAAATGGTAAAATCATTGTCTACGTTAGAAATTGGATTTATGTAAGTCTAACTCTGAAGTACTTTATTACCAAAACAATACAATAGTTTTTACTTTTTAGTGGAAGTTATTTTAGGTTTGTTGGTGCTTTTGCTTTAACGGTTGATAAACATTTTGACTTACTATACCAGGGTGCTGCATTAAACATTTATTTAGTTATAAAACACCTACTTTATGCAAGACCTACTCTGGTGTGATTTTGTGATGTTGCAGATGTGTGAAAATGCAAAAGCATGTAACCATATCATTGTGATGACTTGGTACCATCTGAGTATCATTACCAGATGCGGATTCTCTACAGAAATTACTACAAGGTGGTATTCATTTTAAATAACCAAGACTGGTACACTTAAAGAAACCTATTTCCAAGCATTTTTCTTTTCTTTTTAAAAAAATATATTTTATTGATTATGTTATTACAGTTGTCCCATCTCTTTTCTCTCCTTTATTCCCCTCCACCCTGCACCTGCCCTCCCACCAGCATTCCCCACCTTACTTCGTGCCCATGGTTCATACATACAAGTTCTTTGGCTTCTCCATTTCCCATACTATTCTTAACCTCCCCCTGTCTATTTTTGTACCTACCATTTATGCTTCTTATTCCCCGTACCTTTCCCCTATTCTCTCTCCACCCCTCCAACTCCCTGCTGATAACCTTCCATGTGATCTCCATTTCTGTGATTCTATTCCTGTTCTAGTTGTTTGCTTAGTTTGTTTTTGTTTTTTGTTTTTTTAGGTTCAGTTCATAGCTGTGAGTTTATTGTCATTTTACTGTTCATATTTTTGATCATCTTTTTCTTAGATAAGTCCCTTTAACATTTCATATAATGAGGGCTTGGTGATGATGAACTCCTTTAACTTCACCTTATCTGGGAAGCACTTTATGACCCCTTCCATTGTAAATGATAGCTTTGCTGGATAGAGTAATCTTGGATGTAGGTCCTCATCTTTCATGACTTTGAATACTTCTTTCTAGCCCCTTCTTGCCTGCAAGGTTTCTTTTGAGAAATTAGCTGACAGTCTTATGGGAACTCCTTTGTAGGTAACTGTCTCCTTTTCTCTTGCTGCTTCTAGGATTCTCTCCTTATCTTTCATCTTGGGTAATGTAATTATGATGTGTTTTGGTGTGTGCTTCCTTGGGTCCAACTTCACTGGAACTCTTTGAGCTTCCGGGGTTTCTTAGAAGTCTTATGTTTTTCACCAGATTGGGGAATTTCTCCTACATTATTTGTTCAAATAAGTTTTCAATTTCTTGTTCTTCCTCTTTTCCTTCTGGCACGGCTATGGTTCAAATTTTGGAATGTTTAAAGTTGTCCTATAGGTTCCTAAGCCTCCTCAATTTTTTGAATTTGTGTTTCTTCATTCTGCTCTGGTTGAATGTTTATTTCTTCTTTCTGCTCCAAATCATTGATCTGAGTCCCCGTTTCCTTCCCGTTACTGTTGGTTCTCTGTACATTTTCCTTTATTTCACTTTTCATAGCTTTACTTCTACTTCTTTTGTGAACATACTCAACCATTTCTGTGAGCATCCTGATTACCAGTGTTTTGAACTGTGCATCTGATAGGTTAGCTATCTCTTCATTGCTTAGTCCTATTTTTAGAGCTTTGATCTGTTCTTTCATTTGGGCCATGTTTTTTTGTCTCCGCGTCTAATACATAGTAAGTGGTTCTCTACCACTCAGACATTCACCAGCCCGGCGCAACTCACGACTCTGCGTTGTGGCACAGTATGTGGGGGAGGAATCCAAAAGGGAACAGTACTGCTTGCTTGGCTGTCAGCTGGCTTTCAGTCACTTCCCCTGCTTTCCATAAGCAGATTGGGCCCTCTGATGCTGATTCCTGAGTGGGTGGGTTTGTGTTTTTTCTACGACCCTGTGGGTCTCTCCAGTGGACTGTCCTGTGAGGCTGGGAGTTTCTCCTGCCACCTCACCCCCTACAGGTTTTTACAGTCAGAGGTTTTGAGGCTTTATTTCCCTGCGCTGGAACCCTGGGTTGCACAGTCTGTCTCACTCCCCAGTTGTTCCTACCAGTTTATCCACATGCGAATGTGGGACCACCTAGTCCACCAGCTGTAGACTCACCCAGTCCATCAACCACTGCCTCTCCTGCCCCAGTTCCACCAACTGCCTGTCTCCACCCATCCAACTGATCTGGATGAATGTTTCTTCATTAACTCCTCGGTTATTGGACTTCCATACAGTTCAATTTTCTGGCAGTTCTGGTTATTTTTTGTTTTTAAATTTGTTGCCCTCCTTCTGGTTGTGTGAGGAGGCAAAGTGTATCTACCTACTCCTCCATCTTGGCTGGAAGTCCCAAGCATTTTTCTCATTCCCAGTTTAATTAGATTGATTTCACTTAGTTGATTTTTATGGTGATCCTTAAGGACACTTTTGAATATTGAACTTTGCTTCTTGTCTTTTGGGAAACTTGCAATTTTAGAAGACTATCGGTAAAGCTGTCTGTTGTTCCAGAACAACCTTTCAGAAATTATCAGATATGCATGTAGGATTTAAAAGCAGAAACTTTAATAATGGGTTAAAATGCTTAATTAATGTATGAATATAAACTGCTATACTATAGGAATAAAGGGTTGAAATGCTGTCATTTTCTATTATTCAAAAAAAATAGGGAAATTATATATCATTCTGCAACTTGTAAAAGTACACCGTACTTGCAGAGTTAATTTAACGCTTTCAGTGATGTATTTTCACTCTTTAATATTTAAACACTGAACAAAGACACTAGCCAGCCCCTGAGAAGTAACCAGTGTCTTATACTCTATATGTCCTAGCCACCGAAAGAAAGATCTACAGGTTACTGGTAAACGCTTGTATTTTTTTAGTAAATGCAAGCCTTAGTCCTGTAGATGCCTTTCAGATTTGGACATCTGCTTATAAGGGAGCATCTTACTAGTAAGTTGTGAAAAGGATGCTGAGACTTTTTTTTTCTGGAAGTGAACTTTAGTTCTTTTATAGTGACCAACTAAAAGGTGGGTTAAGTGGCAGAGTTTAGTCTCATCTGAAGTGCCCAGAGATAGAGTCAGTTCCAGGGTTAGTGTCTGCAGTGGTGTCAGAACCCTTTAGGATTCTCTGTTGTCCCCTTGCCTTTGCACTCATGTCACAGAGTGGCTGCTGCTTCTGTACAGGATCACATCTAAAATCAGGGGCAAAGGAGGACTGTTCATTATCCAGAATAAAAATATTTCCCAGAAGCCCTCTAGACATCTTAACATCTCCGTGGTCAAAACTGGACCAGTACTCACCTTGAAACCAGTCACTGGCAAAAGAGGAGTTACTGTGATTGACTTGGTCTCATCATGATTTCATTCCTTGGCTGGAGGCGGTCCACCTTCCCTGACCACATTGCCGCCATAAGAAAACTAAATAAAATGATCATACTCCTAGCAGGGCACATAATGGGGCGTGGGTATGGCCGTAATTTACCATAAGGAATTTATATCTATTCAGTTTTATCAGTGCAAGCAGTGGAGACTTTCTTATATCTATAGACATTTTTTTCTTTCTTGTTTATTAAATTCAGTGAAACCATCCCAAAATTACATCTAGAAAGTATGCCCTAAGATAGACATTTTCTCTTTTATTATTATATGTAATTAGTGAAATTTTTAAATATTACTTTACAGCAACAAATGGTCACTCAGAATGCTTACGACTGCTAATAGGAAATGCAGAACCACAGAATGCTGTAGATATTCAAGATGGAAATGGACAGTAAGTTTTAATAACATTTAAATTATTTTTAATATGTTTGTTGTTAATACTTATTGCCCGTTTTAGTAAACCTGTCATAGTATGTAACTGAGTAACATCAAATACAGGTTTTTAATTAAGCATACTTTAAAGTTGCATTACAAGAAGGAGTATTTAAGAGACAGGTGAATACACTTGGTTTTCATGGAGTGGAGTCTTAAGCGGTTAACACTGAAGCTCTTCCTGTTGTGCTCAGGACCCCTCTGATGCTGTCTGTTCTCAACGGGCACACAGACTGTGTTTACTCACTGCTGAACAAAGGAGCCAATGTAGATGCCAAAGATAAGTGGGGAAGGACAGCACTGCACCGAGGGGTAAGAAGAAAGAATCCCATTTCCTTTCAAAATGTTTCTGTGGCCTCATTTTGCCTAAAACTGAACTAGGCTGTGTTTGTTTGTTTTAATTAAATTTGTACCAAATAATTTTCACTGTTTCTTTCAGTACTGTAGTTTTAGAATGCTAATTTTAAACAACTTCAAAGTACAATTTAATCCAGAGAACAGTGATGTTGGGGGAATTTTATTTTATTTTTTATTAATTTTTAAAAAGATTTTATTTACCTATTTTTAAGAGAGAGGGGAAGGGAGGGAGAAAGGGAGAGAAAAATCTATATGAGAGACATTAATCGGCCACCTCTTGTTTGCACCCCTTCTGGGGACCAAATCCAAACCTGCAACCCAGGTGTGTGCCCCAACTGGAATCAAACTGGTGACCCTTTGCTTTGTGGGACGATGCCTAGTCAACAAGCTGCACCAGTCAGGGCATTGGGGTGGCAGGGATTTTAAATGCTAAAACCTTGAATAGAGTTAATGTCAATTTTACATTTTTACATTATCACAACTATTTTCTTAAACATTTTTTTCTTGACTTCACTTTTGAAATGTCTTTTTTATTGAATTATAAGTTTCTCTCGTCCTGTTTTTCATACTACTAGTATTTTGATAAAGTTATTGTTTTAACTTAATCTTTAAACCACATCCAATAAAAACACCTAATTATTAAAAAATGATAAATGCCTTGATTGGTGAAAAGATAGGGGCAATATGGACTTTAAAATATGGAATTAAAAAATTTTGATTAGCTGTAATTGGCATGTATTACCCAACATAATATATTCAACTACATACAATACAACAATTTTTCTTTCAGGCAGTTACAGGCCATGAAGAATGTGTAGATGCATTACTTCAACATGGTGCTAAGTGCTTATTTCGAGATAGCAGGGGCCGGACACCTATACACTTGTCAGCTGCCTGTGGACACATTGGTGTTCTTGGAGCCCTTTTGCAGTCAGCAGCATCCATGGATGCAAATCCAGCTATAGCAGACAATCATGGATATACAGCACTTCACTGGGCTTGCTACAATGGTTAAGTATACAGATACGAACTTACATTAAATGCCTGTTACGTACCAAGCAGGGACAACTATCTATCTATAGCACATTCTGAAATTCATAAGAGTGACATATTTATAAGGCAGACTTAAAGTTTAAGATTCATAGGAAACCTAGGAATAATGTACTGTATAGTCATAGCTTACTCCTTGTTGCTTGTCATGCTAAACCAAGATATTAGTAGTCAGAAATGTTTTGACATAAGCTGTCACTCAATTTGAAATCTTTCTTAGACCTTTGGTTCAAGTATTTTGCCTTTTAAGATACTTTTATGATATTATTTCCAATTCTTTCCTATAATATGCTTGTTTTTTGATTATGTTATTTTACTTTCCTTAGTGGTAGTTTCTTGTTAAGATTTTATTTATTTTTAGAGAGAGGGGAAGGGAGGGAGGAAGAGAGGGAGACAAATACCGATGTGTGGGAGATACATCGATCGGTTGCCTCTCGCACAGTCCCATCTGGGGACCTGGCCCACATCCCAGGCGTGTGCCCTGACCGGAATCCAACCAGTGACCTTTCAGGTTGTAGGCCAGCACTCAGTCCAGTGAGCCACACCAGCCAGGGCTTCTTTAACTTTCTAAATAGACTTATTTTAGGGGAAAGACTGATGAAGGTAGGAGAAGCAATGAAAATGCATCACATTCTAAACTGAAATCTCTTTATGTTTTCTGTGCACATTACAAGATAAGATCCTGTATCAACAGTGACACGTGTGCTCAAAATTTTAAGGAAATAAAATCCTAGGAGATCATAGAAGTAGAAACTTAGAAACTTTCCTGGTTAACTTTGCTGCATAGTTAGAGGCTAACAGTCATAGTTAGTCCTTTTACAGGTAGGCTCATTAAAGGTGCTCAGAGAAGGAAAAAGCTTTTTTTTTTTTTAAGTTATAAATGTTTAAAATGGAGTTTGGCTTTTAGAACTAATTAAAATAATTTAAGTAATGACGCATGTTGAGAAGTATTTTTTTCCTTTTCAGGGGCCATAGATTTCTCAAGCACATTGTGTACAGTGTAAACACCAGTCCCATCGAAGTCGGGCTTGGGACTTTCGCAGAGAGGTGGCGGGGTGGGGGGTGCGCAAGTGTCAGCCTTCAGGCGAGTGTTCCTTGTGAGAGCACATCTATAAAACCAGTTCACGCTTCTAGCAATTTTCCCTCAACAGGCAGAGAAAATACAAATTTTGTCTTTAAATAAATATCCACTTGCTTTAAAAAATAAGTATAGTATCTGTTCTAAAATTCAGATGACTGCCTTACCAGAAGTTGAGGTTTCTGTCTTTCTGTAATGGCTGTTTTATTGTTCTTTTGCTGGGAGCCATTTTGACAAGTAATTAAATTGGTGATGGAAAAAGAGAACTATGAATCTTGCACAGTTCTAGTTTATCTGTTTTCCTAAGTATTTATTAGGTATAATATTTTAATGCTCATATTAATAGTTCTTGTGTGGGAGTTCTCTTCTTTTTCTGTGAGGAAGTTTTGCTCTCTTCTGAGGCTTGTGCTGCGGTGTCCATTGGCCACCCTCCAGTCTGAGAGTTGGAGGCACCGGGAAGAACTTGAGCAGTTGAATGGGTCGCTAATTCAGAAGTTCAGTTCTGTCTGTTTCATTTACTGCTGCCTCAGATCCTTACCCAGAACCATCTTGAAAACTTTAAAACCTTTGGATTTCAGCTTCTCTTTTTTTCCCCCTTTTCAACTCACTAGGTTGGTATTAAATGAATACAGTGGAGCGGCTAAAGAGAAGTCCTAAGTCAAAGAAGACACTGTGTTTTACCATTGAAATTTGATCTGTTTTTATAATGTATCTTGAAGACATTTTATAACTGTAAAGAAAACCAAAAACATGTAATGTAGTAGAAGAACATCCGCAGATGTGAATTTTCTTTATTTAAGGACTCAGTGAGATAAAACTATTTTGGAGCAAACTTTTATTGCTTGAATATTTTTTTTAATGTGTTGGAATTAACCATGGGAAGAACCACACAATAAGGCATTTTCCTCAGATAGAGAGCATTTGGTTGTAAACAGACTGCTGCAACTGTCCTTTGGGGAACTGCTGTGTGACATTCCTTACCAGGTCTTTATACAGAACACTGTTTCCTCAAGTGAGCTTCTACTCCAGCACTACTGAATTTAGACTCCCTAATAAGCACATCATGTACAAGAGAGAAGATTTTGCATGAATGTTTGCCATTTAAATATCAGAACAGATGTGTCTAATTTCCAGACTGTAGCAAAATTATGATGGTTCAGAATTGAGCTGGAAGAAATTAGATGTGTGTTGGCTATATGCAGTAAGAGACTGTACAGACAGTCTAAAATTAATACCATATTTATAGCCAAAAGCCTATCTTACAGTTTGGCATTCTGAGAATAAAATATGTAAGATGGTTTTACTTTGGTAATTACTGTACAGCTGAAAAGAAAATTGGGAGCACTCCAACAGAACAGAAAACAGTATTTCTCTCAAAGTTGAAATGTATTGATGGCCAAGGTTTAGGAAAGAACTAGTTAATACATACTAAACTTTAAAGTTCAGATTTTCGTTTTATGTAATTTCAATCACAGAACTTAAGAGTACTTATACTGTCTTGTTTCTTTTAAAAACTTACCAATTTTTATGAAACTCTTAAGCATCCTCAATATCCCTCTGAAACATGAAGAGACCAATTCTATCACTTTTTCATAAATTAGGACACAAGTGATCAGTTTTTCAGCTTGATATGACCCAATAGTCATGTATTTTAAAATAATTATCTACCAAAACAAAAAAGAAATTTAGTGAGAAGAGTGGAAAATTTCTTTAGTGGCTGATTTTAAAAAGTTTGATATATCACCCCAGTCTTCCCCAGACTACACCTTGAAAGTAGGTATACTAGGAAAATAAGAAACTCTTAAATCAACACTGGACAACTTTCCATGGTTAATTTTTAATAATGAGTTAACATTTGGAGAGAGAGAATTAAATCAGGGTTTCTCAACATCAGTCCTGTTGACATTTTGGGTCAGGGAATTCTTTGTCGTGAGAGATTGTCATGTGCATTGCAAGATATTCAGCAGTATCCCTGGCTTCTGCCCACCTGGATGCCAGTGGCATCCCCTACCCCATGCCCGGTTGTGATAAAAAATATCTCCAGGCGTGGAGGCGCAGAATTGCTCCCATTGAGAACTGCTGGATTAGAGAAAAGAACTGAGTGCAATTAAAGGTTTCCTAAAACTTTCTTTCCCTGGTAAGAACGATTTTAGGATAAAGATAAATTGAGCTATTGTTTGAAAATGTTAGAGTAATTTAAACAGAAAAGAAATCAAGACTTACTGTGTTAGCCAAATATTAAGCCATGGAAATAAAGAGGCTATGTAAGAATCTAATTTATTCCTAAATCACATACCAGATGACTAATGAAATAAAAGAAGCAACATTTCATTTGCAGTAATTAGTACAGCAGTTGGGGTATTTTATTAAAACCCTGGCTTTGAAAATGAGGTTAAGAAAATCTAAGGTTTGGGTTTTTCCCTGTTTTCAAAGTCGCTATTAACAGCTGGGCCTAATATCTGTCAGTAATCAATGTATCTGTCCTTCAACTCAACAATAATCATTTTTAGGAAACTGTTACACAGTGATACTTGGGTTTTTTAAAGGTACTGGAATGTTTTGATAACGTCACACGGAGAACTGGGACATTTATCACTGTAGTAAAGGAGCCAGCACCTCAAAAACCATAATTAGAGATGAAGTCATTTTATGATACACTTAGATACCGTGAAGTTCTTCTAAACATTTAAGAATAGGATTTTTGTATATGCTACTATAAAAGGATATTTACAGCTAATAAAAATACTAAGTAAAAACAAGCTGCAGAGCTGAACATCCCATTTGTATAAAAATAAAAAATGAAATTTGTTTGTGTGCATGCGGTTATATATATGCCTAGAAATTTTCCGGAACTGTTAAGGTACTAGTGGTTACAGTCTAGAGAGGAACTGGAAAAATGGGGGTGGAGACAAGGACATTTACTTCTGAACACTTCTGTAGTATTTGGTATTTTACCATTAGATCATTACTATAATCAGAAAATATTTAAATTTTGAAGTTAATCATGCTGTGTAAATATATATTGTGAAAGTTATACTATACAAATTTGACTTTTTAAAAATAATGATCAAATAACTAACTGGCCACCATGTAAAAGAATAATGAGACTAATTTTTTCCTCTCACAAAATAAATACTGGCTGTGTCACTAATAAACTCCAGTAAAATTATCATAAGTTATTGTACTCAAGGTTTTGAGGTTGTACTTTGGATTCCAAAGCCCCTAAAAGTGTGATGTTTAACAGGTTCAGTGGATTGGTTATTTTTAATTCAGTAAAGCATCTTCTTACTTATATAAGGATATGTGGCTATGTATGGACAATTCAGCATTTTGGGGAGATTTTAATATCTGACTCTTGTTTACTTATTTAGGTCACGAGACATGTGTAGAACTTCTTTTAGAGCAGGAAGTTTTTCAGAAAATGGAAGGAAATGCTTTCAGTCCGTTGCATTGTGCTGTGTAAGTAAAGGCAGAGTAAATCAAACTTGATTTGACTGTTTAAGAAATACTGCATTACTGTGAGAGTGATCACCTCATTCCCTTACACAGGATAAATGACAACGAAGGTGCTGCTGAGATGCTGATTGATACGTTAGGTGCCAGCATTGTGAACTCCACAGACTCGAAAGGAAGGTAGGGGTTTGGCTGGGTAGGAAATTATTTTACTCTCCATAGGGAAAAAATTTTAGCTACTAGACTAATGTGGAAGAATGTATAGATTACCCATTATTAATTAAAAGTTGATTTTTATATTTGTGAGTGTAAAGCACTATGAAATCTTAATTATGTTTTCATTATAAAAGACATTTCTATTATTTTTAGCCAGTTTTTCCTCTTTTTAAAACTTGTAAAATATAAAGATCTCCCTTTTTTAAAGAGGTATGTTTGTTACCAAACAACTCTTATTAATAAAGTATTATTGATAAGATATTGTTAACATTTTTCTATAAAGAAAGAAAAGCTGGAAGAAAGTCCAGCAGTTTTAATAGATGGCAGTATTTGGGTCAGGATTTATTTATTTCAAAATTTCCTTTAATGATATAACATTGTTTAGTAGTTTTATAAGTTATCCTTATTTATATTAGTTTAATTAAAGGTATTTTAAATTACCAGAAAAACAAATTTTAGTAAATTCCATTCTATGTATATCTGGGCAGTACTTTTATAGCCCAATCTGTAAACCCCTGAAAATTACTTGTCATGAGCTAAGGAATAATTTTTTTGGAGTATATACGACATAGAGCTTCAGTCAAGTCTTTCCCTTCCCCTGCATTGCAGAACACCTCTCCATGCAGCCGCCTTCACAGATCACGTGGAGTGTTTACAGCTGCTGCTCAGCCATAATGCTCAGGTCAACTCTGTGGACTCTTCGGGGAAAACACCTCTCATGATGGCTGCGGAAAACGGACAGACGAACACAGTTGGTAAAGAAACTGGCTAAGGCTTTTATTATTCCAAGTCTGTATATTGCTCATGTAGAACTTAGATCTCAGGCCCGCTGACTCTAGTTCACCGACTTTTCCACTGCTATTCCCACCACTCCTGAAATTTAACACCTTTTACATGTTATACCCACATTTTTATTTAGGGCCACAGTGTTTTCGTTTGCCCTTACTGATGGAGTAGTCTGCTTCAGTGAGGCAGTGTAAGGTAGCGGCTCAGAATGCTGGCACTGGGCTCAGATGACTGCATTCAAGTCCTGCATCTGCCGACTGAGTGGCCTTATGCCTTGGAGTTTTATAAAGTGAGAAAAATAACAGTATCCTCTTGGTAGTGTTGTTGTGAGAATTAAAAAGGTATTATTATTCCAGAGCACTTAAAACAGTTTTTGAAATTTAGTTAACATTCACAACAGAAACTAACGTTTCTGTTGTTAGTGTCTTTGACTTAAACAGCAATAAGACTGTACATATATATATGTATGTTTTATATTACAGTATTTTTCTTGCACTTAAGTTTTTGGTAGAGGTATGTTTTTTGCTTTGTATCTTTATTTTCTCTACAGTGAATTAGTAGTAAATAACCATAAGAATTGATGCAATTTTTCCTCCCAGAGATGCTGGTTAGCAGTGCTAGTGCAGATCTGACTTTACAAGACAACAGTAAAAACACCGCCCTCCATTTGGCTTGCAGCAAGGTATGTACACATTATAAGGATATGTTTTCATTGTTAATGTCAACAGTGGCACTTCAAGTTTTTCCACTTGACTAAACTGGACAGAGCTGGAACAAACCTCTCTAATGATCCCTCACAACAGATTTATTTAAAAACAGTACTGACAGGTTAGGCACCATGGTGGATCAAAGTGTCCAGTAAGCCAAGTAAGTTTTAGAGCATTGGCCTAAACATAATTACGGTCTTTCGCATAATTATTCTTTCTTCAATCTGTCTGATTTTAAATATTCTTATCCTCTCTCCCCATTCTCATTCCATACTTAGACAAGTATGTAAGGCCATGAAAATTCATGGTATGTGTGTGTACGTGTGTGTGTGTATAGTGATAGACATATTATGTGCACTAGGGTTGGAGTATATTGAGTGTATAAATTTATCTTTAATGGTGCCCAGATTTTTTAAGAGTTATTTTCCATAACTTTAGGGTCATGAAACTAGTGCCTTGTTAATACTGGAAAAGATAACAGATAGAAACCTCATCAATGCAACCAATGCAGCCTTGCAAACGTAAGTACTCTGTCCAGTATAAACCTGGTGACCTGTGATTGTTAAAATGATCAGAGGGTTTTTCCCTATCATGGGACCATTGGAATCAGTCTCAATCACATTGTTCATAATCAACAAAACTCATTTCTATAATCATAACAAAAGGGATATTACTGAAAAAGCTTTTGAACTTTAATTATTGAAACTTTATTATTGAAAATTATGTGGTTTTCTCATTCAGTTTTATGGAGGAAAGTAATATTGTTCAGTGTGTTTTATGGAAGCACAGGAATAATGCATTCTTTTGATACTAGTGGGAAATGAGGTAAAAAGTTTTTTATGTGTCTGTAAGCTAAAGAGATTTCAAAAAGAATCAAGCTCTTAATGTGAGCAGCCAGACTGTAGGTGACCGTTAGATCTTAAATTGACATCTCCCGTTGTCCTCTCCCAGTTTTCACTTGCTGTGATGCTCTTCCCGTTCATGGATTGACTAGATCCCTTGAGGGTCGAAAAATTAGTCATGGAATCTGTAAACTGTTTTCAAGGCCTGTTGGAATTATGCCATTGCAATTTATAGTTTTTATTGTACGTTCTTTTCTACCTGTTTGCCAACCTCATTTCTTAAAACAACAACTTAGAATGCTCTTTATTTGGTAAAATCGTTTTAAATCTTAGTCTTAGAAGGAAACTAACAAAAAGGTTTAATAAAGGCAGCGCCTTGGTGATGTGGCCTGATGCTAAGCTTACACACGGTGACAAGTGACAGTGAACTACACATGGGTTCTGCTGTCCCTTGTGCCCGTTGTCATTGCTGTTGGGACTAGGCGCGCACTCACGGGCACGCACATGTGTACATGTACTATTTTCCCCTCAGACCTCTGCATGTTGCTGCCCGGAATGGGCTCACAATGGTGGTTCAAGAACTTTTGGGGAAAGGAGCAAGTGTGCTTGCAGTCGATGAAAACGGTAAGTAGGTTCTGTATCTTCTTCACTTAACTGTGTCTCACTAGGAGCTTTTATCTTTTGATGGTCCATATTTGAAGCAAAGTAAACTTGGATATCATTTATTGGTCAAAGAGGAGAGCTGAAATTAACATTGAATGGCAAGGGAAACAAGGGCAAGAGCAACAAGAGAGGTTCATTTAAGAGATTAACTGAATTTCACATTATCTGTTAAACCAGAATTCGTGTTCATTGACTTTGGTTTGTTATAATTGCCAGGTTTTTACCTAAAGCTAATATTCCCACTCATGCGCTAGGTTGTGTGCCTTATGCCTGCCTGAGATGATCACTGTAGCAGTTCTTCCCTTTTGTGTCCTATAGTAAACATTTTTTGTGGGAGTCTTCCTAGATTATTCTCATCAGTACACAACCATTATTTCTCTGGCCCTAAAAAAGTCTCATTAATCCCACTACTCCTACCAGCTACTGCCATATTTGTCTGTCCCTCTTTGCAGCAAAATTGCTTAAGGGTTGCCTCTCCTGCCCTTCCCAGTCTTCTCTCATGTCAGTCCCTCATAAGTCCCCTGCAGTCAGACTTCGCCGCAGCACGCAGCAGAACTGTTCTCGCCGTGCTCACCACTGACCTCCGCAGTGCTGGGCGTCAGTTCTTAGTTCTCATTTTACTGGATGTGTCAGAACTTGGCACAAATGATTGTTTTTTTCTTTTGAAAATAGGAATGAGGGTTTTAACATGAAATTTAAGTATACACATGAATGAGGGAGTAATTGGGGATGTGAAGGTTGCAATCTTCCATAGCAGGTCTAATATTTCCCCCAAATAATCTTCATATTTTCTTATATGCTACTCACTGCTGCTTGGATAAGTTGGTGCAGATCACTGTGGGGCAGGAAAAGAGGGAGAGTCATAGTAAGTATCTGTGACTGAGGTGAACCCAGTCTCCATTCACAGGTACCTGGTTCCTTGAGTTAATAACCAGGTGAGAGTGTGCAACTTGCTATTTGGACGGTCACATTAATTAACCAGGATTCCCCGGAACTGAAAACTGTTTTTTTTTATCCATTTTCTTTTATTAAGATATAACTCAAATGCAACATGATATTAGTTTCAGTTATACTTTCTCTTTGGTAAACTTTCTTCACTTGGCTTTCAGGCCTCAAGACTTCCTTGGTTTTCCTCCTGTGTTGCTAATTAGTCTTAATCTATTTTGCCAAGTTCCTTTCTCTTTTGTACAACTTCTTAATTTTGGAGGGCTCTAGGACTCAGTCCTTGGCTCTTTCTGCTTTCCTGTCTAC
This sequence comes from Tonatia bakeri, assembly GCA_004024845.1. Classification (NCBI taxonomy): domain Eukaryota; kingdom Metazoa; phylum Chordata; class Mammalia; order Chiroptera; family Phyllostomidae; genus Tonatia; species Tonatia bakeri. Next base: position 122,979 of record PVIA01002257.1, read on the forward strand.
ATTCACTCCTTAGGGTCTCTCATCCAGGCCCTTGGTTGTAAATACTACCTGCACTGAGAAGTCCTAACTTTGTATCGCCAGCCCTTCTCATCTCCATATTCACAGATCTGCAGTATAACTGACAGTACCATGTGGATCTCTGCTAAATAACTCAAACCTCGTATGTCCAGAACTGAACTGCTAATCCTTTTTAACCACCCCCTGCCACGCCTGTTGTCCCCACAGCCATCCCGATCCCAGGTGATGACAATTCCCACCCTTGGAGTTGCTCAGGGCTCAAACCCACAGTTATCATTAACTTCTGTGTCTTACACCCAGTGTATAATCCATCAACATACACCATTGATCCACCTCCAAAATTTGTCCAAAATACGCTCACTCTTTTCTCCTCCACTCCTGCTACCTTGGCCTGGATCCTTTTTTAAAAAGTGTGAAAAGATATTAGTCCTTTGAATCTCAATTCCTTTTTAATCCTTATAATGGTCTACAAAGTCCTGCACAGTTGGTTTGCCGCCCTGTACCTCTTTGATCTCACCTCCTGCTCTGCGCTCTGCTCTGCCACGCCAGCCCCTTCACACCACGGGTGGGTATGCATCATGATCTTTGTTCTGGCTGCTCCCTGTGCCCGGAACACTCTGTCCCTGAGAATCTGTGACTAAATCCCTCACCTGTTTCCAGTCTTAGCTCAAATGTCATCTTCTCAATGAAGCTTATCCTAACTACCCTATTTATACTGCAGCCTGCTGCATGCGCCTACCACCCCATTCTTGGTCCTTGTTAAACTGCTCTACTCTTTCCTTTTCTTTTTTCCATAGAGCTTATCTTCTAACACAGTGATTTTTCAGCCAGTGTGCTACAAGAATTTTTAAAACATGCAGACCCTGACTACTTAGTCGGGGCCATTGACCACTTTTCCCTTAGATTGTCAAATTAAAAAATAACAACAGTCAACACAGCAATAGCCATCTGGTGTGAATGAATCAAAATTATACCTTTTTTTTTTGTCAGACAGGAAAAAAACATAACACTATATTTTTTGGTGCGCTGTAGAATTTAGTAATTCGTGTATGTGTGCCATGGAAGAAAAAGGAAAAAGGCTGAAAGTCACTGCTGTAACCTGTTTGTGTACGGTTTACTTTTGCTGTGTCAACAGTGCATCTCCCCCATCAGAGTGAATATAAACTCCATGAGAGCTGGGAATCTTTGTCAGAGGTGTTCCCTGGCGTGTTCTGAGCACTCAGAGGACCCACCCAGCTGGACATTGTGGGGACTCTGGATACTTGTGGGATGAGTGCGTGTGCCAAGCACAGTGCTGAGCTCTAGAAACACAATGCTGAATGAGGCAGACTGCTTCCTGGGACGGAGACAAGTGTCAGCAGCATCACAGTGCACTCCAAGTCGCTCCGGTGGCGTCCGTGTGGGACGCTGTCCGAGCACGTGAGGGAGCGCTCAGACTCTTCTTTGTAGGATTGGAGAAGGCATCCCAAGATAGTGACTCCTAAGCCAAAATCTGAAGGACAAGGGAAAAGTGGGGAGAGAATTTTCTAAGGAGAGAGAGCAGCATACTTAGAGACAAGATACAGACCGTTGTAAATACCGAGTTATACCGGAGTTTCGTTAATCAGGTGGCATTAAGAAGACAGCAATAACTCTGAGGAGAGCAAGATGAGACTAAGAAAACAGGTTACCAGTTCTAGGGGACAGAAGACTGTGGCCAGAATTAAAGTAGAGGTTAGAGATGCAAAAAGGTCAATGTTTCTAAAGGTCTTACGATGGGTCTCACTGGGATTGATGAGAAAAGAAGTCTCATGCAGCCCAGCTCAGAGAGCTGTGTGGACGCAGATGTCATTGTCTAAGAAGGTAGTGTAGGAGGAAGAGCTAGGTTCATTTACGGACTTGAGAAAAAGTTCAGTGGAAACTCCCGAGTCACTGATTAGACATCTGGAGCTCAAAAGCAAGAGCTAGGTTGGACATAGATATTTGGGACTCATTAGTATACGTAGCCAGGAAATCTGTAGACGTGGTTAATATCATCCACTAAGATAAGTTCAGGCTCGCTTCTCTTGAAAAGAAACTCATCATTGGCAAATTACATTTCTGGAAATACAGCAACTATGTAGATTAAAATGAGCCTAAAATTAAAATGATAATCACCTATATAGGATATTTGGCCACATTGTGAGGCCCTGAATCAACAACTGATGTGAAAGTAAACCGTGTCTAGATGTGTGACAGTAAATGAAGCCATAGACTCAAACTTGAAGACATTTGCTGTGGAAGTTCCATATGGGGTCACACAGTGTGCTCACCAGCTTCACCCCCGCTCCATCCTCAGAACTGGGTCTCCTACCAACCTCAGTACCAAATGTCTCCTTACTCAGTTACATTGATAACTTTGTGGTACTTTAGGGCTAACTTTCTTCTGCCAAAGAAAGGGATAGTTATAAAGGAAACATTTGTTTTGACTTAGGAGTTTTAAAAGTTTACCTGTTTAGTTGATCTGCTGTTTTTTTCTGCAGTGGACTGTGACCCTCAAAGAAAAGTTGAAAACGACAGTGTCAGTTCATCCAACACATCTCTTTCGAGCACCTGCTCGGAGCCTCATTCATGAATCTGCCTCGTTTAGATTTCCCAGCGTATCAGCACTTAACTCTTACAAAAGTAGATTTTGACTTTTCTCTTTTTCTACTTATTAGAATTTTTGAGTTATTTTAATTAACCAATTTATTATAAGGCAGGTAATTGAAAATATATGTAAAGATGAAAGTCTTTAGGCCTATTTCCTTACATTAGTGAAATGAGTCTCAGGATGTTTAATTTTTTAACTTTATCTTTTAATTCCAGGTTATACGCCAGCTTTGGCCTGTGCTCCCAATAAGGATGTGGCTGACTGCCTAGCTCTCATTTTGGCCACCATGATGCCTGTCTCATCAAGTAGCCCTTTATCATCCCTGACATTCAATGCCATTAATCGTTACACTAACACCTCAAAAACGGTCAGCTTTGAAGCCTTGCCCATCATGCGGAATGAACCTAGCTCCTACTGCAGTTTCAACAACATTGGCGGGGACCAGGAGTACTTGTACACCGACGTGGACGAGCTCAACGATTCCGACTCAGAGACCTACTGAGAGCTGAGCTGGAGGTCTGAGGGCAGAGTTCTGACACTGACGCTTCAGACTGTGCTTTTTCAGGGAAAAGGCACTTTCTTATTCACGTACAAACTCAACCTAAGAGGAAAGATCGCAGAGTGAGCGAATATAAGAAATGTGATGACATTTGGAAGAAGAATTTTAAAGGCAAGTTTTGCAAAAGGAACTTCTAAAGTCTTAAAATAGACTTGACCAGAGGAAAACACTTTGCTGTTAGATTGCTTTGTGGAATTGTTTAATTTGGTTTTGCAGTGCCAGGAGTAATTCAGGACACTGTGCACCCTGATCTGCTTACACGAGCAACACTATTATAAAAGAAGAGATGAGGACACTAGATTTAAATGTTATCAGTAGAACTACAACTAAACATAAGGGCAATACAGTGTGTAGTACAGTAGGCATTGTGTGCACAGCAAGCTGCCAAAGGACCAAATCTGAAGGTGTTTCATTGGGATGCCGTTTTGTGGGAACTGGAGTAGGTGAAATGAGACCTTATCTAAACCAAACTTTAATATTTCTGAAAATGAAGCTGAGATTTGGTTTTAAATGTTGATTTTTTTTTTAAAGAAAACATCTGAAAGCCTTCAAATCCTGTATAAACATGAGAGAAAGCAGATGTATTTTTACATTTTTTCTTTTACATAAAAATTTTAAAATCCAAGTTTTATAATGTTAGAATTGAAAGCCAGCTGACTGAGTATAGTCAGGATGGAAATACTTAAGATGCAGACATGAGATAGGTTGGAGTCAGGCTGTTGCTCAGTTTTGAAAGTTTAGGTTTTAAATTGAAGTATTTTTGTTTGAAAATGTAAAGAATTTCCTAGGTGAACGTTGCAGAAAATCAAAAATCAGATTATTTTCTCCCTGTTGCAGTTAAGTGGTCCTGGGGAAGTTCTCGGTCAACCTCACTGCTTTGGGTGGCGCCCCTTCACCACTCAGCACTTCTGTGCCTCCGCCACTGATGGGGGTTCCTGTTGTTACTGTTTCATGAAGACTCAAACCTCATGTTACTGACAAATTAATGTGACTGGATCTCATGGAGATTATTTGCATATTGGGCAAGATCTAAAATACTAAAATCTTTAGGTCCTATTCAGAGTTGGGGGAAAGAAGCAATTGCCTGCCAAACTGGAAGAGACTACCATTTAAGATAACAGAGAGGGCGGGGGAGAAGGCTGACATTTAGGCTTTTAAATAACAATTTACATGGTTCTGCTTTTCCTGTAACTGTCACTTTCCCAGTGAGAATGATTTCACACACATAGGGGGTCTTACAGGTCTGGGTAAAGTTCCATAGATTTTCACAAAATGAAACCCAATTTTATTTTATTCTTTTTGTATTGTAAAACTGGAAACTTTATGACATTGTAAATTATCAGCTGGTTTTTCTGAATATAAAGTGTGAAAACACAGAACAGTATTTTGATCTATTTGATAATTTTGTGGGTTTTTTGAAGAATTAATGAGCATGTACATAGAAATAGTGACTGCTTGAATACTGTATTTACTTGCACTCTTTCAGTACATCAAGATTCCTGTATATTTTAGAGTATAATAAAACACAGACGTGAGTTGTATTTAACGAATAATGTATTTGTATCTGTGCATATTCCCTAAAAATCTATAAAGTTTCTAGGGCATTGACTACTAGATTTTAAGCATTTTTTCTAAAATATTTACAGAAATTATAAATGTAATCCTCCATCTTTCCTTTATAATATAAAAAAGTCATGAAAGATCCTTCCTAATTATTAGTGGTAGGAAGGCGAATATGCATTTTAAAGACAGCAGATTACATTTTCTACTGTACCTTTTGAAAAAAGAAAAAACTCAAGAGGATTCTAAAAGTATACATATGTGTGCTTTCTCTTTCCTTTTAGGAATTCTCTTCTGAATTCCCTGAGGGAATTTTCTAGAATCTCAGAATTGAAAGAGACCTGAGGTTCATCCAGTCTAACCTCTTAACAAATGCAGGAGTCCCTTCTCCAAGGGTGATCTTTCCACCTTGAACACTTCCAGTGACTCTACCTCACCAAGCAGTCCATTCAGTTGTTGAGCAGCTCTAACTGTTAGAAAGGTCTTCCTTAGATGGAGTGAAGCCTCCCTCCTGGCGACTTTTGTCCTCGGGCCGGGTCTGTCCTCCGAGAGAACACTGAGAATGTGGAAAGGCCGAATCTCGTGCTTTCTGCCATGTCTTCTCTTTTACAGGCTGTTTGACTCATCTGCGCTGATTTCCAGAAGGACTCATTAGACGCTCTGTTAGATTTTCCACATCTATTGAAATCCAAGGTGTAGCTATAAAGTAACAAGCTGTTTTTAATTTATCCTCACACATATCAGAGCTGAGATCTTGCATCACTTTGTGTAAATGATGCAGTTACTGAAAATATTTATGAGGTGGTTCTTTGGATTGTCTGTCCACTCAGGAAATGACTTGTGCCATTGCTCTGGGGTCGCATTTCGAGGTAGTCCGTGTCCCGGCCTGACCAGCCGCTTCCTTCGGTCTGTGCCTGCTGAGGGGCACCCAAGCCCCAGGAGGGATTGGACAGCATTGGTTATGGTTGGGGTCAGTCCTTGGCCTGCTTGAGTGAGTGAACACAGCACCACAGTGAGTTCCTTTATAGTTACACCTTCTATGTCAAAGGCATTTGTGTCCTGCTCTGTAGTGGTTTTTAATCCTCAACAGACCAGAAAAGCCTATTTGCTTTTTTAACTTCTGCATGAAAGGTGACACCTGAAATATCTGACGTGTATTTTCGTAAAACCAGCTTCTGCTCTAGAACTACTTTGGGGGAAGTGGTGGTTAAATAGCAAATGGCCTCCTTTAACAAGACATTCAGATCAAACAGTGCCATTTAGTTCAGGAGATCTCTAAGTGTAGCTGTCAATTTGAGGTTTAATTTGGCTTATATTGGAAACTTTTAAATAAATGTTTTTTAATTCAATAAATCAAGTGTCTTTCTTTTTTACATGCAACCTTCTTTATCTTGTAATGTCTAATTAGTGTTCTAATTCTTTAAAAACTTGAAATTTCAATAAAGCTGTTTTGGGATTTAAATGAACCTATCTAAATGGGTTTTTCATATCTATATCCGTTGAGCATATATTTATTGCTTGCCTGCCATATGTTTGAGAGTGGGAATGGGCAGAAAGCGAGCCTAGAAATTGTGGTCCTGCCTTTAGGAGTTCACACATCGTGGAAGTATAATGAAGTAATTTCTCCTTCCACATAGCTGGAAGGAGAAAGTATAACTGAAGTAAGGATGAACTGCTAGGGAAGTTCAGAGAACAACCAGACCCCTCTGGGAAGGAAGATCTGAATAGGCTTCATAGGAGAGGTGGCATTTAGGCTTTAGCAAACATTTAAGCCTTCGGCAAACATTTCTTGAGTACATACTCCGCAGCAAACACTTTTTTAAAATACTGGAGCTATACCAGGGATATGATAAAGCTTATAAAGTCCCTGCCTTCAAGAAACTCATATTTTAGGGAGATAGACAAAAAAAATTAGCTATCTGAGATTTAATGTAGCAGGGCAGGGGGTGGTTCAGGGTGAAAGAACACCTGTCCATTTATGCACTAGGGGATTGCAGAAAATGTTTGATACAAGACACCATATAATTTTCCTGAAAAAGTGGGAGAATGTTGAAATAACAAACCATTAAAAGCAAGAAAGGATAGAGAGAGGTGTTATACTAATCCACAAAAGCAAATCTGAGAGTTCTGTTGAGGTTAAGGCAAGAAAAAAAGAAGGCATTTATGCTTTTGTTTGTTTGTTGTTCTATTGGGTAAGTCCGCTCAAGAATCATTTGTCACGTGAAGACAGAGGATCTGGGTTGATCGAATGTGTCTCTAGGACTTCTGCTGGCTCAGCCATCCCCAGTCCGTAGCATATAACTTGCTTTGCCTTCAGCTAATATGGAAGATGGCACAACGCTTGGGGTTGTACAGGTCAGCGCTAAGCTCTGAAGCTTGATCTTCATGCTGATGCAGTAGTTGGCCACCTCCCAAAGTGGGAAGTTGGTTTGTTGTTGGTACCCAAAGTAGCAGCAGGTACTGCTGAGGAATGTTGCCTCAGACCTCGTAGAAAGTGCATTGTTTTATATTGACCATAAATCTGTCACTTGATATCCTACCCATGTAACCCGGTTTGGGCTCTCATGTCCGCCGCTAAGGTGGCAGGACCCAGTAAGCATGAGAGAAAAGTTCATTGTTCTAATATTTATGGTAAGGAATGCCAAAATCTAAGAGAATATGAATGAAGAGGATTCAAAGAAAAGGGGTTTCTGGAGAAGACCTTTGCACCTCACGTGTATGTTCCAGTAAGTGTGTTGGGGGCATGGGAAGAAAAGCCATCAGTTGCCTGCAGTAAGGTGACCGATAAGAATAGGGCCTAAGACACTGCAAATGGTCAAATAGCTTTTGCCAAGTGATGTCAGTGAAAATGGCAGAGCATGGACCTCTAAATCTTGGTAAGAACAGTGACCTTGGCGACATTTTAACTTGTTCTGGATGTGTTCTCCCAGCTCTGCAGTAGCCTTGACAACGAATAGCCGACATTCCTGGCGTGGCCTAACAGCCACCAGAGGGAATGAAGCAAAGCTAGAGAACTTTCAAAGCTTCGTTCTCAAAGAATTAGCATTATTATATCACCATCTGGAAAGTATTATACACCATGAGTATCCCTTAGGAATACAGATGCAGAAATCATCAAAAATGCTATCAAACAATCTATCAACACACAGTTATTTATACCAGGACTAAGTGGGATTTATCCCAGGAATACAGGATAAGTTTCAACATAAAAAATTAAATTGATGTAATACACTGTCAACACAGTAGAAGGAAGGAAATCCTTGATTATTGACGGAGAAAAATCAGACAAAACACCCTTTCATGATGAAAACAGTACTAGGAATAGAAGAAAATTCAACCTGATAAAGAGCATCTGTGCAAAGCTCATAGCTAACAACATACTTGATGAACAACCGAAAGTTTTCCCTGTAAGATCAGGAACAAGACAAGGCTGTCCACTCTTACACGTCTACGCAACATTGTGCTGGATGAAGGGTCTAGCCTGAATACTTACGGTAAAGAAGAGAGATACTGTAAAGGAGGAAGATCAGCATATTTGTAGATGACATACTCTTGTATACTGAAAATCCTAAAGGATCCACCAAAATATGCTGGTAAGTTCAGCAAGGTTGCTGGATGCAAGATCAGTATATAAAATGAATTGTATTTTTATAGACTTGCAGTGGACAATCTGCAAATGAAATCAACAAAATCATTTATCATAGCATCCCCCCAAAAAACCTTGGGAATAAATTTAAAGCAAGTATAAAACTTGTACATGAAAACTACAAAACATCATTGAGAGAATACTGAAATAGACATCCTGTGTTCATGAATTGGAAAACTTAATACCATCTAAGTGACAATATTCCCTATGTTGTCTATAAATTTAATACATTGCCTATTCAAAATTCCACTGCCTTTTTGGCAGAAATTGACAAGCTGACCCTAAAATTCCTATGGACCTGCAAAGGATCTGGAATAAATAGCCTGAACAGTTTTAATGAAGAAAAACAAGACTCGTGCTTCCCAGTTTCAAAACTTACTGCAAAGCTACAGCAATCAGGATCGTGTCCTTTCTTAAGGACAGATGTACAGTTAAGTGGAATAGAATTGAGAGTTAGAAATAAACCCACACACCTTTTGGTCAATAGATTTCAAAACCAGTACCAAGACAATACAATGGGGAAAGAATAGTCTTTCAATAAATTGGGGTTCACATGCAAAAGAATGAATTTGGATCCCTATGCACAGCATTAACAAAAATTAACTTTGAATGGATCATAGACCTAAATGTGAGAACTGAAACTCGAACACTTAGAAGAAAACCTAGCTATAAATCTGTGACCTTGGATTAGGTATGGTTTTTATGCCTAAAGAACAAGCAACCAAAGGTAAATTAGACTTTACCAAAATTAACTTGTCTACCAAAAGATACTATCAAGAAAGCGAAAAGACAACAGAATGGAGAAAATGTTTACAAATCAAATGTCTATTAAGAGTCTATCTGATAGCCAGAGTATACAAAGAACTACAATAATGAAGAAACTAACAATTCCATTTTTAAAATTGGTATAGGATTTCAATAATTTCTTCAAAGAAGATACACAGATGGCCAATAAGCGCTTGAAAAGATGTTCAATATAATTAGCCATCAAGGAAATGCAAATCAAACGGATGATGAGAAGCCACAGCCACCAGGATGGCTATAATTTAAAAAAAAAAATAGACCAATAAGCATTAGCAAGGATGTGGAGAAATGTCAACCCGCACACATTGCCGATAGTGACGTAAAAGGACACAGCTCCCTTGGAAAATACTTGGTGGCTCCTCAAATAACTAAACCTAGACTTACCATACGACCCAGCAATTGCAGTCCTACATACATACCCATGGATTTGCAAACGTCAACACAAAAACTTTGCCTGAATGACTACAGAAGCATTCTTCATAATAGCAAAAAAGTGGAAACAACCCAGTCTCCATCAACTGATGAATAAACAACCAAAACCTGCTATATCCATACAAAGAGATATTATTCAACCATAAAAAGGAATGAAGTACATGCTACACACGGATGAACCTTGAAAACGTCATGCTAAGTGAAAGGCAGCTGGAACAAAAGGCCACCTCTTGTACGATTCCATTTATACAAAATGTTCGGCCTTGGCTGGTGCATCTCAGTGGACTGAGCGCTGGCCTGTGAGCCGGAAGGTCACCGGGTTGATTCCCACCCAGTCAGGCCACGCGCCTGTGTTGCAGGTCAGGTGTCCAGTTGGGGGCTGTGAGATGTTTCTCTCCCAGAAGCATGTTTCTCCACCTCTTTCTCCCCCTCTCTCTGAAAATAAATAAAATCTTTTTCTTTTTAAATAAAATGTTTAGTAGAGGTAAATACATAGAGATAGAAAGTGTATTAGCACCTGCCAGAGGATGAGGGAGGGGCAGGGAAAGTGGCTGCTCTTGGTCATGGGGTTTCTTCTGGACACGATGACAGGCTCTCAAAGTGGATAGGGATGGTGGCCGCATGACTGTGAGTATACTCAAAACCATGGATGTGTACACTGCAAAGAAGTGAGTTTTATGGAATTAAATACAGCTCAGGAAAATGTGGAAAAGCAGTTATGACATTTGAGGCTCCTGGAAACCTGAATACTGAGTAATTGGCCATGTTAAGGATGTATTGTTCATTTCTTCTGGGTGTGATCCTGATGTCGTTATGCTTTCAAAAGTAGTCCTTTTAGAGACACTGAAATATTTACAAATGGAATGAGGATGATGTCTGAAATTCACTTCGGATAACATGAGCCCTCACATCCCAAACTGTCTGGTAAACTTGCACCTCGTGCTCAGGGCCGTGAAAGGTAACGAAGCTACCCCTGAAATTAGACTTGTCTTGCACCTTGTTCATAAAACGGGCTCAAGGTCGTACCTGGTTTGTGGCATTTCATTCACCTACTACCCATCTCACAAACCCGATTTGGGGAAAAAGAGGGTCAGAGTTAAATTATGGTGAAATTAAAGTATTTCATGAATACCTTGAATGTAAATGAAACAGGTAAAATAAAATGTTCCCAAACATTGCTCCATCAAGTCAAGCCCTGCCAGAACTATGGCACTTATCATTCAGTAGCTACGCAACACTGGTCCAGGAACTAACCTCAGTTCTTTGCAGTTTGTTTCTCAGACCTAAAGCCACACCGCAAACCAGAGACAAACCCAATACCTGGATGGGAAGGCCCCTTCCTGCATCCCACACACTGGTGAGTGCTGCACAATCCCAGAACGCTGTACTTCCGGACATGTGCCTGGGCATCAGTGTTCCAAAAAAAGGAGAAGAGGGCTGCTAACCTACACCCTGATTGGTTAACCCCAGCAACTTCTATGTTCTCAAGTAGTGAAAACCCGTCAGCCCCACATCTGGGACCGCATCCTAGTGTTCTCACCCTCTGGGGCGCCTCAATAAATCTGCCTTTGCTTTTATCAGTTGCCTGGTCCAAATTCTTTTATATCAGCAGATAAGAACCCAAACTTGTTAGTGACATTTATGCTGTGCTGGGTGCTGGTCCTCTAGATGAGAGTGGATGTTTTTGTAATTGTGGCTCTTAAAAAGGCGACAGCTGAAATCGTTTTCTAAAAACTCAAGTCCTTATATAGAAACATTTTATGCACATGCATTTTTAATTAGAAAAATAATGTTTCAGCCCTGGCCACGTAGCTCAATTGGTTAGGGCATCATCCTGATACACTGAAGCTGTGGGTTTGATCCCCAGCCAGGGCACATACAAGAATTAGCAATGAATGCATAAATTGGGACAACAAATGGGTCTGTCTCTCTCTCTCTTTCTGCCTTAAATCGATAAATAAAAATGTTTCAAGATGATGTTTTAATGTTCCAAAATGGTGTGGTTCAGTGGTTTGAGCACTGGCCTGCAAACCAGAAGGTTGCCGGTTCAATTCCCAGTCAGGTCACATGCCTGGGTTGCAGGTCAGGTTGGTAGCGTGTGAGGGGCAACTGATCAATGTGTCTCTCACACATTGCTGTTTCTGTCCCTCTCCTTCTTCCCTTCCCCTCTCTCTAAAAGTAAATTTTTTAAAAATCTTAAAAAATGGCAAATATTAATTGGATCTAAAATTTTCAGTTCTGCCCATATACCCATTGAACAGGCTTCCCTATCCGTACCACCTCTTTTATTTCCTTCTCACAAATGTTAAACAATCATTACTTTAGACTGCCTCCAAATTTCAATGGTTGTGAAGAACAAGGAAATATAAAAGTAGATGTAAACCTATTACATATTTACCATTTCAGGGGAGGCCTATGGAAAAATTCAGTTTTGTTTAAATGGCAATGTTTTGCTTATAGAACTGAATTTAGAAAGAGTTACTATTGAGTAAAGAAAACATGTCAAGTTCACATCAACTGTATACAGTGATATTTTTCTTATCACAAAGTAATACATTATAGTAAAAAAGTTAGAAAGATGAGTAAAAAGGATAAACAAAACCATTCATCATCTCACCACTAAGAGATCGTAAGAAACACTGAAAGTGATTTTATTTTTCTATGAATATGAGCCATGTTTTTCTAAATGGGGTTATATTATATATCGTGTTTGTAACTTTTTTTTACTTGCTATATTATGAATTTTTTCCATGTCAACATATTGTATATAAATACAAAATAATAAATATGTGTGGTGTTTAATCACTTTCTAGTGTTGAAGTTGCCCTTTACCTTTATAACCTTGATTTGAGCACCTACTTACAAGAATAGGTGCCAAGAAGCTTGCTCAGTCTCAGCCCCAATGGAATTCACCACCTGGCGGCAAACTGCAGGAAGGGGCAAACACACAGAACCCCACTAGGTTCGCAGAAGGCAGCAGGGCTGTGTGGTCAAATTCATGGACTGCGGAGGCAGACAGGCCTGCCTCCCTGACTTTTGGCAAGTTACACAACGTCTCTGAGGTCTCCTCAAGTCTGTCGAATGCAGGTGAAGCATTCTGTGGTCTCAGTGAGGTTCAGATGAGTTGACAGCCTCCACGTATTTCGAGGAAGGCGAGTGACACACAGGCGCTCTGAAAGCCATCCGCATGCACACTGCCAGGGTTCCGCATCACGCTCACTCACAGCGGACGGCCTTGGGCCCACTGTTTGGCCTCTGCACATAAAATGGGAGCAATACCACTATCTCAGAACCATTAGAAAGGTCACATGTCACTATGCCCGACATTGGGAAGCACTCAGTAAGTAAAAACTGATATCAATATAGCAGCCTTCTTTGAGCTAGAATTAAAATTAGCCCACAGATTCTTTTTTTTTTTTTTTGCTTGTTTAGTCTTATTTTTTTTTATCGTTCAGTTACAGTTGTCCTTTTTCTCCATTGCTCTCCCCTACCTCATCCCCCTTCCCACATTCAATCCTCCTCCCTTGTCCGTGCCCATGAGTCCTCTTTGTGTTCCTTTGTTTGCCCTTCCTCTTCTTTCTTTAGCCTTTTCATTGTTTCTTATTATACATGTTTTTTTTTTTTTATCTTCTTAGATAAGTCCCTTTAACATTTCATAAAATAAGGGCTTGGTGATGATGAACTCCTTTAACTTGACCTTATCTGAGAAGCACTTTATCTGCCCTTCCATTCTAAATGAAAGCTTTGCTGGATAGAGCAATCTGGGATGTAGGTTCTTGTCTTTCATGACTTGGAATACTTCTTTCCAGCCCCTTCTTGCCTTAAGGTCTCTTTTGAGAAATCAGCTGACAGTCTGATGGGAACTCCTTTGTAGGTTACTGTCCCCTTATCTCTTGCTGCTTCTAGGATTCTCTCCTTCATTTTTACCTTGGCTAATGTAATTACGACGTGCCTTGGTGTGTTCTTTCTTGGGTCCAGTTTGTTTGGGACTCTCTGAGCTTCCTGGACTTCCTGAAAGTCTATTTCCTTTGCCAGAATGGGGAAGTTCTCCTTCATTATGTTTTCAAATAAGTTTTCAATATCTTGCTCTTCCTCTTCCCCTTCTGGTAAACCTATAATTCGGATGTTGGAACGTTTAAAGATGTCCTAGAAGTTCCTAAGCTTCTCATTTTTTTGAATTTTTAGTTCTCCATTCTTTCCTGTTTGGTTGTTTCTTTCTTCCTTCTGGTCCACTCTATTGTTTTAAGTCCCAGTTTCCTTCCCATCACTATTGATTCCCTGTGCATTTTCCTTCATTTCTCTTATCGTAGCCTGCATTTGTTCATCTAATTTGTGACCAAAATCAACCAATTCTGTGAGCTTCCTGATCACCAGTGTTTTGAACTGTGCACCTGATAGGTTGGCTATTTCTCAGTCGCTTAAAAGGATGAGTTCTGGGGCTTTGATTTGTTCTTCTGTTTGAGCCATCTCTCTCTCTCTTTATTTTATTTGGTCTGGTCAGCCTGTTACAGTAGGGGGCAGGGCCTTAGGTGTTCACCAGGGCGGGGCACCCCAGTCGCTGGGTTGTGACTTGTATGTGGGGGCGGGGTCGAGAGGGAACAATGGTGGTTGCTCTGTTCTCCATGGGACCTCAGTCCCTTCTGCTGCTTCCCCCAAGCAAACTGGGCCCCTCTGCTGCCAATTCCCGTGTGGGTGGGCTTGTGCACGCCGTGGAACCCCCAAGGACCTCTCCTGTGAGGCTGGGTGTCTCTCCCTGCGCCTCAACTTCCAGAGGCGTCCGTGATCAGTGTCCCAAGGCTCTATTTACCAGCGCCGGGATCCTGAGCTGCACGCACTGCCTTGCTTTACAATCGCCGCCTCACTGGGTCTGCCTGGTGCCACCCCTCTGCCGGGGCCTGCCAGCTGCCGCAAGTGCACTCAGGGTCCACCCGCTGCGGTCTTGCGTGCCCCAGATGCCTTACACACCCTCGGATGCCTTATGCGCCTGGTCCCAACTCTGCTCTCCACCCTGCAACCTGCGCCCAGCTGCCCGACTCTGCCCCTCCTACCGGTCTGGATGAACAGGTCTATTTCAACTTCTTGGTTATCTGACTTCCATTTAAATCAATTTTCTGTCAGTTCTGGATGTTATCCTGTTCCTAAATTGTTGTTGTTCCTATCTTGACTGTGTGTGGAGGTACGGTGCATCCACCTATGCCTCCATCTTGGCTGGAAGTCTCATTGTTCTTATTACTCAAAAAAGCATTTTTTAAATTTAGATTCCCAGCTGTGCATGTGCCTTCAACACTTTGCTGATGATTTTCTGCTCCTCACTCAGGAAAGTACATTAGCTTGCTCCTGTCGGGGACACGCTAAACACACTTGGACCCCACGGCCCTGCAGACATGGGTGTTTGCTTTAGCCAACCTCACTGAACGTTAGGTCTCGGTGCACCAACTCCCCGAAGTCAGCCTGGGGACACGCCATGTGCAGACTTCGGTGGGGCCTGTGTTTCCTCCCTGGACTGTAGGTGGGCTCTGTGGCAACTTTACTAATAGTAGTCGCAGAAGTGCCACGTGCCGTTCCTGGCCCCAGCCAGTCGGGGCTGGCAGTTTCCCCTTCCAGTCTCATTCTCTCAGGGAAGCCTGAGGTGTCCCTTTTGCAGTCTGACTCTCCTGAGACCGTCATGCTGCAGGAGCACATGGAGAGGCCCAGCAGAGCCTGCCAGCTGCCACTGCCCAGCGCCGGCCTGATTCCTGACCCACAAACCTGGGAGCTGACTAAAATGGTCATCTCAAGTCATTGAGTTTCAGAGTAGTTCCCCGTTACTTAGCAATAGATCATCACAACACAGATTCTGAAAATCGGAACGTTAAACAAAGAAGCTGAGACGGGGTGGGGAGCCTCCAGCCAGGGGGAGAGATGATTCATGTCACACATTCTCTGTTGTACAGTGTTCTATAAAAAGGGCTTCCCTGTCTGCGGACACTGTTTACTTCCTTATTTACTGTTAGAAACAACTGAGGGAAAGTAATGAGCGTCTCTGAAGGCGTTTGAGCTGAAATCATCTTATGGAGACGGGACCACAGGCCTATGAACGGCAGGCAGGCGCACAAGGTCTCACTGCGAGTGAGGAGGAAGTGCGGCCTGGCTCACGGACTCTCAAGTTTGTGCTTTAAAATTGCTTAACTTTTTGTTTTGTTTTGTTTGTTTGTTTGTTGTGCTGCTGCTTTGCAGGAACAAATCTGGTAGCATTTGTCTGTGTTACACATTCAACGTACATTGCCCTTCTTAGGAAAGGTCTGAAACAGAATTTGACAGGGGCCCAGAGATGGGGGTGGAGGGGACCAAATTGTGGCACATTAATTACGACACAGTGAAATTCTTCATCCTTTTCAAATTCATTCATAACGCCAAAACAATGGCTCTTCTTCTATCTCTGTCTCTATACTCCTTCAACCCGTAAGTATCCTCCATGCATCACACCCCAGTGGGTTAGCACTCAGCAGTTTAAACAGAAATGCACATTATGATCCCAAGACATATTCTTCTCTACTTTTTGTTTTTGTTTTTTGTTTTGTTTGATCAGGAAGCAATTTGGACTGCCACTGTTCTTTGAAGACATATTTTTACAAAAAAATAAAAGGCTTTTCTGCAAGGGTTTCCCCCCTTTTTGTGATGTGTCTAATAGTCTTTTAAAAATGGATGTAAGGGGTATGGGTGGGTGGAGGTGAGAGAGGGTGGGGGGGATAAATGGCAATGGAAAAAAGTAAATAAATAAAGGTATTTAAAAATAAAATTTTAAAAAGAATGCAAAACTACATTAGAAAATGTTAAGTTTAAAATGAGTAGTCCCAAGGAATGACTTTTTCCCCTTAAATTGCTATTTACTTATTTTAGTATAAATTTCATAAATTATTTTTTCTTGAATTGCTGTTTATTGCAGTCCCTCGGTGAGTCCTCACGACTGGGCCTGTGGTGTGACTGACTTCGCAGGAAGGGGATCCTGGAACCCGGCCAGCAGCAGTGAGAGGAATCACTTTAATCCACAACGCCAACCCCCTGTTTAACACCCTCCAACCACTTCCCCTGCAAATGCAACCTCCTGCCGCAGCCCGCGAGGAGGGCACACCGAGGCCCCGCCTCCCACTCTGACCTCAGGACTCCCTCACTTGCCAGTGTGGCCACCCTGGCCTTTTTCAGTTTTTAACTGTTTAGTTCTTCAAATGACAAACTTCTATGGTTGATAAACATCAGTTCTGGCTATCATTTGCTGCATAACAAATTACCTCAACAGTTACTGACTTAAAACAACAATTAGTTAGTTTGCTCACGAAACTGCAATTTGGGCCGTGCAAGGGCCGTGCAAGGCTTGTCCTTGCCCTGCAAACCTCAGCTGGGACAGTGAATTCACCGCAGGGCTGTGGGACCTGTGTCAGCTAGGAGCCCAACTGGGCTGAGGGTCAGGGGCCTCGATTTCTCTCCACGTGGGTCCCAAGGGCGAAAGCCCCAAGAGAGAGCCAACAGGAGTGGTATTGTCAACGATGACCTAGCTCTGCTGCATTCTGGTCATTGAGGCAGTCACAAAGTCCTGTGCAAAGTTGAAGGAAGCAGCATAGACCCCACCTCTTGATGGGGACTAGCGAAGTTTGGGAACAGCAAATGGAACTGGAAAGATCATTGCAACCATTTTTGGAAATACAGTCTCCACAAACATCATCGTGTGTGTGTGTGTGTGTGTGTGTGTGTGTGTGTGTGTGTGTGTGTGTGTGGTGTCAGTCCTGTCCACATGTGCACAAGGGAATAAGGTCTCTCTAAAGGTTACAATCTTTTCTTATGTGACTCTGCCTACTCCACGATTTCCCATAGAGGGCTTTACACAAAGCTAATGCTTAATTATAGCCTGGTTTTGTGTGAGTTGGAAGACATCCACGGTTGAGTCAACAATTTTTAAAAAACTAGAACCCCTAGAAATATCTTATCTTAAAACCACCTGCACATAATTTTTTCTGTCTTTGATTATCCAAGCATCCCTCGGAACCCTACGGCTTTCCGGACAGCGGTGTGAATTCCAACCACCACGGCACAGCACTCAGTGATCACGCAGAGTGCAGATCACTTATACTTCCGGGAGGTATATTTAGAGTGTGAAAGTGGGAAAGGCAGTGTCTGTGCTTCAGCAAAGCGGTGTCTCCGGTTAACACGTCAGGGCCTTACGGCTACAGCAATAGGCTCGGGAAGATAAACTGCAAACCAAGTCCTGCCGCTGAAGGGCACGGCATCCCCGGTTTCATTCTGCCCCAGTCAGATGACAGTATTTCAGAAGATGCGAACGCCTCAAGCATTGAAAAACGAGTCATCAGGCTTGCATCAAAGGTTCAGTACAGTGGAAGGTTCAGACACCCAGTTAAGCATAAAAACAAGAGCAACCCCTACATACATCATTCAGGATGTTGAAGCACCAGATTAAAAGAGCATTCCTCTGCCAGCTTTCTCACACTGGAACTGAATAGAGGGACTATTCTCGAAATAACTGTAAATAAATTAATTCGTTTAATAAGCTTTCAGCATTCAGAGGAAGCCTCCCATGAACCTTCAAAATTATGTAGAACCTGATGAAAGGCAGGTTAATTTAACTGTAAATTATATTTTTTTACTAATTTGGCCTTGATTAAACAAAAGTAGAGCAATATATTTGGATGACAAAAAGTCACCCAGAAAGGGTAAAAATGGGTTAAAAACTACTAGGAGAGGAGAGCTGAGAGTTCTGGGCTGGTAATCTGGAAACTCTGGCTGTGCATTGGTCCTGGGGTGGGAATTCCATGTTCTAGTTTCACTGCTGGGGTCTGCTTAGCTTTGGGTGAGCCACTTCCCTCCCAGGCCACAGTGTCCTCTTCTGTAAAACGGGCACCCTCGCCCATCTCACGACCTGGTGTGCAGAGCTGATGACTAAAGCCTGCACACCTGCTTTGGGAAACGCACAGCATTAGAGCCGTGGCCTCACACTTGACCAGGATCAGGATCCCCCAGAGGGCTTCTTAGACCACAGATTGCTGGGCCCGGCCACCCTGAGTCTCTGGTTCAGCAATTCAGGCGGTGGACCCCAGGAAGCTGTGTTTCTAACCAGTTCCCACGGGCTGCTGGCGAGGGGCCCTCCTCTGAGAACCACTGGTCTGCAACACTCCACACTGGCGGGTGACTCTCCGCCTGGGGTATGTCTTTGACTTCTCTTCTTATAAGGACACCAGTCACACTGAATCAAGGGGCCACCCTTCTCTAGTATGACCTCAACTTAACTTACAAAGACCGCATTTCCAAGTTAGGTCACATTCTGAGGTCCTGGGGGTTAAGACTTCACCCTTTCTTGGGGAGAACACAATTACCAAAACACCCTACAACCCCAGCAAAACCTTCAGCTCAGCACAGCCCCAGCCGGCATCTTGGCCTCAGCCTCTTGAAGGGCCCAGGGCCAGAACCATGCAGTTAGTCCACACCCAGCTCCCTGACCACAGACACTGTGTGAATAAGTCACACCCATGACTGTTTGAAGACACTGAGCACTGGAGTAACTGTTATGTGGGACTAGGCCTCTGCCACAAGGAAGGGGACCAGGAAACGAAGACTCAGGCTCCCTTCCTGCTCACAGACCTTCCTGCTGCAGCAGCATCTGTTTTCCATCTGGGCCTTTTTGCTCAGCATTTCACACTACTAAAACTTCGTTAAAAGTTTTGCAATACATAAATCCACTTTGTTGAAAAAACATTTGTTCGTGTATGTTGGAGGATTGGAGTGGGTGTTGGAGCATTTCCGACTTTCAGGGCAAAGCAAAGCAGCTGACTCACCGCTGCCCTTCTCAGAGCCCCACTTCTGGGCCTGGCACCCAGCCTGGGCCTGCAGCCGGTGCCCCAACTGGCTGCTCTTGGGCCAGGGTCCTACTCCCAGTCCAACGTGTGATGGACACAAGGCACTGAGCAGGGCCACCTGTGGGTGAGGGGCGGCCCAGGGGCTTTCCCTCAGCATCGGCAGCACGCAGGCTGTCCCCTGGGGCGCCGCCTGGGCGCAGGGACTGGACCGGCTGGGAGCGAGCAGGGCGTGGTTTGCTTTCTCCAGGGGCAGGCCCTTTTAAGTGCTGCAAACGCCTAGCTCATTTGGGTCTCACTTCCCCTGAGAGGAGAACCGAAGACTGGCCCCCAGGCTGCTGCAGGAGAGACTGCGTGGGCCAAGCCGCTTCCCCCAAGTCTGATTTGGCCAAAAATACATTTGATTTCCTCCCTCAATGTTATTGTCAAGATTGCCACTTGCTTCCTGAATTTTAGGATCACAGTTGACAAAAGCATATCACAGCTATTAGTCATAGGTGTATTTTTTTTCCTGAAAATGATTTATTTTACTCATTTTCCCCCTCCTCTACTTTGTTCTGCCACCTGGCAGCTACTTCTTTTTGTTGTAAAAACCATTTTGTTAAAAAGAATCATTTTGTTTTACCGCCCTGGTTTCGTTCCTCCTCGTTTTTGTGTCATGAGTAACTAGCTCTAAATCGTCGGTAGGAAGTAACTACGGAAAGTTGTAGGTGCTCCGCTTGGAGGGGCAGAATGTGAATCCAGCAGGTGCTTCGTAAATGTTTACTGGGTCAAGTAGTTCCACCACATCTGTATTTAGGACTAGCCTCCTGGTCTCTTTCTCAGGCTGATTTGACTCATCTTCGCATGAAGCAACAATATGCATTTTTAAGATAATTTTTGTTCCCTGGGGTTTGGGCAAGGACGCTAAACAGGTGGCAGCTGGCCACATCCGGAGCCACAGGGTCCTGCCAGCTCAGCCTGCCGGTGCGGTCTGCACCAGGGATGGCAGGCCAGCTCTGTCAGCGGGTGGGAGAGGCCCCACTCCCACTCCAGGGCATTTCCCAGGGCTTCCTCAGGAATCTGAGACGTTCCTGCTTACTCCCTGGAGATGTGACTCATCCCAGGCCTTTGTGGGCGAGCAGTGAGTCAGCGGGGACTTCGCCTCTTTCCCACATGGATTATTCAAGGCACAGTCCACAGAGGAGAAAACCGGGGCATAGTGAGGTGTAAACAAGTTGCCCCAGGCCTGAGTGGTGAAGAGTAAACAGTGAGGCCAAGACAGTAAACCTGGCCAGGCTGACGCTAGGACCTGTGTTCTTTCGTAACCTGCCTAAAATTTCATTTTTTACTTCATATAATTATATTCATGCATACATTGTTTCTAAAAACCCAATTTAAAAAGGGGACTATAGCCCTGGCCGGGCGGCTCAGCTGGTTGGAGCGTCATCCCATACACCAGAAAGGTCAAGGGTTCCATCCCAGGTCAGCGCACGTACCTAGGCTGCGGGTTCAGTCCCGGTCAGGGAGTGTATGGGAGCAACCAGTCTATGTTTCTCTCTCTCTCAAATCAATGAACACATCCTCAGTTGAGGATTAAAAAGGGGAGGGATATAACTAAATAGCCGCAACACTGAGGAGGCAAACCACAGGTGGCTAATTATCCAACCTCTTGAAAAATTACCCATTTTCCACTTAAAAATGATTGGAAACAGTTACTAGGCATAGACTCAAAATGACTTTGAAATGTCAGCTAGAAATAATGTAGACATGAGTGGCCTACCCAAATCCTCACACAATGAATGTGATTTTGCATCTGGAACCAGTGTGTGGGAGGGCCTGGCTCTGTACCTGGTGGGCTCTCCAAAACACCCGTGGAGTGATTAAATAAAGGAAGGACTGAAGCGGGCCACCCCACACTGTTCTGGCAACTTCTCTGCCAGAGGTACAGTGCCTCTCTGCAAATGGAAGGCCCTTGGCCAGGAGTGGGGGTGGGGGAGGGGTGGGATTGAATTCTACCAGTGCCGATCAGTCTCGCCCAGGCGGGCAGCAGTAAGGCTCTTGCTGAAAGCCAGCATGAATGATGAAGGTCCTTGGAACCCCTGGGTGGGACTCGCTGGGCGGAGAGACTCCTATTACTCACACCTTCCTACCGCTGCCCGTCTCCAGCACCTTTTCCCAGCGGCCCTCTCCCTGGGGCACCGCATGCTTTCCCTCCAGGCACGTGGGCCCTGCGGCACACATTCCATTCACCAGCAGAAAGGCAGATATGAGAAAAACTTTCCTTCTGTTTCCACAAGCTGCTTCAAAACCCACAATTCTGGTGTGGCTGGTGGCTCTGGTGCTACCATTTCCTCTGGATAGAATGCTGGTTGACCAGAGCGGGTAGGGGGCCCCACCGCAGCCATTTCCATGGCGGCTTTTGCTTTGCAAGTTTCTTGCCTTAGAAAAGGTTCCACATCCTAGGAATCGCTGATCAACAAGAACCAGGAAAACAAACACGCCACTGCTCTCTGTAGGGGTGTGCAATAGAAACTGTCACTTATTTCAGCTTAGTTTTTTTTTTTAAACCTCACCCGAGGATACATTTATTGATCTGAGAGAGAGTGAGAGAGAAAAACCAATTGGCTGCCTCATACACATGCCCCAACTGGGGACCAAACCCACAACCTTGGTATGTGCCGACTGGGAATCGAACCCACAACCTTTTGGTGTACAGGACAATGCTCCAACCAACAGACCCTCCCAGTCAAGGCTGTGTTAGCTCTGCAAGCCAACTGCGTAATGAGAGATTTGCTAGAGAAAGACGTGGCTTGGCAAAGATAACTGTGGGTAGAAAATACCAGAAAATGTCTCAATGATTTGCATGTAAGAGGAAGAAACACTGGGTGGAATCTGCCTCCCCTATTCCTTCCCAAAGCTCCCAGGATGGGCAGAGGTGGTCCCAGTGCTGTGAGCTGTGGCCTGTGCAAGCTCAGGGCTATCCACACGGTGGCCAGCGCCCAGCCCCCACTCCCCCGAGTCCCTCTCATACAACCGCCCATACAGGGCTGCTGTCACCAGACCAGAGGACAGTCTGCTCTTCCTCAGGAAGTAGTGGTCGTTCTCCCAGCCGAGCTGGTCAGGGGTCTCCAGGGTCATGCCTGAGGTCAGAAGCAGAGGGAAGATATAGGGAGTGCTGAAGTTGCCCCACAGGTGAAAGTCAAACATCCCTGTGGCCTCTGTGATTTCCTGCCCGCAGGTGTCAAAGCCGAGACCCCCACACTTGACCAGCGCGCAGACTTGCACATAGTAAGTGCCGTGCACGGTGTGAAGGCCATCAAAGACCCCCAGGGCATACAGCTCTTCGGACAAAGTGGGCCTGTGGTACAGTAAGTAACAGCAGAGGCCGTTGGCACAGACGCGGAGAGAGCCTTCCTTTTCCCAGACAGGGACCAGGGTGAAATTGTCATACATCATCTCAGAGTGAAACGTAGGAGGAGTGTCCATGTTCCATCTGGTGGCTCCATCACAGAGGACTTCCTGAGAGTCCCTCTCACAATATGGGTCACCTGCCAAGATTTTTAAAAATTTACTATGGGACGGGTCCATTGTATCTGTGGCGTTCTCTGTACCAATGAGACGCTGTGGGTTTCTGGCTACCTGGGCAATTATAAGGTGGCCTGTGACATGTTCCATGTCATGGTGCCAAATGGACTTCAGGGGTGAGTGTATGCCACTTCCAGTCATGCCCAAGGACGGCTGGTGGATGTTGGCAGCCAGGAAGTTGACGCTGAAGGCCATGGCGAAGGCACTCTGAATCTCAATAGCCGCCAGCAGTGGGAGCTGATTCATCCAGGCGGCAGGGAACACGATGTGCTTCACCTCGGGGTCTCTGAGCAGTGAGATGGCGGGCTGGAAGAACAGCACGTCAAAGCAGGTGAAGACGCCGAACTTGCCAGCAAAAGGGGTATCGAAGGTAACATGATCCACCTGGGAAGGGGTGTCAAAAGCTGCTTCGAAGTAGAGGTTGTGCTTGCGGTAGCGGTCTATGAGGGTTCCATTGCTGCTGAACACGACATTAGTGTTAAACTGGTATCTTCCATCCCCCGGGCATCGCGGGTCACTGCTCTGACACGGCTGCTTCGTCCCGAGATTGGCCACCAGGAACATGCGCCCCCTCTGGGCCATGCAGCTCAGGCGCTGGAGGACCTAGTGGGGAATAAGGAATAGACAAATGTGAAGGTAAATGACTTAAGATCCTGCATTTTGCCTTACAATTTTAAGATAGAAAAGGAGCTATACTGTGTCCATAATACATAAATAGCTATTGTAAATCCAGTAAAAAGCAACCACTGCTGAAAATGTTACAGGGTATGAAGAACTCCCAGAATAAATAAATACAAATGGCCAAGAAACATCTGAGAAGATGGTCAACCTTATCAGTTCTAAGGAAATGCAAATCAAAATAATGACGAGCTGTATTCGTCACCTTCATAATATTGGCAAAACGTCAAAAGATGATCTACTTTCACGTTGGCCACAGGCAGGGGACACAGGCGCTCGTGCACTCGCACGCGCTGGGGGTGTAGAGTGAGCTCAAAATCTTCTAAAGGGAAAACTCGGTACTCTTCAAAGTAATTTAGGAGGAGCCTGGGGGTGTGGAGGGTTTGAGCAAAAATGAAAGAGGGCGCTCATGGGTGCGGACAACAGTGGGGTGACTTGTGGGGGACGGGGTTGGGGGAGGTGGCAAGGGTGAAGGGGGGATAAATGGTGAAGGAAGGAGACCTGACTTGGGGGTGGACACACAACACAGGGTACAGGTGATGTGTTGTGGAATTGTGCACCTGAAACCTGTATAATTTTGTTAACCAGTGTCACCCCACTAAATTTAATTAATTTTTTAAAATGTGCTTATCCTCCTGCTGAGAAATTCCTTTTTTAGGAATCTCACCTGACAGAAAAACTTAGACATTTCACAGAACTATGTGCACAAGGATGTTCAGTGAGACACTGTTTTTAAGAGCGAGAGTCAAACGAAGAATCAGCCTCTAGCATGCTAACAAAGAGGGTGTCGACTGTAACATGCACGGAAAAGGAGAGATGTACTTGGAGGCACGTCAAGTTGCTGACGGCAGTTTCTCCAGCAGGGAAGCAGGACGAGGGCTGGGGGCAGGGGCGGCAGTGGCTTTCATTTACTTTTTGTCTGTTCCACGAGCACGTATCCATGCACTTCTTGTGCAGCTAACAAATGGAACCACCCACAGACGAGAACATGCCTCGTATGTCAGGCGTTCTTTCATGAGGTGCATGTGGCACATGCAGCATGGGTTTCATTTCATTAGGACCTCAGGCCACCCTTGCAGTTTCACTTAACATGTCTTGGCTCTTGGCCCCTGGCTCGGTTCCTCTCTGGTGCCTTCGGCCCACCTCGGAGGAAGTCTGGGGTGCTCACACACCTCCGTGTCATTGAATCGATGGGGTTCCAGGCACGGGTTCCACCTGACCACTCGGGGAGACGGCATGAAGTCCAAAAAGGGGTAAATGGATGTTCTCGTAAAGTTGAATCCATGGATGCCGTCTTCTGGAAACACTATAATCTGTACGCCCTGTAAGTGGAAAACATCAAAGTATGTTGTCAGCTAATGGGAAGCACTACTTCACTCATGCATTCATTCCTTCATTCATTCATCTGGGAGCCATCAAGCAACTGCTGTGTACCAGGACCAGAGGCTAAAAAATGGCAGCTGAACTCTCATCGGTGATCTTAGTCTGGGGGAGGCCATCTCCCGTGGCCTCAATCTGAGGGAACAAAGACAGTCCTCTGGGATGACCTGGGGGCATGTCCAGGGAAGGAGGCTGAAGG
Organism: Tonatia bakeri; assembly: GCA_004024845.1. Lineage (NCBI taxonomy): Eukaryota > Metazoa > Chordata > Mammalia > Chiroptera > Phyllostomidae > Tonatia > Tonatia bakeri. Next base: position 148,272 of record PVIA01002257.1, read on the forward strand.
GGGCAGGAGTTTGCCAAGCAAACGGTCAGGGGTTGGGAGTCCTTGGTGGTGCAGTGGGAGACGGGGCCACCTGAAAGAGGTCTTGAGTATTGGGCTCATGAACAGATGATGGAGGTAGCATCTCCAGTCCCTTGGCTTTTAACCTTCACTGTGCATTCAAATCAGATGAGGGACTTCTGAAAAAAAAAAAAAAAAACCCAAAAAACCCAACCACCCCTCACACAGGACTGATGCTGGGGCCCACCCCTGGAAAGCTGCTTCAGTGGACTGTGGGCGGAGCCCTGGCAGCAGGGTCTGTCTAAACATCCCCAGTGATTCTAACGTGCAGCTAAGGTTGGGGCCCACTGGGCTGATGCAGACAGCAGCATTGAAACGAAGGCCTGCTTTAACGTGCAGTCTGCCAGCTGGGAATTAGGAGGCTCCCTTCAGAATCCTGGCCACACCACAGGCCTTATCCCGCACCTGGACACACCTGGGCTCCCTGTGCTGTCCGCAGCAACCCGGGAAAACCCAAACAGGTCAGCCCTCGGCTCTCAGCACCCAGGCCGCAAGTGCCTGCTATTTTCCACTTGCACGGCTTCAAACAGTAGCCTGGGACACTGGCCCGAAGTGCAAGGGGAGGAGGAGGGCAGAGATGGCATGAGTAATCTAAAATAACGGGCAATGTGAGTCACTTATTTCTGGAATGCACGGAAAACTTTCTGCATAACTTTTTTTTCCCGATTATAAAAGCTTCAAAAGTTTAACTGTAGAAAACCTGGAGACCAGAAAATATAAAGTAAGAATTCATAATCCTGTGACATAAAATACTTATTGTTAATATCCTATTTTCCCTCTCTCTCTCTTTCTCTATTATCTAAATATACAGTTTTCCATCTTGACTTTCTCACTGCATAAAACATCAAGATTACAAAGATACCTTCAAAAATGTAGTTTGTAACGGCCATATTTAAAGGGACACCACAGTTTCTTCCTTGTCACCAAATAGGTGAACGGTTACCAGCTTGTTATAAAAAAACTGCGGCGACCACCTGTACCCAGGGTGTTCGGAGCACTCACTTCATGACGAGTGCTGTGCACAGACTTTTGTTTGCCTCTCGGACTACTTCCTTGGAATAAAGTCTTAGGAGTGCAAGTACTGGGCCAAGGGTATAAACTGCATGTTCTTAACACACACTGCCAAATAGCTTTCCAGAAAGATCACCCTGTGTACGGCCCCCGTGGCAGAGGGGGAGAGCAGTTGTCTGCAGCACCCTGTAAAGAAAGCTTTTCCTAAACTTGGAAATACAGCAAGACGAAGAGCGGATGCCTTTCCCAGGCAGACTCGGGTGCCCATGAACCGTACTCAAAGACCACTCGTCTAGAGAACCTACCCCAGTGCGACTCTGCTGTTTGACAGAATACTACCCTAGTGATGGCAACTGTATTGCCCTGTAGCACGCCTACTGACAAATTCATTTCAGTGTTCGTCTCCCTGACGGACACTCACTATTTTCTATTGAACCTTTCTGGTTCCTTCACAAATCAATGAGTTAAAGCTTGGACACGTGTTCATTCCATATTTGTATGACTCACGGTTTTTAATTTTGGCAATTATACTTGGATAATTTCCTTTTGTAAAAACAAAACTCTGAGAGCACTGAATGGTTTTTTAATAGAACAGGACATTTAAGTTATGTATAAACATTAGGTTAATATCACCAATGAACTGGATTTCCTGAACACGCATCTGCCAGGAGTGAGCAGAGAGCCGAACCTGAGCTGGGGCAGAACTTCGGGTCTGAGGCGACTGTCAGTCCTTTCCAGGAAGTTCTGGGAAGGACCCCTCCTGATAATAGATGTGAGCAGTTTTCGGATAAACCCGGGGAGTGCGAGAGCTCCCGAGGAATCACGGCTGCCAGCCCAGGTGACTGGGCAAGACAGTGTCTGTGAGTGGGACAGTGTCCCTTCTTCCCTGCAAAGCCTCTACCAAGAGAGAAATATTTCAATTGGCTTGTTCAGGGACCATGACCCTTATCACGAGTTTGATATAAAACTCTGACACATGCTTTGCATCAATTTGTCTTACAAGTTGCTTTAACATATATAACGACATAGGGCAGTGAGGTATCTATAAACACTAAATGCACTCAGATCTGCCACCGGGCAATGTGGCTCATTTGGTTGGGTGTTGCCCCATAAACCAAAACATCACAGGTTCGATTCCTGGTCATGGCACAAGCCTAGGTTGTGGGTTTGATCCCTGGTCCTGGTGCATATGAGAGAGGCAACCAATCAATGTTCCTTTCTCACGCCAATATGAAAGGAACATTTCTTTCTCTCTCCCTCCCTTCCCCCTCTCTAAAGTCAATAAGCGTGTCCTTCAGTGAGGATAAAAAAAATGATCAAGAAGAAACAAGAGGCCAGGCTGGGAACAGAAGAGAGGAGTGTTACCCATCAGGAGGAGCTGCAGCAGGTCTTTGCATCGCTATGCACCTTCCCACACCAGTTGTGTGTGTACGTGTGTGTGCCTTCTAGGCTAGAATGTTTGAACGTAGCCACAGACAGTGGCTGTCCAGGCAACCCTGTCCGCCCTGACCAGAGACACAGGCGGTTTGGGGCAGGACCTGTTAGCAGGACTGGTTCTGCCCTCGAAGCTCTGGGACACGGGGAGGTTCTGCCCATAAGGAGGCAGAGCAGGGCTTCCTCCAACGGCTGGGCTCGCTCACCCGACCACTGGGGTTAGAGCCCAAACTTCCCTTTGGTTACAGGTTTCCCCAAAGGGCATTTTCTTACAGTAACATCTGGCAACAGCATTTCCTTCTCTGCCCCACCCTTCCTGGCAGGAGCTGGAAACATGGGCGAGCAGGAAGCCTACACAAAGGCCTGCCCCAACCTCCCTTTGTTCCTTCGGGCCCAGTTCTCTCTGAACTTTCTCAAGACTGTTCAGCGGCTGGCACTGAGACCAGAAGTGAGCCCCAAATCATCTGAAGGCAGCAAACAGCAGTTCTGCGGGTGCCTGCTGTTTCAGTTGGACGCAGGATGCCTCAGTGAGAATGACAGGCCATCAGGCCCGGTGGGTTTCAGATGTTCTGCACATCAGAAGCCACTGGGAGGCCAGCGGTTGGAGTGGCAGCCACCAGAGGGTGATGTGGGTGGAGCAAGGACAGAGGACTGGGTGGGAAAGGGTTTTGTATTGAGAGGGCCAGCAATGATGTTTTGATATTTACTTCCTGCTACTGAAATTTGAATCTGAGTGAATTGTCCCTATTTCTGATGATGTCAGTATTGCAAAGAGACATATTCATAGTGATCAAATCTTCCTTTCTTTCCACGTGCATCTCTAAGAACCAGACCCAGATGATTTTATACATAAATACCAAGAGCAATTTACCTGGTACCAAACACACACCCCAGAGCGGCTCCTCTGACCCTCACCCCACACCATTCCCAAGTGTTCCGGACCTGTCCCCAGTGTGTGATCCCTTCCTGGTCCTGGCTGCGGTCAGCAGCTCCCAATGAAGGGTTTTGTGTGTTTAGGCCTCATCTCTTTGTCTTTTTCCTACTCTGTTCCCGGCCTTTGCTGATTTCTAGTGTTTCCTCTGTAGCTTCAGTCTGAGTTTGATTTAATTCCATGAAAATAAAAAGTATGTTGTATATAGCAAAAAATAAAAATAAAAAATTCCAATGCCCAGCCCACAGCCCACCCCACTATGCAGGAATGGGGTGCGGGGTGCAGGCACCCACATTTGTTTGCAACTGGCCACGCGATTCCTCCACGTAGCCGCATCGGAGAACCGGGGATCCAGCCCTGGCTCCTCAGACTTGAAGTGAAAGCCATCACCGGGGATCTTGTGAAAATGTAAGTCTGCTTCGGCAGGCCTGGGGCAGGACCCTCATTCTGCATTTCTCCCCAGCTCGGACTGGCTGCTGAGGCTGCTGGTCCATGGACCCCTCTCTGGGCAGCGACACTCTGGCCAACTCACTACTTCAACTCAGCCTTGCCAACCACACTGATTTTCCATTAGGGCTGCAGGAACCCCTGACCCAGGGCTAACGAGCGATCCCCTTCCGCGAGACAAGCCCAGGCTCTAACTCTGGAGTGCATCTTGCCTTTTGGGCGGCAGTCATCACTTGTTTTTCGTAGATGTCGAGGTTCTGGGTCATCAGCTCCAAGGCCTGCTTGCGGCTGACGAGAGCTAGAGGGTCCGGACTCTGGATCAGCTGGTGCTCGTATACCGCGGCCACATAGTAGCCGGTGTCGAGACCTTCGGCCACGCTGCGCTCCCCAGTGTGGACTCCCAGGGCTACCCCGTAACAGCCGCAGAGGAGAAGAGCGAGGGGCTGGCTGGCTCCAGACATTGTGTGGACCGTAAATCTGGAATGTAACAAGGCGGGGGAAACAGCTGAATAAAGACTCCTGCCAAGAATTTAACTTTTGCAACTGTGATTTATTAATTCCCAGCAATTAAACTCGGCCGCCGTGGTAATGCCGCTCAAAGAGCTTGTTTCATGTTCCTAATAAAAGGGTATGTGTTTCTCTCCAAACACGTAGCTGTGTTTAAAATGGCTCACTGTGTTAATAGCCTGGTTTGAGAACATTTCCAAAACAGACCCAGAGTTTGCGTCACTAGTCTCTTCTCTGGCTGCACACTCACGTTCCGGGCAACACTGATTATTCCGATGGCTTTACATAATTCTGTGACCTATTCCGCATCCCACGAGCGGCCCTCTGTGCATGCACACACGCTGCAGGTCACTCACACGCCCGAGCTGCCACTGCCGTGCCCCTAATGACACAGCTTGGCTTTCCTAGTCGTAGAAACTAGGTGGATTAAAACTCTCCCTGCATTTCTTGGGTCGGTCATGAGTATATGGGGTAAGGCTCCCTTTGCTCAATGAAACATTCTTTATTTGGTGCTGAGAAACTGATGACTTCCACTTGAATGCCAGGATGGACTCTGTTATCAACAGATAAAAGAGGACTCCCAACCAAACCACCACTTTTTTTCCTCCTTGAACTTGACCATCGCCGCTGCCCATCACCACTTGTCAAACTCTGTCTCTGTGACTCCAAAACTCTTGCTAGAAAGCATACTCATTTGGAAAGAGAGTCCTTTTGCAGTGATAACATGGAATTTCCTCGAAAATAAACTAAAATTTTCTACCAAGTAAACTCAGCGTTGGAGTTCCCACCACGAGATCAGAAGTAAACTATGTCACTTACAAGGATGCTCTGACTGCCCCCCGCCCCTGCCATGAACAGGAATTTTTATTTCTAACCATATGCGTTACTGAGTGTTTTAGAGTGAAGAGTCCAATTCTGCCTTAGCATCAGCCTGGCCCCCAGCTGAAGCCCCTCCCGGGCGGCCGGCGTGCACCCAGGCCCCACGTGCACCCTGTGGAGAGGTGCTGGGGCTGACCAACTGCCCGGGAATTGGGACTAAACACCCAGAGAAGAAAGATAGGTCGAGGAATCACACCGCTGCTCTTTAAAAAGAAAACTGACACCCTGCCCGAGTCTGACTCATAACTCCTGGGTTTGCACTTCAAAACCAAATTCTCCAGGCTACACATTTCTTTTTCCTTTTTCTTCCAGAAGTTCAAGAAACAAAACTAATCGTAATTATTTCCAGCAACAGAACAAAGACTAGGGGTGCTCAGTCATTATCCTCAGAAAATCAAATGCTTCTCAGTGTAAGTGGCGTTCTGCCCCCTCCCCCACCACACTGACCCAGCTCCATCCCCCCCCCCTTAGTACTTTCCCCCGGGGGTCAATGTACCGTCCACACAGCAAACCCAGGGTCGTTGCCACGCATCCCAGACACTGGCAACAATGTTTCAAGATTAGAACAAGGGCCTTTGGCTGAGCAGTCATGAGTTTTTGAGCAGAAACAAAAGTGTAATTGGTAAGCTTTCTTATCTGAATTTTGCCTCTGAAGATCAACCAGCAAGGAATAATTTTAAAAGTCTCAAAATCTATTTTCCATTCCACCTCTGCTTTCCTAAAGATGACAATGGGGAGTGGCTTGGGGGGGGGTAATCTTTCATTCTCAAAGTCACAGTCACAGTATTTCTACAGTATCAGGCGTTGGCCTTACTAGGCAGTGGGGAAACTGAGGTTGGGGTGGGGTGGAGTGGTGCAGGGAAGGGCCAGGAGGCACTCTAACCGGCGCCTGGCGGCAGCAGGTCAGGAGTTCCCGGGGCCCAGGCTGGTGATCAGAGCAGCCCCCTTGCTCAGCTGAGAGCTGCACATCCCCGATCTGGGAGCACAGGCCATTTGTTTAAGTCTCACGGACTTGCAAGCCAGCAAAACAGGGAAACAGTGGCAACAGCAAGATATCACATTGCTTTCTCTTGAGAAAATAAAATTTAGCCTATTTACAAAAGGAGCCGGGTAGGAGAGCTGTGAGTGGCAATCATTTGTGCGTGAACAGAGGTGGGTTGATAATAAGAGGTTATGCAGCTTCAACCAGGTATTCATGCTTGAAAGAAGCAGGCTTAATGAGGAAGGTGAGAATGAGTAATTACGTTAAAAATAGGAACAACAGTTTGCCCTTCTGAAGAGTGGGGAAATAGCACCTATTTTAACCAAATTTGCAAATGCTTGCTTTCCCTCTGCATCTGGCACTACACAACTGCCTCGGAGAAAAAAACCAAACAAGGTCGAGACAAGGACTCTGAAGGGCACAGCAGGCAGAATGGTAGCGGACAGTTTCCAGTGGTTACCAGGTGCTGGCCGGTGATGCCATGCACAGGAGGGTGTGGGGGCTTCCTGGGAGCAAGGGGGTTCTGGGGTTTCTAGAAAGTCATGAGGTTCCTGGAGATTTAGCAACTGACCCATCTTCAGAGCTGGCCAAGACCTGGACCATAAACAGGACAGTCACCAGAAGTGTGTGCTGGTCTCTAAAGGTAGTGAGGCCCCCTCTGGCACTGGAGGGCACTTGACTGGTGAGACTGAACTTCAGGACTGGCCCAGCACAAATGCAGCAGGGATGTGACATGTGCGTCTACACCCTGTTTGACTTACTCTGCTCACTGCAGCCCTCCAGGGAGGGGGCACTGGCCTGTGGGGCACTCTGAATCCCACTGGCAGGAAACGGCAAAGCCAGGACGGCTCACCTCAGACATCCATGGACACCCAAGTGTGTGCCAGACACGGGTGTACGTGTCAGGGAGACAGAGCGGATATACCCAGCCCTTGCTCAAGGAGCGCCCACTCCAGATGTAAGGAAAGGTGGACAACCCCAATCTAATAAATACGTAGTATGTCACACACTGATGAATGCAGAGGAAAAATGAAGATGGGGAAGTGGGAGGGAGGGCCTGGCCTGAATGAGGGACAATTTTAAACAGTGTGGTCGTGGAAGGCCTCAAGGAGAAGGTGATGTCTGGGGAAGGCAAGAGAGGAAGCTGTTTGGATGCCTGGGAACGAGTGTCCCAAGCAGAGGAAATGGCTCAGTCAACCCGAGTGGATGCTTGCCAGGAGGGCTCAAGTCACAGCAAGGAAAACAGCTGGCTGGAGCGGGGGGACCAGGGGAGGTGGCAGAAAATGAAGTCAGACGGAGAAATCACAGGGGACCCCTCCCTGGCCTCCGTACACCTCCCTGCAGTTGCCACTATCCTCTTCCTACTCATCTCATTAGAGCAACCGGTGAGATCCAGTTCAAGCCTGCGTCAGTCAGGACAACCTGGACACTGCTGTGCTAGAATCTTCCAACGACTCCCGCTGAGTCCGGAGTAAAAGCCTGCGCCCTTACTGTGAGCCCAGAGGAAGCGCCCATAGACAGGAACTCACGGCTGGCGGGAAGAGAACGCCCGGAGTGGCATCCTCAGCAAGCATCCTGATCTTTTGTGGCGCTACAGAAGCCTCTGTTTCTCACTGCAGATGAAAAACACGTTCCCCCCACACTAATCCTATCAGGAAGCCTCTTGGGTTCTATGAGGAAAAGACATCAAAGTCTAAATTACGTGGAAATCTATTTTGCGGAAACTTGGTTAACATGTCAATCACCAGATTATTTTTACACCCAGGGAACTTTTTTTCCCCACCTTGTTAAATGATTCATCTTGGTAATTAGCTGTGTTTCCTTCCTAGCAGCACTGGTACAATAGAGTCTTCTGTAGTGAAGTGAAAGGGTTATTATTAAGGTTTTCTTAAGAAGGTAATTTCAAGGGCAGGTATATACATTTAAAAATTTATATATAGACCTACTGATCTTGTGGACAAAAGAGCTTATCACTCTCGCGGTCAGGGAGGACAGCGGCCCCTGACGGGGAGAGGCGGCAGCGGACGTCACAGCCGATGGAACGAAGCCTGAATCAGCCCATCAGGAGGCAGCTGAGTGTATGTTTCTGCGTGTATCTGATGGGACGCCAAGAATGCTGGGAATTAAAGTTCCGAATGGTTTTAAACCTTTTCTCATGAATTCTGTGATTTCCATGTGTAAATCCTTCCTCGCAAGCAGGAGAAATAATGTCCACCTTCATCGGACATTATTTAAAGAATTTAAAGAATTCCGGAAAGAGACCTTTCACTGCCTAGAAAGCCTCTTGTTTTCCGCTTCTCCCTCCAGGGATGCTGGGAGTGAGCGAGCACATCCGTGACTGGCCTCCGGAACAAGGAGCCCCACAATGTTGTTTTTTTTTTTTAATATTTTACTTATTTACTTTTAGACAGAGGGGAAGGGAGGAAGAGAGGGAGAGAAACATCAGGGTGTGCTTGCCTCTTGCACACCCCCTACTGGGGACCTGGCCCTCAACCCTAGGCCTGTGCCCTGACTGGGAATTGAACCAGCAACCCTTTGATTCGCAGGCCAGCACTCAGTCCACTGCGCCACACCAGCCAGGGCCCCACAGTGGTTTTTGTTTGAACAGCTTCGGGCAAACCCAGGCACCACCAAGACTTTTGATGTCTCAATGGGAGATATGTCAAGTGCAATCACTTGTGAATGGCACCTGATGGTGAGGTCAGAATTCAAGGCTGGACTTACAGGGAACAGTGAACAAGTTACCAAGTCCTCTGAGTTGAACTGGTAAGTTGTGATTTCACCTTTTAAAAAATTCCAGCTATTTATCTTCAAAAGAGAGTGATATACGGAAGTGTAACTTTGCACTGGGCCTTTGCTTAGGGACTATTTCTGCTCTGTTGGCCAGAGTAATTCATCTTGGATCACTAAATGAGCAATCAAGGGATCGTGGCTCTTGAACCTAAACATGCCATCCTTCTTTCCTCAAGTGGGAAATTACCTTCATAATTTAAGTCAAATAAAACTTCTCCCTGAAATGCCCAGGTGTTTAATGAAAGAAGGTTCTTTTGTCATTTTGTGCAGACATAAAAAAGCCCCAGCTGAGGCTGATTCAACAGGTTTGCTACTGCCACCCTGTGGACAAACTGAGTATCATTAACCCAAGTAACATAACGGAGAGATTCTTAAGCAGTAAATGGATGGCTGCTTTTCCCTTCCTTTCCTTAATTTCTAATACTTCAGCTATCTCTTTTACAGTGGAAAACAAAACAAAACAAAACAAAACAGGAAACATTGGATTTTCTAAGATTCAGGTCTCACGAAAGCTGTTTATGTGCAATGCTCCTAGGACGTATTGCATCTTCTGTATTCACAAGTTCTTACATTTGTTGTGATTTCTCCTCTTACAGTCGTGCACTGCACGGATGTGACTGGAGTGCAAATGATGCAACCTCTCCACACCGTGACGGACGGCACAGTGCACGGGGAGACCTGGCTGAGACAAGGGATCTACAGGGACACATTTCTATACTGATGCCACACTGCATTTTACACGTTTCACGTTGTTGTTTTCAAGCCATTTGACATCTGTTATTTCATCGGATCTTGCTGTCACATAAAGCAGTCAAAGCAGATGGTAAAACTCTACCTTCGTGGTGAGAGAATACTCCAGGACTGATGAGTTAATGGTGAGAATAGACTAGAAAAAAGGCTTCTGTCCAAGCCCTCCTGGCACATGTTGAAGAACAAGGGTAATTTATCAGTCAGATCTTCAAAAAGCACTGTGGAGTCTACAAGGTAGCTGCGGCAAAATTCAAAGTGGCACTCCCACCCTCACCGGTGTGGCTCAGCTGGTTGGCATCATTCTGCAAAATGAAGGATCGCCAGTTCGATTCCTGGTCAGGGCACACGCCTGGGTTGTGGGTTCAGTGCCCAGTCGAGACACGTAGGAGAGGCAACCGATCGATGTTCCTCACATTGAGTCTTCTCTCCCTTTCTCCCTCCTTTACCTCCTCTCTAAAAATAAATAAATCCTTCACAAAGTGGCTATCCCAAGGAAAATTCTAGGTGGTCATACCAGAACAGGGGTTCTCAAATGTGGGTTTGACCTTGAGTCCCCTCAGATCCCGGGATCCGTGTGCCCAGAAATTCGGACTCAGCAGATCTGGGGTAGAGCCTGAGACTGCATTTTCGGACGAGTTCCCAGGTGATGGTGATGCCGATGTTCCTGGCCTGGGCCACACTTGGAGGACCACTGGGCTGGAGGAGAAAGGCATGTGGAACCTATGTTCTGAGTCCTCTCTTTCCCTCACAGTAAGGAAAGACACGAGTCAAAACCATCACCTTTATTTCCCAGGTGCCTCTCCCATAGGGTTGATAGAATGTGGGCAGATTTCAAAGTGTCTCCACCATCTTCAGAGAAAATGAGCAGCAAAGTATTTAAACACTAAAACTAAGGGGGAAAGCCTGCCCCCACCCCAAGTGTGACCCAGGTCAACTAGAGAATTCAGTGCTTATCTTGGTCTGGACCAGAACATCACTATAGAAGCAGGTTGTTACTGGTTTTCATTTGTTTAAATCAAGTCCCTGGTTTTTAAAAAAATAAAACAGGAGTAATTAATAGATATTCTACTAGACACTTTCCCTCCTGCTGTCCTTGAAGAATCAAGCCACCAGGAGTTCTACAGCTGCAAGGAGATTCTTCCTCCAAGAAGCACCTGGGCTCAGGAAGCTCTCAGCCTCAGGCGAGCGAGACTGGGCCCAGCTGACCTCTTCACTAAGGACTCGTGAGGTCCCGGCGAAGGACCCAGTTAAGCCATGCTCAGACTCCTGACCCACAGATACTGTGAGATGATAAATGGGTCTTATTTTAAACCACTAAATGTGTGCTAAAGTAATTTGTAACATAACAATAGATAATACAAGGAACAGGGAGAGCATTTAAAGATATAATTGAAGAAAACTCTCCTGAAACAAGAGCGGATTTGAGTATATAGATTGAAAGGACACACCAAAATTCAGGAAAGAAAGGAACCGAATGTCAATACCAGGACATAGCTCAGTATAATTCCCGATTCTCAAATATAAAGGGAGCATCATTTGGGAAGCCAAATAAAAAGATCAAGAGCGTTTAAAAGGGCAAAAGTGCAGGATGTCCTCAGACTATACCATGATAACACCAATGCTAGTACAAGCCTGTAGCATCCCTTTGAAAACGAAAATATGAATCAGGAATTGCACATTGTGCCAAACTGTGGCTGAAGTGTAAAAATAAGAGAGGAGAGGTTTGAATATGCCAAAACTCAGGAAATATTACCCTCGTCAGCCTTTCTCGAGAGGATGCACAGGGGATAAAACTCTGCCAACAGAGAGGGGAACAGAAAAATATGGCAAAGGAATGGACAATGAACCTTGAATATAAAATAAATTTGAGGATTATGTCTCTAGAACACAATGCAATGTCATAAACTCTGACAACACAGAAGTTATCACACTAACCAAAGGTAGGTGGGGACCGGGGAAAGAGTAGTGTAATAAACAGAAAAGCGAGAAATAAAATAAAAGTTGAAATTAGTAAGTAAGAAAATAGGAAAAAAGACAGAACTAATAAATAAGTCCAAGAGGTTGTTCTCTGAAAAAAATTTATATATCAGTAGATCATCAGCTAATTAAGAAAAATAAAGAGCACATGCACAGAAGGCAGTAATGATACCTACAAATGAAGAAGAAATTAAAAGAATGATGAACAATTCCCTTATTCAATTCTATGCTACCAAACTTGAAAATTCAGAAAAAATGGATAATTTCCTAGGAAAATGCATTTTATCTTTAGAGAAAAGATAAAACCAAACCAAGCCAACAATAACAGAAGAAATTCAAATACACCCTCCCACCCTCCACCCTCCAACCGGCCCGGAGAGTTCCCAGAGGAATCCTTACTCACTTTAAAGGGACAGACTGTGCAGTGCTACTTAGTGCTCCAGAACACTGCAGAACAAGAAGGGGTTTTCTTATGAAGTGGTGAAATTCTGATAACGGAACCGTACAAAGGTAGGAGCCGCACCATCTTATTTATGACCCAGGATCCGTCTCTCTTTGTGCCTCTCTGGCCTTGGCATGTAGCTTCCATTCTCAAGGTCACTCGGTGGTTGCAAACGAAAGTGACGACTCCAGTGCCATGCTGGGTGGGAGAAGTTACGTGGGTATCTGCCAACTCAATTGCCCAAAACCCTGTCCACTGACTTTCCTTAAGTGCTCTGGCCCACACAAGGGCCCATGACCACCACCAGCTACTAGGAAGGCTGGAAAGTGAGCTGCATTACCATCCTAAACAGAATCAAGATTTTGTCAGATAAAGTGCAGCACCCAGTTAAGTTTGAATTTTGGGTGAATGAGTATGTTAACACACACACTAAAAAATCATTGTTTATATGAAATTTGAATTTAACTGAGAGTCTTGAGTGTCCTGTTTTGTTTTTCTAAATCTGGCAACTCTACCGATAAGTAGCCAAGTAACCATTACCCTTATATAGTTATCACTTCCAAAAAATAAGTTTTGTTGCCTTATGTGTGTCCTTAAGCATTATAGTTTAGTCTTCCCAATTAAAAAATGATTGATATATATTTAAATCTCTTTTAATCTACAGGTTCCTTTTCCGTCCTTTAATTTAAACATCAAAAATTTTGTGTTTTTTTTAAATGAAGTTTTATTGTTCAAAATGTATAGCTGGTGGGACTGTCGTTCGTGCATCTTCACCAACAGCTGGGGTATCCCAGCTGTTATTTCCAGAAAACACCTTTGGTGTTTCTAGTATAAATTATCTGAGCTCTGTGCTTTGAAGCGAATTTAACAAGTCCTTTACTAAGGGGCCCCTGAATCCCCAGAACCCATGAGTGTGTTAGGTCTACCCCGGCCAAGGAACAGCTGGGACTGGAAGTTTATAGTTGGGAACTTCCTTACAGAGTTTGTCATATGTTGCTTTATCAAACAAGAGTAGGTTTTTGAGTGTGTCTTGAACTTTGCGTTTGGACCACTTTTTCTTTTTGGCCTTGCCCCCAGATTTGTTCGCTGGCTCTGTGTCTTTCTTAGCCGACTTCCCAGCATCTTTCTCCTTGTTGTCCTTGGGCAGCACAGCGAAACTTAAAGAGCAGTTGCTACCTCGGCTGCCTCGATAAGATATCGGACAAAAGGCCAGCATATGAAAATTAATCGCACTCTAATACGTTGCCTTCCCCAAACGACAAAATGGAAATAAATTAAAAAGTAAGATATTTAGAAATAAACACACTAAAGTATTGTTATCAAAAGACATTAAGGAAGGATAAAATAAATGGAGAGATATGTTATGCTTATGGCAAGATACACTTGATAATATAAAGATGTCATTCTTTCCAAATTAGTCTATAAATGTGCTGTAATTCCAACCAAAATACCAATGAATACTTCATGGAACTTGGTAAACTGATTCTATAGTAGGTATGAAGAGAAAAAGACCAAGAGTAGATCTGAAAGACAGGATAATGGCCCCTCAAAGATGTTGACCTTCTAATCCCCAGAACCCATGAGTGTGTTAGGTTGTAATGCAAAGGAGAATTAAGGTTGCTAGTCAGCTGACTGCGATGGGGAGACCGTCCTGGACTTCTGGGTGGGCGCACTGTCATCACCAGTGTCCTTACGAGTGGGGGAGGGAGCAAAAGACAGAGAATCGGAGGGACAGCAGCGTGAGAAGGACTCAGCCCAACGCTGCTCACTCTGAGGTGGAGTCAAGAACGTGGGAAGCCTGTAGAAGCTAGAAGGAGCAAGGACCAATTCTTTCCTAAACCTCCAGAAAACCACGCAGTCCTGTCATCAGCTTGACATCATCCCAGTGAGAGCTATTCAGACTTATGCACTACAGAACTAATAGTAAGATAATAAATGTATATTGTTTTTAAGCATTGTTTGTGGTGATTTGTTACAGTAGCAATAGGAAACTACAATAGACAAGATGGTTTAAAAAAAACAGAGGAAGGACTTGTTCTACCAACATACAAACTAATTTTAAAAATATAGAAATTAAACCTGGGCTGGTGTGGCTCAGTGGATTGAGCACCAGCCTGCGAACCAAGGGGTCACTGGTTTGATTCCTGGTCAGGGCACATGCCTGGGTTGCCAGCCAGGTCCCTGGTGGGGGGTGCGTGAAAGGCAACCACATATCGATGTTTCTTTCCCTCTCCTTCTCCCTCCCTTTCCCTCTCTCTAAAAATAGACAAATAAAAAAACATTTTTTAAAATATAGAAATTAAGGTAGTATAGGGTTGGTGTCAGGATGGGAAAGAAACAGAGTCCAGAGCCAGACCACATGTGCACAGAAATTTGATACGGGCCATGACAGATCTCTAGGGTCAGAATCAACTGCACTGTGGCTCTCCCAGCTTGCGTCTGACCTACAGCCACCCAGAGAAGACAACCTCCCCGGCAGCCTCCAGGCTCTCCTTCCCGGCAGGGGTGATGCTTCAGCGCATCCGCAGCCAGGCTGTTCGCCAAGCTTGTGCAGCCACCTGTTCAGGTACAGAGTATCAAAGGTCGCTGTGCCACTGCTCTTTATTCTGCTGCCTCTAATCAGAACAAACCGGAACAAATAGAAAAGGATCTGTTCAGAGTAGCATGAATGTTAAAGGAACCCCAAATGACTGCTTTGATTATGAATCCCTATGTAAAGCGTTCCATTAAAGTGAAAAGCATGAATGATAACGACCGCAGAAGAGAGGTTTTCCCTCCTCACATCCAACCTGATCGATTCGCTTGCTGAAAAACGGTCACTTGCACAACACCCCAGGCATCACTTCTGCCTTCTCCACCAAGGGGAGAGTCCACCGTGGAGAAGTCCCATGCACAGTGACCTCTGCACCTCCTTTAGCTGAGGCCACTCTTTCTAAACTACAAATGGTCCCGAACAGCTTCCTAAGTAAAAGCCAAATATTGAAATCAGAAGTTAAGTGTGATCCATCAATCATGGGTGGAATGATTGTCCCTACTGGAGAGAAATACGTTGATATGTCTGCGAAAACCAAGATTCAGAAGCTGAGCAAGTTTATGTGGGAGGTTTTCTGAAAGCGTTGATTTTTCTGTCAGTGAAAATCCTTTATTATTTTATTTTATTTATCCTCAACCAAGGACACTTTTTTTTTCATTGCTGTTAGAGAGAGAGGAAGGGAGGAGAGAAGCATCGATTGGCTGCCTTCTGAATGAACTTGGACTGGGGACTGGTGCCCAGACCCGATGTTGAACCCACAACCCAGGCATGTGCCCTGACCAGGAATCAAACCCAAAACCTTTTAGTTATGAGATGACACTCCAATCAACTGAGCTATCAACCAGGGCTGTCAATGAAATTCTTAAACTTGGAGCAACAATAAAATGATTCCTGAATGGAACATTTTTTTTTTTAAAGAATAAACTATAATATAAATGGTGCTCAGACAATGGACATTTTGGTAAATTGACTTAAAAAAAATGGCAGCAATAAGTCCTGTCTCTGTCACCTACAGAGTGGATAATGGGGGAATTATAAACACAAAATTCAAGGTAGTAGTTACTTCTATGGCATAAGGATGCAGATAGAAGTGGGGAAGGGCACACAGGGAAATCCACAGTTTTGTAATGGATTTCTTAAGCTAGGGGCTGGGTACATGGGTGTGTACTAATCTATGCTCCTATTCATGTGTCTGAAAAATGTTGTAAATGTTAAGTATAAATGGAAAAAGTGAATAAAACAATAAGTCAGAGCTAAACTCCAAAGAGGAACTTATATGATGCAGAAAGAAGTTTAAGGGCTTGAACCACGAAGATGTCCCTCCCCTGGGGCGACACCCCAGTTCAACTCCTTCCCCCAGAAATCACTCAAGAGATTCTGCCTGGAGCTGACACAGAGAACAGATTAAAAGCAAAACAAAACAATAAGCCACAATTTAAAAAGCTAAAGAAAGGGTCTGTAATGAAGGTTAATGTCAAAACAAGAGAAACAAATAAAAACGCAAACATTTAAATACTGGTACCACATTTCATAGATGGTAGCTTCTGCACCCCACCCCAGCTCATGGGCCACCCTCAAGTGTGGGATTCCGTCATATTGAGATAAATCTCTTATGCCCTCCTCACAGCAGACACTGGTGAGAGAGCTGTCACCAAGTCCTAGTGTAGTTTACAAAACAGTAAACATCCTTATCGGTGATTTCATGATTGCTGATATTAAACAAAAAACAAAACAAAAAAACCCCACTTTCGCTGAGGACAGAGCTAGCACAGGGAAGCAATGTTCCTTCAGTTTCTGCCCCCAGAGTGCTGCCAGTGCTGGGTGTCACTGGCTCCAATGCAGAGCAAAGGTGAAGGGTTTGCTGGCCGTGGGCAAGGGCAGGAATCCAGCTTTTCTTTAGGTCAAATAGGCACTGGGAAAAACTCCCAGCTCCTATCCACTGGTAAGAAGAATTAAATCTGTCTCTGATGGTTTGATGATCCAGTTGCTTTCCACTGGCTTTGCAAGCCTATCTCTGAGCTTTGGTGCGCTACAGTCCATAAATATAACAGGAAGCAAACAAAATCAATTTAACCTGTTTCAGTCAAAGAACCATTTTATTATATTTTCTGCTCTGTGTATGTTGACATATTTCATACAGCACATTTTCTGATGTACCATTTTCAATGCTGGTTTTAAAAATATTGTTCTACATAGATTTCCTATATTCTTATTGTTGCTTCCTTTTTGTTTGTATTTAAGATATTTCCTTTGTTTTCTTTTATTTTAGCCATTCTATAATGCATCACAAAATCTCTAATTCATTTCTGTATTTGATAATTAAGCACTTCAGAATTTTTAAAAGATTTTATCTATCTATCATCTATCTATCTATCTATCTATCCATCCATCCATCCATCCATCCATCTATAGGGAGGGAGAAAGAGAGGGAGAGAAACACTGATGTGCGATCAGTAGGTTGTCTCTCACACACCCCCATCAGGGGGCCTGGCCTGCAACCCAGGCATGTGCCCTGACCAGGAACTGAACTGGTGACCTTTTGGTTTGCAGGATGATGCCCAACCCACTGAGCCACACCAGTCAGGGCCCAGACACTTCGCATTTGGATAAAATGTCTGTGACACTATTTTTGAAAGGTTTAGCTAGTATTATGCTTTTAAATAATCATGAGGACTTTTAGTATCCTTCTTTTGATTTAGTTTTAACATTTTTCAATGTATTGATTTTAGAGAGGAAAGGAAGACCAGGGGAAGTGAGAGAGAGAGAGAGAAGGACAGAGAGAAACATCAATTTGTTGGTCCACCATCCATACATTCATTGGTTGATTCCTGTATGTGCCCCAACCGAGGACTGAACCCAGAACTTCTGCGTATCAGGACGATGCTCTAACCAACTGTGCTACCTGGCCAGGGCTTGTCCAACTTTGTTTACTGAAATTAAGACGTACTATCATAATTTGGGGGCTCAGGAATTACCACCTGTAGAAGCTCCCTCTTTCAAATCTTTAGAGAGTATATTTTCTCCAGCCGGTAGAGCAGGAAGTTCGACAAGCCCGAGCACAGCAGGAGCCACAGGTCAGGTATGGAATGTCACAGGGCCACCTAGCAATGAGCAAAACTAGGAAAACAGCCCTGACTGGTGTGGCTCAGTTGGTTGGGGATCATCCAGCAAAGCAAAAGGTCACCAGTTCAATTCCCAGTCAGGGTAGATGTCTGCGTTCTGAGTTTGGCCCCTGGTCAGAGTGCATACAAGAGGCAGCTGATCGATGTTTCTCTCTCACATCGATGTTTCTCTGCCTGTCTTTCACTCTCCCTTCCCCTCTCTCTAAAAATAAATAAAATCTTTTTAAAAACTGGGAAAACAAGTATTATAGGCTAGTACCTTACCCCCAGGTGACCTTTTCTCCCCTGGGCACATTGCTAGTCATGCAGTTTAGACCCCCTTGGAGAAGGCACAAAGGACTGGAGAAGAGCCTCATATGATGCTCATACAAACTCTTGCACAACCACTCCTCCTATGCAATAAGCCCTTAGGACAATGGGGTTCTGTTCAGCATCAGATAATCTTAGGAACCAAGCCTGGGGTCTGTTGACCACAAAGGCAAAATTTTGGTCAAACTAGACATAAGAACTAGGCCTCAGCTATGTTTCAGCTCCAGACTCAGAAAAGTACCACAACCAGACAAAGTGACACCATGGCTGACATCAGGGCCAGACGCAATGATTAATGGCCCTCTATCCTAGTGCCAACCAATCCGTAGAGACCACGACCCTGCAAGTACACACCTGGAAAGCTGATGAATATTCTATTAAGATCCTCCCCTAAGATCTTCCCTAAAATTCTTGCCTTTAGAAAACAGCTAAAAACCCTTAAGGCAAGGGACCCAGTGCACACTTTCTCTTTCTTAGAGCAAGCCCACGACTTTTTCCCCTTTCTTCCCTTAGGTACGTACCTTTGCTTTCTTTCTCCTAAGCTCCAGAGGCCCTCCTTCTGCCTCTGTAACTTGCTTCCTGAGTCCAGGCAGCCCAGCTGGCTCACCCCTTCTGCCTCTGTGAATTCCTAAATGAACTTCTTGCATTAAGAGTTTTGGCTCTGAACTCAAGGGCCAAGCTCTAACTCCACCGTTAACACAGGCACAACACTGTCAACTCTTACTAAATTATCCGGTTGCTTGGATATTCCCTTCACCCAATGGCAAAATGTCACCAAATAGCAGTTTCACAATCACAGTTCCAGAACCCACAAAAAGAATAATCAGCACAATAACTCTTTGATGACTGGCTCTGCTCTTTGGAGAGTATGTTTGCATTATGTGAGCCTTTTCTTAAAAAAAAAAAAAGAAAAGAAAAAAGTAAACCTATTTCTTCTTTGACCTTTTTCCATAGATAAAGCCTAACAAATAAATAAAGCCAAACAAATAGATCCCAATTAAATACCCATCAAAATAAAATTATCGGTGAGAGTAATAAAGAATGTGGTTAATTCTTACAAAATCCGTACAAAGGGCCTTGGATAAATTTCAAAAGAATGGAATGTTGTAATTACACTTGGATTGAATGGAGTTGCTACTCCTGCTGCTAATCCTGTATGTGAGGACTCTCCTCACTTCTGCTGAATCATCAGACCCAGGTGAACAAAGGAACTTTGTGTCCTGAACTGAAAAGTGTAAAGGGGAAAGCAAATTTAAACAGTCTCACTGACTTTTCCGTTTGCTAAAGGGCAGAATCCTTTCACAAAACCAGTTAATCTTAAATTAGGGGATTTATTCCAAGTCGTAGTTCAGATTTTACCACACTTTATACTGAGTGTTTCTGTCAGTAATTCTTTTTTAAATTAATTTTAGAGAGAGGGAGAGAGAGAAACAAGAATTTGTTGTTATACCTATTTATGCATTCATTGGTTACTTTTTGCATGTGCCCTGGCTGGAGACTGAACTTGTAACCTTGGTGTATTGGGACGACACTCTAACCAACTGAGCTATCCAGGCAGGGCACACCAGTAATTCTCTTGGCACAGAAGCGGACCCAAGGCCTCATGAACTGATTATCATATACACAGTCTGTGCTGTCAATGTCAAATCAGTCTTGAATTAGTCAACAGTCCAAGTTCATGTATAGTATTACTTTGGGAACAGGCACTGATACATTTAACTATTATCTCATGCCTCCCACACGAGCATAGAGCGAGTGTTCTCAAGTTGGGCTGAGAACCAAAATAAGGTAGCAGTTTAAAAAAAGGGAAGTGCAGGTGCCTAACTTCTCCTAAATTGCTTATTCAAAATATGTGGGGTAGGGCCCAAGAAACTGTATTTTTACAAAGCTTCCCAAGGTGTTCTGATGCAGTGGGGACAGAGCTGTCACGCTGGCACCGATATGTTCTGTACTACACAGTGGAGGGGTGAGGTCCCCACCTCTGTGAGAAAAATCGGAGTAAGAGAAGTTAAACCAATCACTCACTAACGTAGTAGTAAGTAGGAAATGTTTACTGTAAAAACACCAGGAAAAGTCTATAAACTGGGAGCACTCAAACCGAAGAGCGGGGTAGGCTATAAAGGAGACGACACAGTGAGAAAGTGGTGGCTCTTCTTCACAGCGACTGGCTGCACCACGACGCTTCGCAGTGGTTACCTCCTGCCAACTTCAGGAAACTTCAAATTCCACTTATGATTTCCAGAGGCATAAACAAGAAACAACCAGGGTCAAGTTAGTCTCACAAAATAAGCTTAATTAAGCTTTGTTTGAATGATGAAACTTATTTCGTCTGCTTCAGGAATTTTCAAGACTGGTCCCCATTTGTTTTTTATTTTAATGCTCTGCACCTCAAATCGGGACAGGAGATGCTGTGCCAAGGATGGTTCAAAACCACAGACGTTCTGCGTATTTATGAAATGGCAGTTTCACTTGATAGGTAAATAGTTTAGAATGCCATTTTTATTTTGACTGATCATTTCATGGGTATATACAATTGTTAAAACCCATCTCATATTTAAGATCTGTACATTTAATTAATGATATGTTTATTTTACCTCAAAAAAGAGATCACTTTACATTAAAATATGAACACATTTTGCTGTACAATGCAAAATTCCCATTTATTTATTATTATTTTAAAGATTTTATGTATTTATTTATTTACTTTTTTATTAGTTAGAGGGAGGGAGGGAGGAAGAGGGTGAGAAACATCGATGTGAGAGAGAAACATCACTCGGGTGCCCCTGGTATGCACACTGACCGGGGATAAAGCCTGCAACCCAGGCATGTGCCCTGACTAGGAACCAAACCAGCGACCTTTCAATCTGCTGGATGATGCCCAACCAGCTGAACCACACTGGTCAGGGCCCATTTATTTTTCAGATGAATTTTGAGACTTCAAAGCAATCTCCTCTAAGAAGTACTACCTGTAGATTAGGTCCCCATTTCTAGAGAGGCAATCATTTCACTCTTTGGCTTGGGGATGGGGTTAGGGCTTGAAATGAAGACAGGAAGACATTTAGGAAGGGCCCAGGGCTATAGTCTGAAAATCTCCGGGTTTAGAAATCCTGTGCTTCCAATGCTTTTCATTCATTTCACTACCCATGACCCACTCCTCTCTCTTCTTGTCCCTTTACCTTCCTCATATGACTTGTCTTTTACTTTAAAACACTCCAAATTCTCAAATACTTCAAGTTCCACTCCTGTTGATTGGAGATTGTTACCGAGCAGACAGTCTATCAACGCTGAGGCCGTAGCCTAAGAAAGCGCAAAAGTCCTGGACCAGATGGCTTCACAGGCGAATTTTACCAATTATTCAAAAAACTAACACCTATGTTTCTCAAACTATTCCAAAAAAATTCAAGAAGAGGGAAGACTTCCAAATTCTTTTTATGAGGCCATTATTACCCTAATTCCAAAACCAAGTAAAGACACAACAAAAAAAGGAATTATAGGCCAATAACTCTGATGAACATAGATGCTAAAATCTTCAACAAAATATTAGCAAACTGGATCCAGCAATACATTAAAAAGATCATACACCATGATCAAGTGGGATTTATTCCAGGGATGCAAAAATGGTACAATCACAAATATTCACAAATCAATAGACGTAATACATCACAAAAACAAAAGACAAAAGTCACATGATCATATCAACAGATGTGGGGAGGGGAAGCATTTGATAAGGTATAGCACCCATTTATAATAAAAACACTCAGCAAAGTGGGAATAGAGGGAGCATTCCTCAACATAATAAAGGCCATATATGAAAAACCTACTGCCAACATCATACCCAATGGGCAAAAACTAAGTGTTTCCTTTAAGATCAGGAACAAGAAAAGGGTGTCTGCTTTCACCACTCTTATTAAACACAGTACTGCAAGTCCTAGCCTCAGTGATGACAAGAGGAAGAAATAAAAGGCATCCAAATTGGAAAAGAGGAAACGAAACTGTCATTATTTGCAGACAGCATGATATTGTACATATAAAACCCTATAGGCTCCACCAAAACACTAAACCTAATAAATGAATTCAGCAAATTAGTGGGAGACAAAGGTACTTTATACACCAAGAATGAGCTATCAGAAAGAGAAACTAAGAAAACAATCTCATTTACTATTTCAACAACAACAAAAAAGTGAAGTACCTAGGAAAAAATTTAACCAAGGAGGTAAAAGACCTGAACTCAGAAAACTATAAAACACCAAAGAAAGAAACTGAGGAAGATACAAATAAGTGGAAGCATACACCATGTTCATGAATAAGAATTAACACCATCTACCGAAGCATTCCATAGACTTAGCACAATCCCTATTAAAATACCAATGGCCTATTTCACAGATCTAGAAAAATATTCCAAAAATGTATATGGAATCAAAAAAGACCTAAACAGTCTCAGCAAGCTTGAGAAAGAAGAACAAAGTTAGAGGGATCACAATACCTGATGTCAAACTATACTATAAGGCCACTGTAATCAAAACAGTCTGGTACTGGCATAAGAACAGACACATAGATCAATGGAACAGAATACAGAACCCAGAAATAAACCCACGTCTTGATGGTCAATTAATATTTGACAAAGGAGGCAAGAGCATACAATGGAGTTAAGAGAGTCTCTTCAATAAATAACGTTGAGAGAACTGGACTGGTTCCTACAAAAAAATGAAACTAGACCACCATCTTACACCATACTCCAGAATAAACTCAAAATGGATAATAGCCTTGAAGAAAAGTTGTGATACCATAAAAATCCTAGAGGAAAACACAGGTAACAAAATTTCAGACATCTTGCATTGCAATATTTTGCTGATATATGTCCTAGGGCAAGGGAAATAAAGAAAAAATAAATGGGAACTACATAAAATTGAAAAGCTTCTGCACAGCTAAAGAAACCATTATTAAAATGAAAAGGGAACCGACTATATGGGAGAACATATTTGCCAACGATACATTGGACAAGGGTTTAGTCTCCAAAATACATGAAGAACTTACACAACTCAACACCAGAAGTCAAACAATCCTATTAAAACATGGGCAAAGGACCTGAACAGGTCCTCCAAAGAGGACATATGGATGGCCCATGGATGAGGCAGCCACTGGCCAGCAGTGACCATGAATGCTGTAGCTGCTCATGATATGAGAAAACACACACACAGACTGCTTAGTCCTGTGGAGGAATAGGAACGGCATGGCCACTCTCTCTAGTGGAGAGCGTCCCAAGTCACTGCCTGAGTAGGCTTTTATTAAGAATACAGATACAGTTTGTTGATTACAGTCTGGCAGGGAAGATAAAAAGGAACAGATATCTTTCAAACAGCTGACAGAGCTCACACTGAAATTTTGGGCTGAGATTTGGGGGTTTTATCACTTAAAAGGCTAGTTTCGTTTCCTGCCCGTGCCTTCATATTTTAATTCAAAAGCATCCTCCAGCAAGAAGGTCTCACAGGATCTTGCATATCCTATGCCTCAGGTCTAATTACCCCGGGGGGGGGGGTGTCCGCCGACTTTGGTCTAGACTTCACCGCCCCTGTTATTTCCACAGGCCTGAGTCAGGCAGAGGAGACAAAGGCAGCCGGGAGACTTGGATTTCTCACAGCTAGAACAAGGACTCAGGCGTTGTCAAAGCCGAGGGGGCAGGGGTCGATGTCGATCACCCCCTCATTTCCACAGCCCCCTGAGTCTCTTCCCTGAGGGCTTTCCCACATGATCGCATCTGGCTTAGGTTCCTCCTCTTTTTAGAGAATTGTTACCCGTCATTGACTGCCGACCATGCAATGGGAGCCAGGCATTAGAACAGGCAGCGTTCAGGCCAGGGAAATAAGTTTTGTCTCAATAGTGTCTCCTGGTTTGGAGGTCTCTTACTCAGCCTTAGCTGAAGGGTGTTACAGATTCCTGAGACCTGGCAGGGTGGACCCCAACGCATAGACATATAAAAAAATGAATGTTCAATATCACTAGCCATCAGAGAGATGCAAATTAAAACCACGAGATACCACCTCAGACCTGCCAAAATGGCTATCATTAAAACCAACAAACAAGTGCTGGCAAGGATGTAAAGAAAAGGGAATCCTAGTGCACCGTTGGTGGGAATGCAGACTGGTTCAGCCACTATGGAAAACAGTATGGAATTTCTTCAAAAAGTTAAAAATGGAACTGCCTTTTGATCCAGCAATTCCACTGTGGAGAATATTCCCTAAGAATCTCAAAACACCAATTCAAAGGAATTTATGCACCCCAATGTTCATAGCAGCACTATTTACAATAGCCAAGATTTGGAAACAGCCTAAATGCCCATCAGTAGATGAGTGGATCAAAAAACTTCGGTACATTTATACAATGGAATACTACGTAGCAGTAAAAACAAAGGAATTCTTACCTTGTGCAACAGCATGGATGGGGCTGAAGAGCATTATGCTAAGTGAATAAGCCAGGCGGTGAAAGACAAATATATGATCTTACCTATAGGTGGAAACTAATGAACAAAATAAACTCATGAGCAAAATAGAACTAGAAGCATAGAAACATGGAACAGAACGACAGCTGTAAGAGAGAACAAGGGAGGTAGAGACTGATCGAAAAAAGGAGAAGGGATTAGCCAAAGAACATATATGTACAACCCATGGACATGGACAACGGTATGGGGCCTATGGGAGTGGTGGACAGGCTGGGTTGAGGGGGGCAAGGGGGAAAAATTGGGACAACTATAATAGCATAAACAATAAAATATTTTTGAAAAAAGAAAGTGCACATTGCAAGCATATTTTTCACTCAAAACTGTGTTTAAAAGGTTATCAGCTGCAGGGGCTGCTTGTAGATTGACAATAAATCTAAGAATTATGAAAATTCACATTTACTTCTGACTTTGTAACAAGAGTGGAGAGTAATGTGGGTTATTGGCAAGGGTTAGAGAAAACAACAGTCACAAGTAACTAGATTCAAGACGCCTTCTCAGCTCTTGCGGCAAGATTGGGCATCTGAAGCACAGTCTGGGTCCAAGGCTCTGGGCAAGTTACTCCATCTCCTGCTTGGAAACTCGGGGCCTTCATCTCTAATACTGGGGTAAAGGGTACACATAAGCTTACGGGTTTAATTAATACGTATTACCATGCTTCACGGATTGCAAAACCACAAAGTTATGAAAGAATATATTGAAACGCGTGTAAGCAATAGCCTTGGACACAGGCGACGCGAAAGCAGCAAAACACAAACTAAAGATTGCCCAATGCTGGAAGCCACCCAGCCAGCCCTGATCCCAATCCCAACAGCCCTTGCGCTGTCTCCCCAAGCCCCCCAGACACGCACGCCCAGAGGCGAGGGCGGGGTCAGGAGCACCTGCCAGCGCCACGCCCCCCTCAGACCCTCCTCCCAGTCTTCCCACGCTTCCAGAAGACCGGAAATGGCTGGGGACAGAAGTTTCTGGTAAGTTTTGGTTTCGTACCTGCTCGGCAGAAGCCAATGCCTCCAGCTAGCCCCGCCTCCTGACACTCTGACCCCGCGAATGGAGGAGCGCGCGAAAAGGCGAAAAGGTTCTGATTGGAGAGAGCATGTATTTACAATCTCACTTACTCAGGCGCGAACTAAGTTTACCCCGCCTCTTCCTTGATTGCCGTCCTCCTGTCGGTCAGAGGAGGAGTCTCCCAGGCCCTTTTATTTTGGGGGCTCTGTGTTAGCTTGCTGCTTATTAGGAGGTGTATTGCAGTTTTATGTAGGAGATGTCGGAAAATGATTTCGCAGAGCGCAGCGACAGCAGCGAGGAGCAGGTGTCTGGTGCTACAGTCATCGCTCAGGCCCTGAAAACGCAAGTATGACTGACCTGCGCGGAAGGAAAGGCTCCTACGGAAGCCGGCGGGGACCGAGAAGTGTTGAAGATGAGGAGTGCTGTGGGAGTGGGAGGGTGGGAGGCTCACATGAGGTTTTTCCTTTTAGCGCCCCGGGGGTGGGGGGAACTTTGTAGCTGTGACCGGAGCATAGACGCCCCCCGCCCCATTCTTCCCTTCCCAGGATGTGAAGTACATGTTTGGAGTCGTAGGCATCCCAGTGACCGAAATCGCCGTTGCTGCCCAGCAACTGGGCATCAGATACGTCGGGATGCGAAATGAGCAAGCGGTAAGTATGGACTTTGGGATCCCAGTGCATGTTAATGATTAATAATAACGACGGATATTCATTGCAGACACTCAGTGCTTACAACTGTTCTAATACTTTACACGAATCAATCACAACAATTTTATGAGACAGGACCTATTAATCCTAGTTGACAGATAAGAAAAGTGAGACACAGAGGGGTGAAGTTGCCCGAGGTGACAACTGTTACGGTGGAGTCAGAATTTAAACTCGGGTATTCTGGGCCCTAAGTCCATGCTGTTAACACCGTGCACTGTTGTGCGCTGCCAAGTGGAGCACGTCAGAATTGGGACAGTTTCTAGGGCTGAACCTGGATCCTCTGAACTTCACTGTCGTAATTACCTGTTACATGTTTATTTCTGTGTATTATTCGTTTACTCTGACTTTCCCATTAGTCTGTTCGCTCCCAGAGGGTGAGGATATTTTCTCCTTGACATATCTGCGTCCCCTAGGGGGTTTGTGCACAGGATAGGTACTCTGGGAGTACCTGCGCTATGAGTGGGAGAAGGCCAAATCTCATACAGTAGATGGCTCTGCAAGGTGGCCTGTCACAGACAGTACAGCCATGATTGGAACTTGGGTGTCCTAAATCCCAGTTCCATGCTTGTTCCACCACATCACATTGCCACCTTTCTTAGGGGCTTATGTGGAACCATGAGAAACGAAGATAGGACATTTTCTCAACTCAGTCACCCCTCTCTCAGAAATGCTGGTTTCAAGATCAAGAGGCCACTTCTGCAATGCCACATACCTTCAGTCCATCAAGCTAACCGTTCCTGCTTTCCACTCCCACTGTTGCCCTCGAATTCAGGCTCTTGCCTCCTCTTGTCCAGACAGCTACCTTGATCTCCCTAAGTGGTGCCCTTCCTCTGCCATCAGGTGTGATTTCCTGAAGAGCAGGAATTGTGATTCATTTGTATGTCCCCTTAGTGCCTGGCTTTTGCATGATGTGGGTGCTTAGTATATTTTTATTAATTGAATGATATTCTTTACCTATAAAATTTGAGCATTGTAGGGTTTTTTTTATCTTAAAACTAAGAGGTCTTGAGTTTGTGTTGCTTCTACCTTCTACTTTTCTTAGTCGGAACAACATTCTGTTCTTTCATCTGTGTGAGAAGATGAAGCTAATGACCTATTAATGGGACTTACATTTCACTGCTTTTCCTAGTGGTGGTATGTCTAGTTTCTTCATACAGCATATGTTTATTGAGTATGCATTACATGCCAAGTACTACCTTATGTAACCTGTGGGAGATACGGTGAAGCAGTGAGGCCTTGATCCTAATGTTGATCACAGTCTGGGAAGGTGAGGGCAAGACACACAGAAAAAATTTATCTAGTATAGTAACTCAGAATAGGTATATGTATAACGGACAGAGCATTTAAAGGGTGACCAGTTGTCCATGAGTAGGACAAAGAAGAGTACCTGTAAAGGCAGTGTGTCTTCATACTGTTCCATCAAGGGAGCCTAAGGACACGGTGGCCTGTCAGACTGCCTGTGTAGGCTGAGGCAAGGCTGTAGAGAGTCAAGGGCAGGGAAAGGAGTGTGGCATTTTTCAATAGGCACTGGATGAGACTGTAAAGGTTTCTGTAAATAGGTGGATAACATAATTACATTAGAAAGATGATTTTGGTGGCAGTTCAGACTATGAATCCATGGGCAGCTTGAAGTTTTATTTCAGCCCCCATAAGCCTAGCTGTGCACCTCCTGAGGTCCCGAGGTGCTTTGTTAGATGCTGGGTATGGAGGTGGAGGGCACTTCCTGTCCTTGAGGGGCATATAACCCAGCTGTGGAGACAGACACACACAGACAGCTTTATCATACTGTGGTAAATACTGTGTTTGAGATACAGCCAAGGTGCTGTGGAAGTCCAGAGAAAGGTACCCTGCTCAGCCTAAGACTTCAGAGGTTTCCTGGAGGAGGTGATACCCAAGCTATTTTGAAGGATGAGTAGACATTAACTGGCTGGGAAAGAGAGGACAAGCTCTTCTGGAGATGATTTTTAGGTTTGGGCTTACTTAACCGAGTAGTTAGATCATAGTGCCACAGACTCAGGTAGGGAATACAGAGAGAAGAGCCAGTGTGGTGGGGAAAGGTGATGAGTTCGGATTTGGACATACTTAGTCTGAGATGCCAGTAGGACATTCTGAGCGCACATGCCCCGCAGTCAGTCTGACTCTCCATCAAAGGAAGGCTTAACCAGAGAGTGTGAGAACAGGCCCAGAAGCCGTCTGAGGGGCAGAAAAGGTCTTGGCGTCCAATTGCACAGTTGCATTTGAGAGAAAAGTGTAGTTGGTTGTAGCTTGTCTTTCATTAGCTCCTTAGAGAAGTCAACACATGTATTGACCAGTTTTCCAGAAGGTAGTCAGACTGTTAGGAACTTCATTGTTACTGAGAGCTTATTGTTTGCAGCCACGATTCTGATAATTTTACATGTATTAGCTGATTTCATCCTCACAGCAATTCTGTGAACTATGTTCATTTTATTGATGAGGAAGCCAAGGAACAGAGTAACTTGCTAAAATTCCACAGTAGAAGTCAGGGGAGCTGCCATCTGAATTAAACAGTTCGGTTTCAGAGTCTGCTCTCTTAAGTACTACAAACATTATTCTGCCTGTGAATGAGGGTAATTTGTTACAGAAATAGATATTTTATGATCATAAAACCAGTTCTTTTTCAACTTTAACACCTATTACCAGAAGAATATAATTTTTGTTACATGTTGTTTTGTATTTTGCATTCTGCAGCAGATATTTTATTTTATGCATTGCATTTCTTAGCAGCTGCCTGATTACTGTCCTGTGTGAATTTGGCCTGATGTGGAGAAGGGAGAGGTGATGAGGACCCATAGAGAACAGCAACACAGAAAAAGGACAGAGCCTTTGTGCAATTTCAGCTTCTTAGTTGGGCATGTGGTAGTGGTACCGGTTAGATTATAGTTCATTATAATTTATTTTTGAAGTTTTATGCTTATGTCCTTAATGTAGATTTATTTAAGTTCAGTATATCATATATAACATTGAATGGAGGTTAGAAAATACCCAATTTAATATTATTTCCAAAAAAAGAGAGGAAATAATAACTGGAAAAAATTATGTCCCAGACTAAGAAGAAGAATTTTTCCAGGTTATCTTGTATTTAATTAAGCATCTCCCCTTTCTTCGTATTATGAGCTGCAGTACAGTTTAACAGGAGCCTTGGCTGGTGTGGCTCTGTGGATTGAGGGCCCGCCTGCGAACCGAAGGTCACTAGTTCAGTTCCCAGTTGGGGCATGTGCCTGGGTTGTGGGCCAGGGAAGGAGGTGTGAGAGGCAACGGATTGATGTATCTCTCACACATGATGTTTCTTTTCCTCTCTTTCTCCCAGTCTTTCTCCCTCCCCTCCCCTCTCTCTAAAAATAAATAAAATAATTAAAAAATATTTTTTTAAGTAAAAACTAACCATTGAAGGAAGTCTCAACAAATCTCCAAGTACTGAAAATATACGGTATGTATAACTTGAGCTTTTAGAAATTAACTAGAATTCAATAACAGAAACATAACTAGAATATTCCCAAATCTTTGAAAATTAAATAACAGATTTGGTACTTTGTAAATATTTGAAAAGTTTAATAAAATCAATAAACTTTAGCGTAGACTGATCAAGAATAAAAGAGAAATGATACAAATTACTAATATCAGGAATTAAAAAGGAGACTATGGACCAATATTTTGAAGAAGAAATCACAATGAAAATAGAAAATATTTTGAATTGAATGTTAATGACAAATGAGATACCAAACTCTTGATAGCTAACCCAGTTCTCAGGGGAAATAGTTTCAAATGAGTCTGTTAGTGAAGAAGTTCAAAAACCAGTGCTCTGAGTTTACATTTTTAAGGAGCTAGAAAAAGAAAACCAAATTAAACCCCAAAGTAAAGGAGTAAAATAATAAATATATGAGCAGAAATAAATGAAATAGAGAACAAATGAACAATAGAGAAAAATCAGTGAAATCAAAAATTGGTTCTTTGAAAAGATTGATAGATTTGATAAATCCCTAGCAAGAGTGATGAAGAATAAGCGAGAAAAGACACAAATTACCAATATTAGGAATAAAAAAGATCACATTCCTATTGATCCTGAAGATATTTAAACAGGTAGGTAAGAGGGTATTATGAATAAACTAGATCTTATGGACAAATTTCTTAAAAAACTAAAAATTAGATTTAACATCTAAACTATTATTTGAAATTAACAAGTAGAACATTACTTGATAAAATGGAAGGCGTTCCAATTCCCCCTTTACAGTTAAGTTCTAATCTCTTTACAGTAAATTGTTGTCTGTGTACTTACTATACGGGTCTCACATGCTTAAGTCTCAGTGTTTTTTCTTGGTAGGCTTGCTACGCTGCCTCTGCGGTTGGATACCTAACAGGCAGGTAAATGAAAGTTTATGTTTTGCTTCAACTTCTTTTAAAGGCTATCCTAAATTGTCTAAGAAAACACTTTATAAATGTAAAATGACAAACTGAATGATAGGAAGATAACTTTTCCATGGCGTTTTAAGCTTAGAAATCATCTAGGGTAAAACATTCAAGTTCAATTTAAAAATTGGGCAGAACACTACATTTCAGAATTTCTTTCTGTCAAAGATTAATTGATATTTGTTAAAAATTTTAAACACTTCTCTTTTTCATACAAAAATGTACTCAGCAGTCAAAACTTTGCTTCCGTATGTAGTCAACTTGATTTAGCCAATGTAATCGGAGCAGAATATGAAGAGTATAATGAAATACAGTGTGAAAATGGCAGGTACCTTATTTCTTGCAAGAAGAGAGTACCTTTCTCTCCTTTTTTGTAATGCAAAAATATTTTAATAATTGTTTTAACAGTTGTGGAAAAGATCTATCTGCCCTCCCTTTGAAGTCCAGGAGAGTTGTCATGTTTCACCCTCAGTGTTGTGAATCAAGTATTGCATCCGACCTACTTTTAATAAAGTAAATTGTTTTTGCTTTTAGGCCAGGAGTATGCCTTGTTGTTTCGGGCCCAGGTCTCGTGCACGCCTTGGGTGGTATGGCAAATGCAAACATGAACTGTTGGTAATTAGATTGTTATTACTGGAAACATTTTCTTAAAAATGTTAGCGCATGATTTTACCCAGTGGAGCAATTGCTGATCGAGGGTGGGAAGACTTGGAATCAAGTATTTAAGAGAATGGCTTAGTAAAAAATTAAATTAAGAAGAGTATCAGGAAGAAAAATTAAAATCTATCAGTAATTCCTTTACTAGAGGTAAACACTGTTAACATTTTGGAATACACACACGTGTACAGGGGTGGACAAAAGTAGATTTACAGTTGTTCGTATGGAAAAGACATGCAGGTTATTACAATAGCTTTATTAACTCAAAAGAATGTCACAGTGGCAAAAAAATATATATACCTACTTTTGCCCACTCCTGTATATCTATATCTATATGTATGTATGTCATTAGTTCTCTTTAAGTGAAGAATTATTTTTTAAAGATCTCAGATCAGTATGCAAGAATGTATTCAGTTCTTCATCTTTTCTTGCATAATTAGCGAGACAATTGAAATTTTTATATTTTATTGAATTTGTTTTATAAGTTACTTTTTGACCTTGTCCTTAACCTTGTCTCTGGTACTTTACCAATAAGATCATGTTAAAGGGTATTATCTTGTCATCAATTCATGAAGTGTTTACATTTTCTAGTGGGAAGGACATTCTTTTCTTTCTTGCCCTGTGTTTCCTATAGTTCTTTTTATTCTTCCTTCCTTGTCTTTCTCTTTCTTATTTACTTATGTGTCTGATATTTTTTTACTAAACTTAGCTTTGCTCTTTTTTTTTTTCCTTGAAGGATAAGAATGTTTTTTGCTGAGGAATTTCTCTCATTCTGTCATTTTCAAAGACTTACCTAGGAAAGTATGAAAAACATTTTTTTCTCCACTTAATCCCCAGAAGAGTAAGAAGGGCATAAAAATTCATTTTACATTGCCACAACTAGAGGTTTGGCATCAGCACGCAAAAGGGGTGGAGGGGAGAGAGACAGGGAGGAAAAACATTTACTATAAATTTCAGATTTTTCTGAAATTGAGGAAGGGTTTTCTCACATTAGGTTGTTTCCTAAATTTTAAATCAACAGTTTTAAGAGAAAATGTTATTCTTATTCTGTCTCTCTTTTTTAACATTTATGGAGTGTTTATTATTTATTGGCCACTCTGCTGAGTGTTTTACAAGCTGAGCTCATTTGTGATTTTCTAAAAACCGGATATTTCAGGCCCTTGGTTGTGATTGGCGGGTCCGCGGAAAGAAGCCAGGAGACGATGGGAGCCTTCCAGGAGTTCCCTCAGGTGCCCGACTTTATGATTCCCTTCTAGAGATTCAGGTTTATGGAGCAGAATATTGAATGTCAGCTGTAATTTTTCAATAAGTAAATGTAACAAGACGTATGGACAAGAAAAAAAAGGTCCTGTCCGCAAAATAAATAGAGTGAAAGAAAATTACCTGAGGTAATTTAAAGGTGTGTCCCTGAACTACAAGACAGTTTCTGCATGGATATTAAGGAAGCTTAGACTCTGCTTAGAAGCCGTCTTCCAAGAAATACACCTTAAGGGTTTTAAATTCTAAACATAGGTTCTTCAAAGAACCAAGATAATACAGGAATAAAAGTGTTTTTGGACTGTGCCTCTCAGACTTTGGGAAAGTGAAAGTTGAGAGGAAAAAGTCCTATTCAAAATGACTATGAGTAGACTTTGGACAAGTTCATTTTTATTTTGGAAGGCTAAAGAAAAGAATTTGAAAATTTTTAAAAACTTGAAAGAATTTATCAACGAATGCTACAGTTTTAAAAAGTTTTAGAAAGCAAATAGGTGAGAGTGAATGATTAACACATAAGACATGAATAAATTTGAGCATTTATAGCATAAAGTTAAAACCGTTAGGTAAAGTATGTTGGTATATCAGAAATCATTGTGAGAACTTCAAAATATAAACATAATTTTGTATATGATTTAAACTAGATCTTGATAAAGGTTACTGAAAATGTTATATTTTTGTGCTCTTGAAAGGGAATTGACATTTTACTTAGTTAACAGTAGAGAATAACAGCAGTTATTTAAAAGATGCTGATATACATATTTGAAAAATAGATAGAGCAGATAAGTTATTTAAAAGGAAATTTAAAGTTACTACAAAAACTTTATAAATGAAGAAAAGCAGCCCTGGCTGGTGTGGCTCAGCGGATTGAATGCCAGCCTGTGAATCAAAGGGTCGCTGGTTCAATTCCCAGTCAGGGCACATGCCTGGGTTGCAGGCCAGATCCCCAGTGGGGGGCTCACTAGAGGCAACCACACATTAATGTTTCTCTCCCTCTCTTTCTCCTTCCCTTCTTCTCTCTCTAAAAATAAATAAATAAAATCTTTTGAAAAAAAATGAAGAAAACCAGAGGATATGTCTATTGCAAATATTTTTTCCAAAAAGGAAAATAATAGAAGTTTATTAGATGAAATTAAAAGTTTGAAAAGAAAGATCCAAACATCTGTTTCTTATGGAAATATGTAAAAACTACATGATGTGACTATGAACAGACTGAAAGTTAAGGAGTCAGCTTTATTCTCTCATGTTTGTGGGACTAAGGTTGACCAT
Organism: Tonatia bakeri; assembly: GCA_004024845.1. Taxonomy (NCBI): domain Eukaryota; kingdom Metazoa; phylum Chordata; class Mammalia; order Chiroptera; family Phyllostomidae; genus Tonatia; species Tonatia bakeri. The sequence goes on from PVIA01002257.1 coordinate 182,256, forward strand.
TGTTCCAAAGATTTCATACCAAAAAGTATCAAGAGAAACACTTGTTATTGAACAGTGAAAAATTAACACAACTGAATTTACATGACCCAAAGAGCATACCAGCAAAATATAGAACAGGAAAACCAGCAGTAATGTTAGAATAGACTATTATTGTAACAAGATGTAACATGAAGTTGTGTATTCCTGGCTGTGGAATTTCTGGGTCCAAGGATATACTTATTTTAATTTTTATAAGACATTGTCAACTTCCCCTCCCATTTCTACTCTTACCAGCAGTTTAAGAGAATGCCTGTTTTGCCGTGCTGTGTATTACCTGAGTTGTTCATTGTTGCCAGTCTGAGAAATGAAAATGATATCTTGTTTGAATTTGCTTTCTGAATCATACTGAAGCAGAAATTTGATTGTGCTTTGGGTAGGCTTTTAAAAAACAGTCCATTGTGGAGGAGGTGGGGAGGTGAGGTGGAAGGGGGTATAGAGGGATAAATGGTAATGGAAAAAAATACAACAAAATTAAAATAAATGAAAAAAAAAAACAGTCCAGGTGATACATTATTTCCATTTTGCCTCTGAACATCATAAAAAGTAATGACTTAACATTTTGTCTTCCTTTTGAAGAGTAATATGATCTATGAGTTGAATTTTAAGTGATTTTCTTTTTATATATAGGTTGAAGCTTGTAGATTATATAGCAAGTTTTCTGTCCGGCCAAGCAGCATAGAAGCTATTCCATCTGTTATTGAAAAGGTACAGTATTTACAAATCCTCCAGATCAGCTGGTTTTTCTCAGTTGCTTATATCTGTGTCATTTTTATTCTCAATGAGTAACAATTTAGAACATACTCAGATAATTAAAAAGGACCTTGTTAAAGAGCTATATACATTTTAATGCCCAATGCTATTATATTTAATTATAGAAACAGATAAGTCATTTTTGAAAAAGAAGTTTCTCCTGTACTTTAATAATTGTGGAAAAACTGAAAAGAAAGATATGATGGAACCCTGGGTGTCCTTTCTGTTATGCTTTTGCAAAAGATTATTTTTGAAAATTAGTACTAACGCATATAAGACCGTCTCTTAGTGGGTTACGTCACATTTGAGTTTTGTCAAAACCATGTGTTAACAGCAATCATTTGACACATGTTACAACATCACAGTTGCTGAAAACTGCCAGGTTGTTAGGATTAGGAAGCAGGTTATACATGTTATGAAGACTTGGCAAGCAGAGCCTAGAGGAGAATTTCTAAGACTAAAGTGTAATTGGATGTGAATTTTAAAGCTCTAAGTGAGTATTTACTTTCTTATCTGTCTCCTTTTAAACAAAAATCCCTTTTAAAATACAGTTGACCCTTGAACAAAAAAGGGTTTGAACTGCTCAGATCCACTTATATGTGGGTTTTTGTGTTTGTTTTTTTTAATAAAAACATACAGCCCTGGCTGGTGTGGCTGAGTGGATTGAGTGCTGGCCTGTGAACCAAAGGGTCACTGGTTTGATTCCCAGTCAGGGCACATGCCTGGGTTGCGGGCCAGGTTGCTGGTGGGGGTGCATGAGAGGCAACCATACATTGATGTTTCTCTCCCTTTCTTTCTCCCTTCCTTCCCCTCTGTTTAAAATAAATAAGTATTTTTAAAAACGTACATACAGTACTGTAAATGTATTTTCTCTTCCTTATGATTTTTCTAATAACATTTTCTTTTTCTTGTGTAGTTTATTGAAGACTACAATATATAATACATATACTATACAAAGTATGTGTCAGTTTGACTATATATGTTAGTGAGAAGGTTAACAGTAGGCTATTAAGAAGTGAAGTTTTGGGAGAGTCCAAAGTTATACTTTTTGATTGCATGGGGGATCAGTGCCCCAACCGTCACATTGTTTGAAGGTCAACTCTATATAGAATTAATATAGTGTACCTAAAATTTAATCAAAATTGTTTACTTCTCCAACTAATGATATTCATAAAAATTAGAATTATTCATTTAACAATTTTAAGTTATTTTTGAGTGGGATGTGATAATAAGGATTGAGATTTTTACAATATTTTCTTCTATTTTTAATAAATTTAGGCAGTAAGAAGCAGTATTTACGGCCGTCCAGGTGCTTGCTATGTTGATATACCTGCAGACTTTGTGAACCTCGAGGCAAATGTGAATTCTATAAAGTGAGTAACAGTTATGCTAGATTTTTCCTTAGTTGTGTTATTATAATACTTACCTTTAAAATCTGCTTAGCAGCGTAGAAGTTAATCATTTGTCTTAACTTTTGATGATTTAAAATTAAACCTAATCCTAGCCAAAGCGTTTTCTCTTAATTAAAATGGTATTATTTAGTAATTATTTTGGGATTTAATTACTAAATCGAATACTCGAAGCTTCCTGAACTCCTCATTTAATATTATGCTTTCAGTACCCACAGATAATACATGTTCATTAATGTAGTGTGGTTATTTAGAGTCTTTATAGTATAAACCAAAACATGAGGAGACTGTTGAAAAACTGTTAGAACACAATATAAACAATTTTAGTCTGTCTGTCTCAGTGATTTAAAAATATTCCAATACCAGATGTCTATTCCTTAAATAAACACTAGGTGAACAGTAAGTGTAAGAAACATTAAAAAAAAAAAAAAGCATTTTCCACTGGCATCTAAGTCACCCCTGATAAGGATGTGTACTTGGGTTGTTGCATCTCCCTGGGTACCACTTAGTACGTTCCTGCTCTCATGGGCCAAGTACCCTTCTAGTGACTACAGAGAGGAAGTGGGCATTTCTGTACATTCAGTATACCAAGGAGTGGTTTCTTTTGGGAGAGTCAGACCAAAAGGACAGCTATTCTACATAATACCTGAACGTGACACTCAAAATATTATTGGGCAGGAGGAGAGAGATGAGCCTCAGGTAAGTTAACTCTGTAAGTCCTCTTTAAAAATTCTATAAACGTTCGAATGTCCTTTTTTTGGTATTACAGTGCCCAAGTTTTGAACAGTATGGTGTTTATTAATTAGAGTAAACAAAATAAAACATTGAGGACTTGGTGTCCAGAAATGTTTAACTATACTGTTTCAATATTTCCTTTACTAATGCATATTGTGGTACTAAAATATTATTGACTTACCCAGTAAGTGGAACCACAGCGAGGTAGTTGAAAGCATGGACTTTGGAGACAGAATGAATTAGTTCAGTCCCGTCACTGCCTCATGCCCTGGTCCCTGGGCAAGTGACTTACTTTCTGGGCTTTTTTCCCCCAACGATGAAATGAAGATAATAGTAATAACTAACCTCATTGTTTTGAAATTTAAGTGAGAATAAGTGGCACATAGTAAGTATTAAATATTAGCTTTAAGTATGTTTTTAATATTACTACAATAGCTACTGCTATTACAGTGTTAAGCCATTAACTCAATTTTCCTATCAGTGAATTACTCATTTGACTGACTGTTAGATGATACTAGTGAATAACTTACTTTACTAGATGTGATGAAGATATGGTTATATAGATGAAAGTCTTATCTTTTTGAGCAATATAGGGAAGTTTTTAAGTCTTGATGCCTATAATTTACTTTAAAATGATTCTGGAAAAAATATTTACATGTATGTTGTGTGTGTATGTGTGAAGCAAATGTGAAAAAATGATATTAGTTGTTGAATCTGCATGGTGAGTATATGGAGTTTATTGTACTGCTTTTTTCCTACCTTTTTATAAATTTGATATTTTCACAATAAAAACTTTGAAAGTGGGTCTCTTTAATCAGCAGAACTCTGTTATTTCCAGGTACATGGAGTGCTGCATGCCCCCTCCTGTTAGCATGGCGGAGACTTCTGCCGTGCACACAGCGGCGTCTCTCATCAGGAATGCCAAACAGCCCCTTCTCATCGTTGGGAAAGGTAGCATTAGTGGAACTGCGAGTCCTGCTGGGCTTTTGAAAGAATGCGGGTTCTGTTTAGAAATTGTGTCCATTATGATCATCTGCTCCAATGTTTGCAAGTGGAATAAGAATTCTCATCCAAATAGCAATATTTATTTGTTTTGAAATCCTAGAATTGTTCTAGAATGCTTATTCCTTTCCTTCTAAGGAAATATTGCCTATTGCGTTTCTTTGGTCTTATGAGTAAAATTCATTTTTTTTGCATTATAAAAAAATGTTTATAAAAAGTTTTGGAAAATCTAGAAGATTAAAAAGAAATCCCTTTATCCAAAAGCAACTATTTTTAACAAGTAGTACTTTTCTGTTGCTTTTTGCATGTATATTTTATATATTACGATCATACTATGTAAACAGTTTCATATTCTACTTAATTCATTTAACATTATAACATTTTTTCATGGTCTTAATTTTTTTCCCTAAATTTAATTTTTAATGTTTCCTCATGTATATACTAAAACTTTACTGGCAAATATTTAAATTTGCCAAACTGTGACAAACTCAGTTGTGCTTATAGCTTTTTCCATATTTAGTATATAAAGCAGATTCCCAGAAAGAAAATTAAGTTAAAAGATATTCACATTTTAAGGCTTTTGGTGAATATTACCAAATTGCCTTCTCCCAAGGTATTGTATCAGTTTATACTGCTTTCAGCAATTTACTATAGTATCCATCCTGTATTCTGGAACTGAGGAAGCTATGTATATGACCATGTTAGTCAGTTGTCAACTACTAAGAAACTATTGGGTTGGCCAAAAAGCTCATTCGGTTTTTTCCATACAATGGTTGTAAGTCGTGCTTAGTTGTCTTTAACCTAATTTGAAACAATTTTGTTAGATTGTGTTATGACAGCTGTGGTATCAGTGTGCATTTAAACAAAGCTCATCAAATTTGGTAAATATTTGTGTAGCTATTTTAATATTGAAGATGAAAGAAATACACATTTTCAGCGTATTATGCTTCATTATTTCAAGAAAGGTCTTATGAAACACAAATGAAATGCAAAAAAAAAAGATTTGTGCAATGTATGGAAAAGGTGCTGTGACTGAGCAAATGGGTCACAAGTGGTTTGTGAAGTTTCTTGGTACTATTGACATTATGACCAAATAATTCTTTGTGGTGGGACTGTGTTATGCCTTGGAAGATGTTTAGCAGCACCGTTGGCCTCTACCCACTAGAAGCCAATAGCGGGAAATAGCTTATATACTCAGAATATCCAAATCAATCAAGTTATTCGTGATAATAAAAAATATATCTTTTATTTTATGAGGAAAAAACTAAATGGACTTTTTTGACCAACCCATTATATAGAAACTAAACATTGTTTTGATGGAAATGGTGGACAACGGAAAAATGTTGAAGTCAGAACTGAGTTGAATGCAGCTATATGATGTACTAGCTCTCTGATCTTGGCCAACAACTGCTTTGAGTCTCAAATGCCTGACTTGTAAGAGAGATATTAACTGCCTCAAGATACTGTCATCATTAAATAGCACAATAAGTAGAAAGAGTTCAGTGGATGTGAGTTTTCATTTTTCCTCTAACCAGTGTTTAAGGAGTGATTATAAGGCGGGGAGTATAGAAAACATGTTTGAGGTACACACAGAAATAATCGTCCCCCCAGCTACAGGAAGATAGGCCTGGTGACAGACCAGTGCAGCATACCGTTGAGAGGTGTGCACAGGGAGGTGAGGCAGACTCTCAGGGAAGCAGCGGTTTACGCACGTAGTTGTTAGTGCGGACAGACTCCCCAGAAGAGATGGACGCTGAGGCTACTCCCTGAAAATGTCCGATAGATCACTGGGTGGACCAAGGGAACAAAGGCAGGTAGGGGAGAGAAAACCGGGTGGGCAGATACTGAGGGAAGAAGAACACAAGGAAGCTGTCCGGGTGAGAAAAAGGAACCATTTACTCTTCACCCTGTGTGTGTGAGGAGAGATTTTTCTAAGGTAGTTTTATGAGCAGGAGCATTATATTAAATCTGAACATATGCTGTATTATTTACTGGAATTTAACAGAGGATTATAAATTCTGAATATGGAGTAATATTCTACTAGCCCTGAAAAAGAGTATAAAACTAAATAGTTAAAAAGAAATACAGTAATATAGTGGCCTTGACATTAGAAATGAAATCATCCCTCAAACAGTGAGTTGTTTATTGTCATTGAAATGGGCATTCAGTTGTTCTGCAGACACACACGGTGAAAACAAGCATGTGACCCACGGTGGGTGAGCCCTATTGCAGCCACAAAATTGTAGAGCCTATGAAGAGATCTACAGAGCTTTAGAAACGTATGCCCTTGTTAGAGTTTCCATGCCTAGGATAGGATATTAGAGAGAGCCTTCCCCTGGGAGGGCCAAGTCCTTCCTTGCCCACCTGGGCCTACCAGTACAGGTGGTGTGTTAGGGGAACTGTGAGCAGTAACTCAGCAGAACTGTAGCAGAGAATGGGCAATTGAGAGCAGCAGGTGACATGAGATGCAAATTTTGTTCTGAGGTAGACATCCTTTAGAATAATTGAGAATACTGTTGGAGGGGAAATTAGAGTTGTTGCTTTCTTAAACATTTTTAGACACCAAAGATAAAAACCACAGTCATTTGTTTTAAGTCCTGTAAAAACAGGAGAATATTTGAGAAGTTTTAAAAGTAATGTCACATGAACTATTTCAAGGATCACAGTGTCTGGAGCTTAACTGACTAGTCCCATGTACTTGAATTTCTCGTAGGTGCTGCTTATGCCCAGGCAGAGGAGGGGATCCGGAAATTGGTGGAGCAGTGTAAATTGCCATTCTTACCCACCCCCATGGGGAAGGGTGTTGTCCCCGACAATCATCCAAATTGTGTAGCTGCTGCCAGATCCAGGTGCGTAGCATTCAGATTTTTAAAATACAAGGACATGACACATTTTAGGCTAATTAATTTTACGTGACTTAGCGACTCTAGGAGATGTTCTGAAAGAATCATGTAATTTTAAGCACACCTGTTTCGTTTTAGACTTTTCAGCACTTTCAAGGTGTCCACTATCTGCTGACTCTCATTGTTTCAGAAGAGATTTGCAGTCATTTGAATTCTTGTTCCCCGTTATGTGTATCATGTTGTTTTTCTGTGGCCGCTGTCAAGGTTTTTCTTTATCTTTGGTTTTATCTTTATCTTTGGTGCAGTTTGATTATGATGTGTCTGGACATGGTTTTCTTTTTATCCTTTTGGTGTTTTCTCATTTTCCTGACTCTGTAAATTGGTGTCTTTTACCAAATTTGGAAAGATTTTTGTCATTATTTCTTCAAATATTTTTTCTACACCAATATCTTTTCCTTCTCCTGGGGTAACACGTATGTTAGACATTTTGATAATGTCTCATAGGTTTCTGGATATCTGTTCAATTCTTTTCACTCTTTTTGTCTCTTTTACAGTTTGTTTCTCTGCTGAAAACTTTTTCTTCCCTTGTATTTCAAGAGTATTTTTATTTTTGTTCAGCTTATGGAATGGTTACAGTAGTTGCTTGAAAGTCTTTGTTTACTATTTCCAACATTTGAGTCATCAAAAAACTAGCAAAGAACTCTTTTGAGAATTGGTCACATTTTTCTGGTTCTTTGTGTATTAATTCTGGAGTGAATCCTGGAATTTTGAATATTATGTTGTAAGATGCCAGTTCATATTGAATCTTCTGTAGAATGTTGATTTTTGTTTTTATTTTCCTTTTAGCAAGCAGCTGGCATGGTTATGTCAGACTACAAGTTCAGTCTTAACTGTGGGCTCCAGCATCACTCAGTTACAAAGTCTTTGCTGTGCAACTTTGGGTCTGTCTGCACGTGCACAGGTCAGGGGTGAGCCCCAGACATGTGCTGGTTCATATCCAGAATTGGGGATCTCTTTTCTCTCTAGCAAGTAACCCCTCCCCTTCTGGTTTCCAGGAGTTCCTTTTCCTGGGGCCAAGTGACAGAAAGAAAGAACAGTAAAAAATAAGGGGAATTTCCCCAATACTCTTCAGATGATGTGGGATTCTGTTAGTTATTCTGGCCTGAAAAATGTTTTTCTTGGAATTTTAGCTACCTGGGAGCTATGACAGTGCTACTGATGTGCAACAGGGCTGCCCTCAGAGCACAGCTGGTAGAGAGAAAAAGAAAGTTCTAAGCCTTCCCTGCTGTATTCTCAGCTTGCAGAGGTCCCCTTTCCATATCCTCTGGCCAGGTTTTTGCTGCCCTCCAGTTCTGGAATTGGGGCTGCCCTGGGACACATCCAGGAGATAGAGGAGCTGGGGAATCCCTGAAACCCACTCCTTGTGTGCATGTGACTCCGCCCCCAGTCTGCCTACTGTTGTTTACTTTTCAGGGGCCTCAGGTGGTTGCTTTTCCTGGTTTGTTCAAGAGTTTTCAGTTGTAATCAGTGAGAGGGTGAAGCTGTAGTGGGCCTACTCAGTCTTGCCAGGCACTGCACGTCCCTTGTTTTTAGATTTTTAAAACACACTTCTTGTTAAACTGTACACACACACACATACACGTATATATGTGTATATATGTATATACATTTAATTTCTTGAAATTTATTTTGAAATATTCTCAATATACAAAAGAGGATAATTTAATGTAGCTACCACTCAGTTTTATCAAATATAACATAACATTAAGTAATATGTCATTGCTTTAGGATTTTATTTTTAAGAAACAAAAAATCACAGACGTACCTAGTCCCCTCTGCCTATTTTTCCTGATCCCATTCCTTCCTTCCCTCTCCACAGTTTACCACCTTTGGGCATTGGTGTTTTTCATATTGTCATGCGTGCACCAGAATTAATTTTGAGGATTTTTAAACTGGAGTGTTTGCTGTGTAGCCTTCAGTTGTTGCTCATTTAATGCCATTTTAATAGAGTATATCTTTTTCATATTAGTATACATAATATAGAAACCAAATTAATTCTTACACTAAGTTTTTATAAAAATATAGTTTAACTTGAGTTGTACTGAAAATTATCTTTGTTCCAGCCAAATTTTAGGAAGATAATATTAATGACATTAATAGTGTAAAAAAGATGACAAAAGACTGTATTTAATTGAATCAGTGATTTCAAGGGTTTTGGAGTATCTGTAAGCAAATCTGTCTTCCTACCTGTTTTTATCTGTTAAGTTGGGTGCACAGGACCAATACCCTACATGAAGGTAACTTTTTTGAGTTTATACTTGAAATGATAACTGAATTTCTGTAAAAAATAGGCCATGTCACTGAAGTAACAAAAAAAAAGAAAAAAAAAACAAAAACCTGATCCTCTGTGGCAAAAAGATAGGAAAAAGGGAAACAGCCAAGAAGCAGAAAAGTAAGGAGTTAAAAATGAAAAAACAACCCACAGAAATTATGGTAATGAATTCTCCTGGGGAAAGACAGAGACATTTAGATTGGATCACTGATAACAACAGCTGCTTGCATTGTAAGAACCACATCTAAAGCAAAATAAAAACAAGCAAAGATGGATGAGATAAACAAAAAGAAAGCAAGGGTGGCTATGTTAATATTAGTGTGGATATCAAAATAAAAGGAATTTTAAAATTAGAAATGATATAGACAAACATTAAGATTTATAAAATAAAACTATTAGAAATACAATACTGATATAATATTTTTGAAAGTAACTCGGAACTCTCAGTCGTCTTAAAAATATATGCTTCTATGAATCAATATGAAGTGTGTATTAAGATTCAAGCATGAAGATGCTCAACCCAGTACTACTCATAACAAAGACAATGTCCAGCAAGTGAGAAAAGGCTTAACAAATTTAATAAATGTGTTCAGCAAAACAGGCAGCCTTTGGTCGTGTTTAAGAAGAACTTAATGACAAAAGACTACATTTATATAAGAAAAAGTACATGAGACAGTGTTAAATAAGCTCAACAACATATGAATATACTTGCTTAGAAAAACAGACTGAATGAAAACATCAGGATATTAATAATAGTTTATAAGTTTAAAGTGTAATTGGAGGCTTTTGGTTTTTTCTTTATACTTTTCCTGCTTATTCCAGATTATCCACAGTGGACTTGTATTAATTTTTTTAATAAAAAAGTAATCAATGAAATAGAGTATAGATATAGTCCTCTGGTAATAGTTTTCTACTTCTTTCACCCTTTTTTTAAAAATTCTTTATTTATTTATTTGTAGACAGAGGAGAAGGGAGGGAGAAATAGAGGGAGAGAAACATCAAGTGTGGCAGCCTCTCCCATGCCCCCTACTGGGGATCTGGCCTACAACCCAGGCCTGTGCCCTGACTGGGAATCAAACTTGTGACCCTTTGGTTCATAGGCCGGCACTCACCACTGAGCCACACCAGCCAGAGCATACTTATTTCATCTTTTATATTACTATTTAAATAGAATAGCATCATAAATTATTTTAGATTGAAAGTTCAAATTTACCATAGAAGTTCATTCTGAAGACTAATGTAAGTTCCAAATTATTTCAACTTATCCAAATGTATACTTTAGAAATTAATTTTGGAACAATTCAAATAATAAATATATACTTGTTGTGTTACATTAACTTTTTTCTTTTAAATAGGGCTTTGCAATTTGCAGATGTAATCATCTTATTTGGTGCCAGATTAAATTGGATATTGCATTTTGGACTGCCTCCAAGATACCGACCAGATGTGAAGTTTATCCAGGTACTCAGAGTAGACGGATTTAAAATCAGAGCTATCTATAATTTATTGCTCTCCTTCTCAGCCAGTAACAGCTCAGCTTTCTTTTGGCTTTTATAAAGGGTCATTTCTCCTTTTACAAAAGTAGAATTTTATAAACTGTCTAACATAATTATAGGTACCAAAGCAAGCTGCTTTTTTAAGCCTTTGAAACAATGTATCACTTCTAAGCAGAAAACATTTCAAAATCCAGTTCTAAGTAGTTTGAAAAGTATAATTTTCCTCTTCTTCATGGTTCAAGTATATTTAAAGGTAGACCAAAGAGGTTTAAGTAGGATGGTGGGTTAGAACAAAACATTCAGCTTTAAGGATTTAGCTGTTCTTTTAGGTAGCCACCCTTTGGTTAGAAATCTGTAAACAATGCTGCTTTTTACCTAGTTTCTAAACAGAGTGTTTAGAATATACTCTGACCTCCTTCTGATGACTTTTCTATCGTTATGACCCTATGTACAAGCCAGTTTCCTTACTTGTGTGTGAAGTGCTGCCTGCTTAGTGGAGTGCAGGCCTGTTCATCCTGCATAGGTTGTGCATGGCATTTGATGCTCTAGCTATAATTGCAGTCTTCTTATTCACCTATTACTTAAAAGAGTCAACTTCTAATAGTCCATTGGGCCAATGAAATAAAACCACAAACAGGCAAGACCTGGGTTGTACTGGGAAAATGCTCCCACTTCTTTGATTGCCCCTCTGACTACAGAATCAAGGGTATCCGCTTTGGGGTGGCTCGATTACTTCTCCTGGCAGAAGCTGTTTTTACTTGCCCACGGCCATCCAGAAATGGAGCTGCTGAGTAAACAGGAAGGAAGCATGCCATGCCCTAGGAGTGCTTCTTAAAATATGGTTCCTGAACCAGCACCATCTGGGAAGCCTGTTAGAAATACCCATTTGGGGGCCCCACCCCAGATCTATTGAGATCAGAAACTGAGGGGGACTCCTGCAATCTACAGTTTAACGAGCCTACCAAGTGATTCTGATATGTGCTAAAATTTGATAATTGCTCTAAATAGGGCAATGTAATTAAGTGGAAACTAATTATTCATTAGATTAAAACCTATAATTGATCAAGTCAAATGTATTCCTGTGGGTATGATGGAACAATTCCAAATTCTACAGAGTAGAACTGAGGGAAGATGATGATGTTTCTGTACTAGCTATGATACTCATATACTCTTAGGGATTTTTACTTTTATTAAGGAACCTCTTGAACATCCAATCTTCTTTATCATGTTACATGCAGGGGCTGGCAGAAGTGGGTTTACACTTGTTGGCGCGGAAACGACGCAGGTTGTGATTATCACATTAACTTGAGTAACTCAGAAGAGTGTCACAGTGGCACAGTGTGCTCGGGCACGACCTCATGAGCGCTCAGGTTGCCGGCCTTCACTATTTACGTTCCTGTCCTCTGCTCGCTCTGCTCAAGCACACTTGGCCCAGAGTGCGGACCTACTTTTGCCCATCCCTGTGTGCATAATGCTCTTATTCAGCCTTAATTGACTTTGTAAAGAATTTAAGAATAAACATGGCTTGCTCTTCAGTCTTGTCTCTTCTTTAGGTCGATATCTGTGCAGAAGAATTGGGAAATAATGTAAAACCTGCTGCGACTTTGCTGGGAGACATCAGTGCCATCACTAAACAAGTAAGAGCTTTTGCCTGGGTTTTAATTTATGTGGATTGGTCTTCAGAGAAGTCAGTTCTTTAAAACATTTCAGTCTTGATTCACTTCATGACAGTTCTGATAATATCTATTTTAAACAAAATTCAGGGTGGGAAGATTTTTTCCTTTTTTCAGCTACTGTTGAAAAAAGTAGTTGAATACTACTTTCAGTATTATTGAATCCTGTTGTGTTGCAGTACTGTTGAATACTACACTCAGTATTATTTTGTATCAGTTTCAGGTGTGCAGCGTAGTGGTTACACAGTCACAGACTTTACAGAGTGTTCACTTGGTATTTTCAGTTCCCACCTGGCCCCATCCGTAGTCACTATAATGTTATTGACTGTATTTCTTATGCTGTACTTTACATCCCCACGACTGTTCCAATGTGGACTTCCCAGTCCCTTTACATTTCTCACCCAGTCCCCCGGCGTTCCGCCCTCCCCACTCTGGCAACTGTCAGTCTGTTCTAAGTATTTATGAGTCGGTTTCTGTTTTGTTTGTTTGTTTATACTGTTCTTTAGATTCCACATGTAAGTGAAATCACGTGGTATTTGTCTTTCTCTGAGTGACTTATTTTGTGTAGCGCAGTGCCCTCTAGGTCCATCCTTGCTGTCAGAAAAGGGTAAGATTTTGTTCTTTCTCATAGCCCAGTAATAACCCATTGTGTGTGTGCCGCGGCTTCGTTACACACTTGTCTACTGATAGGCACTTGGGTTGCTTCCATATCTCGGCTGTTGTATTAAGATACATAAGGACACAACGAACAGAGGGGCGTTAGTGTTTCGGACTTCTTTGGATATGTACCCGAAACGGAATCCCTGGGTCATAGGCAGTCCCATTTTTAACCTTCGAGGAACCCGATGGAAAGCTATTTATTCTTAAATATAACTTGGTAAATCCAGCTTTTTTTATATAGATCATACTATGTGAGCAGGTTAAGCATTTTTGGAAGGAGATTAAAAATTTAAAGGCATTCAGTAGGCAAGCAGTCATTTATTAAGTAGGATTCAGCTATGTGAAAATTTATAATACAGCTTCCAGAGGCACTAAAAATCTAACTTAATATTTCTTTAGGCAATAAAGAGATTTTTACTCTTCAAAACTGTTGTTTGGATTCTTATTATTTGTACACAATTTATACATTTCACTGTGACAGAAGATCAAATATAGTCACATTTATCCCTTGATTTTGGATACAAGTTAGTAGTATTATCATGATTATTCTCATGATTATACAATATTGGGATGCAGTCCACAAACAGACAGTGAACACCCTGGAGCATTTGGCCTGTATTATGGGAATCCCTAGGTATCGGGCTGTCAGCCTTCCTGGAAGGGCTCTGGAGGGGGTGACTTTCCTTCTAGTGCCCAAGACCTGAGCAGGGCCTAATAGTCCCAGCCAGTGAGGTGGGGGGCGGTGCAGGGCAGGTGGCGCTTCACCGTGCCTGTGGGAATCCCAGCATCTGGCAGGAGTCTACACGGACCCAAACACAAGCTTCCCACGTTACCTGTTTACCTTCTGTCAGTCGTTTGCTGCCCAGAGGGAGAACAAGGAGTAGGAGTAAAGTGAAGAACAGGGTAGTCCAGCAGTATTGCCTTTAAGAAGAGATTTTTATGTTAGCATGATTTAAGTTTATTTTCAAGAAGGAAGGAAAAAAGTTGTTTTGTTGTTGTTGTTGTTTTTAGCTTTTAGAACAATTTGATAAAGCACCGTGGCAGTATCCTGCAGAGAGCAACTGGTGGAAAACTCTGAGAGAAAAAATGAAGAGCAATGAAGCTGCATCCCAGGTAACTGACACCGGACCCACTGAAGCTGGAGAGTGGATCAGGCCCCTCATAACGTGGCACGGGCACTCCTGGAAACCACGTGCGGTGCGACGCCGTGCACCAAACCCCCTGGGCTTGCTGGGGGGAAGGGCTGTGGGCACAGCTCTCAAAACCTGGTGAAACATGAAGATAGGAACCTAATAAAAACGATGGAAAAATCTTCCATTCATATATATAAATATATACATTTATTTATTTATCATAATAAATATGGCACTTTCCCTTGAAAAAGACCTGACGTTTCTTGTGGGAGTGGACATCGGGAGCGTTCCAGCTGTGAGCTGCTGTGGTGGGAGGAGGCTGGTCTGACACTGGATGGAAAGCTGCGAGAGCCTGTGGGGGTCGGTGTTGCTACTGAGCTCAGTTGGACCTTAACGCCAAAGTACAGTGAAGGTCTTTCGGAGCTTTGAATCCTGGGGCATTTGGAGGCCTGTTTTTGTATGTTTAAGATGTAAGTCCTTCGAGGCATACATTTGTAATAGGTGTTTCATCGAAATTGAAATTTTTGCCTAATATACAGCCTCCTTTTTCTTTTTTTTTTAAATTTCAGCTTTATTGAGTTTGATTGACATGTAAAATTGTGAGATATTTAAAGGTACACCATGGTAATTTAATATGCATATACGTTATGAAGGGATTCCGTGAACCAGTTAATTAACACATCCACACTTCATATTTATGTATTTATTTTTTTATGAGAACATTTATAGCCTTCTTAATTCAGTTTCAGTTTTTCCTAGAAATTCTTTTGTGACTTCCTCATCTGCACTTGTGGCTTCTCCTGATAGCTGAAGGCTTTGGAGATCCTTATGTGTGAAACCACCAAAGCCGCCTGCCACTGGCACTAAAATGAGCCACTCTGCAGGGTTTGGTGTTTTCTGTTTAAAGTTTTTGTGAGAAGGGTTGTTGCTGAATTTTTTTTTCACCGTTCTGTGCATTTCTATGCATCTTGGTTCAGCTGGATGTAGTTTTCTATGAAATTTGAGTTTCTGCTCATATTGTTTCCTAACATATCAGTCATCTCATTTTTAAAACAAGCAGAGTGAATTATATGTATTCTATTTTTCATTTGAGTTTTAGTCAATGGCTATTTCTCCTGTCAAGAGCCAGTCTTCTATTTCCTTAACGGCATCATGAGTAATTCCTTCTGTTCCCTAGGAATCCCCTTAGTTTAAGATGGAAGGAATTTGCCTCTCTTCTCCGGTGCAGGAGTGTAGCAGGGTCCCGCATCCTTTGTGGGTATAATCTCCACCGGGCCCCGAACAGGTGAAGAGGCAGTGCTGGGACCAGATGCGACTGTTGCTGCTAAAGCCCCTCGTGGCTTTCTCTTAGCTCCGAGACTCTTTAATATAGTAGAGGAAGCAGATCCCCTTTACCCTCCCGTGCAAGTGAGGAAGAGCCAGAGGTTCTCAAACTCTGACTTTAACCCGGTGTTTCCAGTCATCTTTCCTATAGGACTTCTCAGTCTTTAATATGTTAATGTGCCTTGTGGCTCTCCAGAAAGGTGGCATTCCCTGGCTTATTTGATTGTGCCCCGAACTGGGGCTGTGGGATCCATTTTTCTTAGCATGTCCGGGAGAACTGTTCATAAGTCAGTTAGCTTCTCAGAGTGGCCATTGGTGGCCCTTTGGGAACCTCATAGCTTACAGCTGTTAACCTGTTTCCAAGTAAGTTTGATAGTAGCTTATTGGGAGTGTGTATTTTCCTGTCTTGATCTAACATGATTATATTTCCCTCTAATATTTTAGGAATTAGCTTCCAAAAAATCCCTGCCTATGAATTATTACACAGTTTTCTACCATGTTCAAGAACAACTACCCAGAGATTGTATTATAGTAAGTGAAGGCGCAAATACTATGGATATTGGACGCACTGTGCTTCAGAACTACCTTCCGCGTCACAGGTGAAGCTTCCAAAGAAGAAATTATAATGTGTTAAATTTGATACTACAATAATGGAGATTAAGAAAACATTTGGGAATTATGTATATCCAGTGTATAAGGACATCGTTCGTAAAAGTATTCTTAAGTGAGGTTGTATAGAGATTTTGTGCTTGTATGCCCTCAAGATCATGTGATAATTTAAATGATCAGTGTTCTAAGTATATATTCAGTCTTACAAGCAATCATGAGTTAATTTTGTCTCTCATTCTGCTTACCTTTGACAAATAGTTCCTCACAGTCTAAAACTGTATATGGAAGAGAATGTTTTTGCTGTTCTCCATTTTTCCATGAACCATGTGACTCCATCTAGATTTATGCCAACCCCACCATTTGTGACTTGCCCCAGAGGGTTTCATTTTAGCTTTATTCTCCCATAGGCTTGATGCTGGTACTTTCGGAACAATGGGAGTCGGTTTGGGGTTTGCCATTGCAGCTGCCGTGGTGGCTAAAGATAGAAACCCAGGACAGCGGGTCGTCTGCGTGGAAGGAGACAGTGCGTTTGGGTTTTCTGGCATGGAAGTGGAAACCATCTGCAGGTAAAAAAGCACCCTGAATCAGAGCATTTCTTTCTCCAAAATAGGAAAAATTATACACAGGACCCACTTGCCTAACAAATGATTATCCAGCATTTGTCACATGCCAGGTGCCTGGTGCGCAGCACTGCATAGATACTAGTATAAACAAGCCCAGGGTCTTTCTCATCCAGGACAGCAGGCTGTGACCCTACTATGTGGCAGAGTCCTACAGAACTGAGGGGAGTGCTTTTGAGCTCGCTGAAAAGTTTTGTCTGAGAAAAGCTTGTTTTCTGCAGGGAGACAGCAGAGCTTAGTGCTTAAAAGCATGGCTTCTGGGTCATATGGCCTGAATTAAAATACTGGCTTGACCACTGCAGAGCTAAGTGGTCTGGGTTAAGTCATTTCATCAAGCTCCGGTCTGCTCTCAAAGAGGGACCGGAGTAGTAATAAGTCCTGCCGGAGAGGACAGTCATAAGGACAACAGACGTTCTAGTTGAAGCTTGAGGTGACCGATCAGCGAAGTGAGCTGTTCAGGTCATGTTTTGTGGCTGTGAGGGTTCGTGGAGAAACTCTTTAGTTGCAGGTCCTACTAGAGAAGTATGGGGATTTTTTTCCTCCCCACTTTTTCATACTAGGAAAACAGTTCTGTCCTTAGCCAGGGCTCCTATTAGGGCTTTTGTAAACCATGATTTTGGCCTTTGAAAGTGTTTGAAAGTACGTGCCTGTTAGCTGATGACCATGTAGTAGACACCTGAGAGACGATTTCTGGGGAAGTCAGCCTTCCAGAGAGCGAAGGAGAGCCCTTCCGTCTCAGCACGGGGAGCGAGTAGTTACCCCAGTCCTGTGACCTAACCGTGTGCAGTTTGGTTTGGTTTCTGCACCTCTTCCCAGAATTATTTTTTTTATTAAAAAATTTTTATTGAGGAATAATTGACATATAATGTTATATTAGTTTTAAGTGTACAACATAATGATTCAATATTTGTACATACTGATCTCAGAAATTATGTTTGTAGAAAATAAAGCCCATATTCTTTGGTCAATCATTAGTAAAATTTAATCAGCCTTTTTTTTTTTGGTCTTTATCATCCTGTTTAGCACATTGTTAAATCCTCTATTTTTTTCTAATTATTACCTCATGTAATGTTTTTCTAATTACGGGTGAAGTGATCTGAGAGGAGGGAGTGTACGCTAGTCACTTGTGTACCTCCCAAAGCGTCTAGCAGGTGTGGGCTGTCTACGAGGAATTCAATAAATAAGAAGACACCGTTCAGACAGCACTCCTGGGCACCACCTAGAAGTGCTGGTGCTTCAGAGGGTACCAAGTATGGAAGATGTCATTCTTGTTAACGCCTGGGTCTATGAAAACCGAGGTTCAGAAAAGCTCAGTGATGTGCCCAAGGGTCACAGTTGCATAGTAGCAGAACCAGGTCTATCTGCCCCTACTCTTGCCTTCTTTGTACTACTCTGTAATGTTTCTGTTAATGATTCAACATTCATTTATTATTTTGATATTATTTTATTAGGCTAGTACTACAAAAGTGTTTATGGAAAACTATCCATTTTTAAGTTAAAATTTCAGCTTGAGGGAAATAAATTGCTTTAGGATGAAGAATTATTTCCTTTATATTTTGCTGTCAATTTTAGGTACAACTTGCCAATTATACTTTTGGTGGTGAATAATAATGGAATTTATCAAGGTATCGATACAAACAGTTGGAAGGAAATGCTAAAATTTGGAGATGCTACTACTGTGTAAGTAACCTAGAGCAATGCACATTTACTTTCATCTATTTTAATTTTTGTAACTTACTAATTTGAGAGAAAAACATCAATTTTTGTTGTTCCACTTATTTATGCATTCATTTGGTTGCTTCTTGTATGTGTCCTGACCAGGGATCGAACCTGCAACCTTAGCTTATAGGGACAGTGCTCAAACCAACTGAGCTACCTGGCCAGGGCTCTCTCATCTATTTTACCCTCTCTTAAAAGTCTGCTGTGTTGTAATGTGCTTCCATGCTGTGAGTATTGCTTGTTTATGTTGTCAGCCCTTCTAGGGCAGGGACCCTGCCTGCATGGTTTCCCTCTGCACAGCTGTCCATGATTGGGCACTTCAGTAAATGGTTTATGATTAGAGGCCACTGAAGACTCAGACAAAGGCTTGATACCTAAGCCTTATTAATTAAACATAGAGCCTATTGCACAGTGCCCTGAGTACACCATGTAGAAATATGTATGGTTACATCCAGAAGTCTTCCTTCCTTTTATCACTTAGCTAAATCTTGATCATCTGGTGGCACAGCCAAACTGAGACGGTGCTATAGCTGGCGGCGGGGTGTGGGAGGCAGATGATCTGTGAGTCAGCCTGGGGAGGTGGTACAGGGTGGGGGTGTGTTCTCCGCACCTTACTGACTTCATCTGTTGTTTTCTTATCTGCTGTTTTGCAGTAACTATTCCTTTTTTTCTTTTGGCTTCATAGTGGTTGATGGTTAGCCTGTGCTATTTAATAGAGTAGCCACTAGCCCCATGTGGCTATTTAAATTAAAGTAAAAATTCAGTTCCAGAGAGCCCAGAAATGAAGTCTCACTAATGTGGTCAGTTAATCTACAACAAAGGAGACAAGACTACACAATGAGAAAATGACGGTCTCTCCAATAAATGACATTGGGAAAACTGGACCACTTTCTTATACCGTGTGCAAACAAACTCAAAATGGGTTCATGACTTAAATGTAAGACCTGAAACCATAAACTTACAGAAGAAACTATGGATAGTAAACTCTTTGACATTGGTGTTAGCCATATCTTTTTGGATATGTCACCTTGGACAAAGGCCACAAAAGTAAAAATAAGCAAATGGGACTATGTCAAACTAAAAATCAAAGCAAAGGAAACCATCAACAAAAAAGAAAAGATAAGGGATTAATATTCAAAATATATAAGGAAATCATACAACTCAACATAAGTAAAATAAATAGTCTGATTAAAAAATGGGCCTAGGACCTGGATGGACATTTCTCCAAAGAAGACATATAAGTGGCCAACAGATTTATGAAAATGTGTTCAACACCACTAACCATTAGGGAAATGAAAATTAAAACCACAATGAGATACTACCTCAAACCTGTCAGAAAGACTATTATCAAAAAGTCAACAAAAAATTTCAGCAAGGATGTAGAGAAAAGGAAACCTTATGCACTGTTGGTAGCATTTTAAATTGGTACAGTCACTATGGAGAACAGTATGGAGTTTCATCAAAAAAATGAAATATAGACCTACCAAGTGACCAGCAACTCCATTTCTGGGTATTTATCAGAAGAAAACTAACAACAACAATTTAAAAAGATATATGCACCTCTGTGTTCATTACAGCATTATTTACAATAGCCACGATATGGAAGCAACTTAGGTGTTCATTGATAGATGGATGGATAAAGATGTAAGGTATATATACACAATGGAATGTTACTCAGTAATAAAAAGGAATGAAATCTTGCCATTTTCAATGACATGGACATAGAGGGACATATTATGCTAAGTGAAATAAAATCAGACAGAGACAAATACCATATGATTTTACTTATATGTGGAATCTAAAAAAATGAACACAACATAAACCGACTCATAGATACAGAGAAAAAACTGATGGTTTCCTGTGGGAAGGGAGAGAGGGGGATGGGTAGAAAAGATGAATTAAAAGGTACAAACTTCCAGTTACAAAATATTATTTATTTTATAGTAAATATTATATTCATTGTATGTATTTATAGCCACTGGGATGTAGAGTATAGCACAGGGACTACAGGCAGTAATACTGTAATAACTTTGCACAGTAATAGGTGGTTACTAGACATGCTATGGCAGTCACATCATATGGTATATTAAATGACAGATCACTATGTTGCATACCTGAATGTAGTATAATATAGTATGCCAGCTATACTTCGATTTAAAAAAAAAAAACAACAGCAAAACAAACAAAAAATTCAGTTTCTTATTTTATCTAGTCACATTTCAAGTGCTCACAGCAAAGGTTGCTAGTGGCTATTATATTGGACAGCACAAATATAAAACTTTTCTGTCATCACAAAAAAGTTATATTTGACTTTGCTGGATAGACAATGTAAAATTATGGACAGTTTTAGTCTACTGGCATCTCAGCGTATGTGTTGGATATAAAAGTATGCCTTTCAGTTTAACTTACATTTTTCCACAAACTGTGTCAGAATGATACGATTTTTTTTTTCCTATTTACTATGATCTACTGTTTCAGGGTCCCTCCAATGTGTCTTCTGCCAAATGCACGTTACGAGCAGGTTATGACTGCATTTGGAGGCAAAGGGTATTTTGTACAAACACCAGAAGAACTCCAAAAATCCCTGAAGCAAAGCTTGGAGGAAACAGCTAAACCTTCTCTTATCAACATCATGATTGAGCCACAAGGCACGCGGAAATCCCAGGTAAATGCAATTAGTAGAACACCCTGTTATTAGAGAGTTCTTTCTAAACCATTTCTGAGTTTGGCAGTTTTATTTATTTGTTCAATGAGTATTTGTTGAGATGTGTGTTAGAATAGCATGGTGAGCAAAACCAGCTTCAGCTTCACCTCGTGGAGCTAACGGGGCAGCACAGGAGAGGGAAAGACCAGTCACCTCACAGCTGAGTGCCTTACGACAGAGTGAGGCAGAGGAAAGGAAAGGAACCCAGTTCTGAATGAGTGCACAGCAAAGGACTCCGACTTATGGTGAGCACAGAGAAGGCTCCGCAGAGGAAGTGATGCTGAAACAGATCCAAAGGATAAGCAGGGGCAAACTCAGCAAAGAGGTGAGGCAGAGATGTGTAACGGCTGTGGCAGGAGGGCACATGGCAAGTCTGAGGAACTGGGAGGAGGCCAGCCCACTGACAGAGTGAAGGAAGTACAGGGGCAGGTGAGACCAATAGGACGATTTGTGCAACCACATTCAAAATTAGTTACTTTGGCCTCTAAAGCAAAGTGTCTGGCATGATCCTCTTCCATCCCAGATTAAGCTGCGTTTCATGCTTAGTTTTGTCTCTGATCCTGGTCCTGCCACTTGCCCTCTCTTACTATGTACCTGTCCTGCATTCTTCCACATTGTGCATCAGCCATTGTTTTTAGAGCAGACACTTTTTTCATCTAGTTTTTTTTCTTGGTTCTTTATACATATATCTACTATGAGATCTTTTTGAACAAGACAGTGGACAAATGGGCAAGTGGACACTTGGATCACCAATGAAATGAAAAGAGATTAATTTAGAACCTGTAAAATATATATATATATATATATTCAGTAGAATTCAGTATAATTTCAGTAGAATTATATATATATATATATATAATTCTACTGAAATTCTGAGACTTGGGCAAAAGGAAGAGATCGGAAACATGAAACAGCTAGAAAACAGTTAACAAAGCAGCAAAAATACATACCTATTGGTAATTACTTTAAATGTATATGGACTAAATTCTCCAATCTAAAGACAGTGACTGGATGGATGAGAAAGCCAGGCACGTCTATGTGCTGCCTACCTCATGTGTGAGGACACACACAGACTGGAAGGGGAGAGAGAGAAAAAGGTACTCCATGCAAGTGGAATCCAAAAGAGAGGTGGAGTAGCTATACTTATATTAGACAAAACAGACTTTAAAACCAAAGCTGTAATAAAAACAAAGGCATTACATAATGATAAAGGGTTCAGTCCAACAGTAGGATATATCATTTGTAAATATTTATGCATCCAACATTGGAGAACCTAAGTATATAAAGCTAATATTAACAAACCTAAAGGGGGGAATAGAAGGCAATACAGTAATAGTAGGGAACTTTTATACCCCACTTAGATCAATGGATGGATCATCCAAACGGACAATCAGTAAGGAAACATAGCCTTCGGTGACGTGTTAGACCAGATGGACTTCACAGATACATGTAGGATATTTAATCCAAAAGCAACACAAAACACATTCTTCCTAAATGTATATGGGACATTCTTCAGGATAGAGCATATCAAAGGTCACAAAAGAAGTCTTCATAAATTTAAGAAGATCGAAATGTCAAGAATCTTTTCTAACCACACTGGTCTGAAACTACAAATCAATTATAAGAAGAAAACTAGAAAATTCACAAATATGTGGAGACAAAACATTATAGAACTGAACCAGTAATGGGTCAAAAAAGAAATAAAAAAAATTTTAAAAATACCTTAAGACAAATGAAAATGGAAACACGACGTAACAAAACCTATGGGGTGCAGGAAAAGTAGTTCTAAGAGAGAACTGCATAGCAACAAATACCACCTCAGGGAAAAAGAAAGCGTTGAGCTGGAAAAAGAGGATCAAAGCCCAAAGTTAGTGCAGTAGGCTGTCCTTAGTTCAAGTTTTCCTTTCTGTGGATTCAGTTACCCATGACCAGCTGTGATCTGAAAATATTAAATGGGAAATTTCAGAGATAAACAGTTCGTAAGTTTTAAATCGTGCAGCATTGGAGTAGTGTGGTGAAATCCCGCCCTGCCCCGCTCCGAGCTACATGCACTACGAATCGCGTCTCTGTCACCCATTCCTACTCTGTGTGTGCTAGCCACCTGTTAGCTGCTCAGTAGCTACCAAGCTGCCAGCTACTTAGTTGGCTAACTTAACCACCAAGTTAGCCAACTTGGTTATCAGATCAGACTGTCAAGGTATCCCAGTGCTTGTGCCCAAGTAACCTTTATTTTACTTAAATATGGCCCCAAAGCCATTCACATAACTTTTATTACACTATATGGTTTTCATTATTGTATTTTGTTAGTGGTTCTCGATGAATTTTGGGGGGGCACTCCTGGAGAAATACAGCTTTTATTTACTTGTTTATAATTCCATAAGGATTGTTATTCTATTGCTTACATCTACCTTTTTGATATTACTTATCTTCATTCCAGTAAAACTTCATACATCATAGTGCCCAGACTGTTGATTTTCATTGACTGTCTCTGTGTCCATTCACTGTTGGTCAGTGATTCACAGTGTGGGCTCTCATACCAGGAGGACCTAATCTGTAGTCACCCATGTCCAAGCCACATGTGTGGAATGGTATTAGTCCTGGGAAAGGCTTTTTGCTCTTCCTACCCAGGTTCTTCTTAGACCCGGGAGCTTGACCCTTTTTGGGTCTTCTCCGCCTCCTCTCTCCTTTTGAGTGTACTTCTGTTTCTTTCAGACTCTCTTAATAGGAGAGGGCAGAAAGGCTCACTGTGGAGTTTTAGCTCCTTTTAGGGTGAAGCACTGGGCCAAAAACAAACCTTATTTACCACCAATGTGGTAGATGTGATCGTGATGGGACTTTTACATTGTATAGCAAGCAGAACACTGAAGATGTAGTTTGAGACAATTATTTCTTTTAACTGAATGTTTGTTGTCTTTTCTTTTTCTAGGATTTTCACTGGCTGACCCGCTCTAATATGTGAATAAAAATGCCAATAAGTGGTCTTGAGGAGTTTTCTCTCCTATAGGATGGAATTTTTTTTCCACAGCAAAATAATGTTAAAATTATTGTTCAAAGAAAAATAAATAACATTTCTAAATGACATTATATAATAATTGATTAAAAACAGAAAAGTTACCAGTATTCAACCACAGATAATCATTTACAGAAGAAAGAAGAGAAAGACTTTCATTAAATAATAGCGTTGTAACTCCCTAAGCACTGAGTTAGCTTCAGCATTCTTTTAATAAATATATTCTTAAAGTCACATATCTTCTACTTCTTATTAAAATTATATTTTATTGATTATGCTATTACAGTTGTCGTAGTTTTTTTTCCCTTTGCCCCGCTTCAGCCAGCACCCACCACTCCCTCAGGCAATCCCTCCACCATTGTTCATGTCCACAGGTCATGTGCACATGTTCTTTGGCTAGTCCATTTCCCGTACCTTACTTACATCCCCATGGCTATTCTGTAACTACCTATTTGTACTTCTTAGTCCCCTCTTCGTCCATTCTCTTGCACCCATGTCCCATTTGGCAACCATCTGGTGACTAACTTTTCCCTTGCTGCTTGTAAGATTCTCGCTTTATCTTTAGCCTTTGGCATTTTAATTATGATGTGTCTTGGAGTGAGCCTCCTTCCCTCCATCTTGTTTGGGGCTCTCTGCTTCCTGGACTTGCATGTCTATTTCCTTCACCAAATTAGGAAAGTTTTCTTTCACTATTTTTTCCAAGCTCCAATTTCTTGCTCTTTCTCTTCTCCTTCTGGCACCCTTGTGATGTGAATTTGGATGTCTTGAAGTTGTCCCAGAGGCTGCTTATACTATCCTTATTTGGATTATTTTCCCTTCTTCTTCTGATTGGTGTTTTTTATTTCCTTGTGTTCCACATCATTGATTTGATTCTCAGCTTCATCACTCTGCTGTTGTTTCCATCTAAGTTGTTCTTTGTGTCAATTAGTGAATGCTTTGTTTCTAGCTGGATCTTTTTTATGCTGCTGAGGTCCTCACTAAGTTCCTTGAGCATCCTTTTTTAAAAAAGTACTTATTTTTAGAGAGAGGAGAAGGGAGGGAGAAAGAGAGGAAGAGAAACATCATTGTGTGGTTGCCTCTCATGCACCCCTTACTGGAGACCTGGCCTGCAACCCAGGCATGTGCCCTGACTGGGAATCAAACCAGCAACCCTTTGGTTTGCAGGGTGACACAATCCACTTAGCCACACCACCACGGCTCCTTGAGCGTCCATATAACCAGTGTTTTGAACTCCATCTGTTAGATTATCTTCATTTTGTTTAGGCTCTTTTTCTGGAGTTTTGATCTGTTCTTTCATTTGCGCCATGTTTCTTTGTCTCCTCATTTTGGCAGCCTCCCTGTGTCTGTATTAGGTAGAGCTGCTTCGACTCTGTATCTTGATAGTGTGTCCTAATGTAGTGGGTGTCCTGTAGCATCCAGTGGCATGGCCTCCTCTATCACCCAAGCTGAGTACTCGAGGTACAACTTTTGTGTATGCTGAGTACACCCTCCTGTTGCATTTGAGCCTTGTTTGCTGTTGGCAGGTCAGTTGAAAGTATTTACCCAGGCCAGTCGTCTGCAAGGACTGGCTGTGACCACTGCCTACCAACCTCCTACCACGGTGGAGGATCAGCTATGCAGGGGCCCATTCCACAGAGCCTTTGGGGTTCTCCAAGGTGAGTCAAACTATTAGCTAGGTTGATGGACTATCAGATATGGCACCAGCCTACTGGCTTTGTTGGGGGAGGGTTTCCCAAAGGAACAATGGCCTTTGCTTGCCCTGATGCCAGACACTTCCGTTCTCCCTGTATGCCACTGGTGCCTTTCAAGCTGCTACCGTGGTGCTGGAGCTCAGAGGAAGTGAATCTGAGTAGGTGAGTCTGTGTGAAGGTTCTTCAAGGGAACTTCTCAGGCTCCAGCAGTTTCTTCCACCGACTCAATCCCCACTGGTTTTTGCAGTCAGAAGTTATGGGCACCTACCTTCCTGGCACTGGAACCCTGGGCTGGGGGGCGTGCTGTGGGTGTGGGTCTGGGACTCCTTGCTCTCAAGATATCCCTCCCAAATTTTTATCCTCTACATGTGGGTGTGGGACCAGCAGGTTCTGTGTCTGCCTCCCTCCTACCAGTCTGGATGGATGTGGTTTCTTTAATTCTGTAGTTGTCAGATTCCCACTCAACTCGATTTCTGACAGTTTTGAGTGATGGGTGCCCTATATTTAGTTGTAATTTTGATGTGGTTGTGTGAAGAGGTGAGCTATGTCTGCCTACTTATCTTGACCAGAAGTCCAGAGTCACATATCTTCTAAGAACCTTTTTGAAGGAAAAATCCTGGAGTACATAGGCTATTTCTTCTTCATAGTTTGTTTGTTGACTCTTCATACCTTAGTATTTAATGGGGCTTATTCCCTACTTATCCTGTTGGAGTTTCATTTCATTTTATTTTTTTTCTAGAAAGAATTTATTGAGCCAAAGGAGAAGTCACAGCACACCAAAACTAATAATTTCAGGGTATATTTGGATTAGCAACCTTCATGTGTACAGCATTGAGACCAACAGAGTCAACAGCCTTAATATATCAAGAACTCTGGTAAATAAAAATATCAATGCACTAGTAGAAAAATGGGTAAAGGGCATGAATATATAATCAGAAAAAAATACAATATTTTTTGTATTTTTTTTAAGATTTTATTTTTAGAGAGATGGGAAGAGAGAGAGAAAAACATCAATGTGTGAGAGATACAGCGATTGGTTGCCTCTCACCCCCAACTGGGTTCCTGACCTGCAGTGCAGGCACGTGCCTTGGCCAGAAATTGAACCAGCAACCTTTTGCTTTGCAGGCTGGCACTCAGTCCACTGAGCCACACCAGCAGGGCGTGTATTTGTTTTTATTGACCAAAAATAAGGTCAATAAAAGTGTGATTATTATGAATAAATATGAATATGTTAGACTGTAAAACCTGACTTTTCAAATCATAATTCTCAGCGTGGGTGAGGGTGAAGCGAAATGGGCATGACCAGGCTGCGGTGGAAGCTGAAGTGGGTACACCGCTTCTATAGAGCAGGTCCAGCAGTGCGAGCTTTGGAGTCTTAAGAATGTTAATACTCCATAATTTTGACCCAGCAAGCTTATCTAGAGAATGTATCCTGAAGACATAATGAAACATTGGGTTAAATATTTATATGTAAGGCCATTCAGCATAGTTCTATTTAGGGATAACTCCAATATTTTAATAGTTAGATATTGGTTACATACATTATAATCTGTTGACATTATAAATTTTTGTTAAAGAATGTTTATTAATGGGGAAATAATCACAATATATTAGGTGAAAAAGGCAAGCTGCAAAATGGCCTCCAGTTTGGATGCACCCCTGCACCCCTGCACCCCTGCACCCCTGCACCCCTGCATGCGGAGAAAAGGATGGGCACAGGATAAACCAAAACTTTACAGCAGCTCAGTGATGGGATCGCTGGTCATCTTTATTTCATCCTCATTTTCCCCCTTTGACAAAATTTTGAAATAAAAATAATTTTGTAAGTTTTATATTTTTATGATCAAAAACAGACATTGCAGGCACACCTTGCTTTATCGTGCTCTGCAGATACTGTCTTTTAGGACCTTCCACCAGCAAAAAGGTTAGGACTTGCTGAAGCCTTAGTTCATGGTTAGCATTTTTAACAATAAAAGTATTTTTAAATTAAGGTTTGTGCATTAAAAAAAAAGTAATGCTGTTACACACTTAATAGACTGCGGTGTAGTGCACACATAGCTTTTATATACACTGGGAAGCCGAAGAACTGTGCGGCTGGCTTTTCATTGTGATATTTGCTGTATCGTGGTGGTCTAAAACCGAACCTGGAGTATCTCCAAGATATGTCTGTATTTTAAGAGAATATTAGAAATAGAAAAATATCTTATTTTAGGGGAATCCTTGTTTATTTTCTGCAGTTTTATATGAATTGGGGCATAGGATTTTATATTAAAGTTCAGCTTGTTTGCATCATATACACCAGCGTTGTCTCCATTGGCTGGTTAGGGGCAAATGACCTCCACAAAGTGGTGGACGGTAGCTTTGTGACATGCACCTAGGAAATACTTCAAGGGGTCTGTGGTTTTACCTGACAAGCCCCTGGAATCAGGCTCAGTCATCAGGGGGCTCTTAATGTACTTCTAGTACATACACCAGTGAGCCTGAGCTGCATAAGAGCACGGAGAATGTTAAAAGGCGCACTGAGATTGGGTAGCTCCTGTAATCTCATGAGTATCCTGCTCTGCCCATGGTCCTTTGCCTCTGGCAGCCCAGTGCTATACAAGGTTTTGCTGTAATGTATGTGCAGGGCTTGATGAGTATTTGTCAATTGAACTATATAAATCTAAATAGTAGATACAGTTTGGGGAAGATGCTCTTTTCTTTGCCATATTATCTCGAGAAAAAATATATTGTCAGGTTAATAGACTGCCCAGCAGAGGTCAGTCTGGGCACGTCCAATAGCACTTTGATGACACCATATTGAATGCTTATTTTGGAAAAGTGATCTCGAAGTTAGTCTCCTTACAGGAATTTTTCTTTCGAAGGATAACGTACTGACTAGCCCCTGCAAAATAAATCTGTTGGTTGATAGTCAAAACTCACTTTGATAAAACATCTTGCACCCCCTATTTTAATAATAAACACTCTGTGACCCTAGTAAGCCGAATACTCAAGTGCCTCATCAACTCTGATCTTTGAAAGCTCAGTTTTCAAAGATTATGACTGTTTTCTTGATTTAGGAAGACTAAGAATGTAGGGTGGGACATGACTTCTTAGGGTTAGTTTCTCTACTAGTATTTTTTAAAAAGAGCTCTACTTTTATTTTTTTTTAAAGAGCTCTATTTTTATTTTTTATTTTTTTAATCCTCACCTGAGGACATGTTTATTGGTTTTAGAGAGAGGAAGGAGGGAAAGAGAGAAGGAAGGAAAGAGAAACATTGATCGGGTTGTCTCCTGACTGACCCGGGGTTGAACTCACAGCCCTTTTGATGCATGGGATGATGCTCCAACCATCTGAACCACCCGGCCAGCACTCTACTTCATGGGTTTGTTTGGGGATTCATAAAGCAGTCCATCCATGGGTGGTGCAGTCAGTGGATTGAGTGCTGGCCTGTGAACTGAAAGGTCACCAGTTTGATTCCTGGTCATCAGGCCACATGCCTGGGTTGTGAGCCAGGATCCTGGTTGAGGGGGTGCAAGAGGCAACTGATTGATGTTTTTCTCACACATGGATGTTTCTCTCCCTCTCTTTCTCCCTCCCTCCGTCTCTAAAAATAAATAAATTAAATCTTAAACAAACAAACAAAGCTAGCCAAAAGCTTCTAGCCTAATGCCATGCATATAGGAGACACTCAATAAATGCCACAGTGTTTTAGGAAGGTGTGACCTTAGAGAAGAGGAAAACACTGGCTGGATTTACATCCTGTTTAGCAGTGTGGTTTCAATTTTCAAGTAAGTGGGTCTTACTTCTCCAAGTAGATTAGTCATTCCCTGGAAATCAGGCTGTGTGTTTTTACTTCCTAATACTGCCACCTGTTCTGCAGGGGTCCACTAAATAATAGCTGGATAAGAACTCGTGGTGGTTGGAAATAGCTCGGTGGATCTTTTCTATGGTTATTTCACACATGTACCTTTGAAGTAGTTCAGTTTATTTGAAATGAGTATATT
The DNA here is from genome assembly GCA_004024845.1 of Tonatia bakeri. Lineage (NCBI taxonomy): Eukaryota > Metazoa > Chordata > Mammalia > Chiroptera > Phyllostomidae > Tonatia > Tonatia bakeri. The sequence goes on from PVIA01002257.1 coordinate 211,991, forward strand.
CTTTAGGAAGTTTCAAATCTGTTACAAAGAAATGGGAGTACTGAACACTGAAAGAAAATGAAAATAATATTAAATCCAAAAATATTTCTGTTTCTTTATTGTTTTCTAGACACTTAAGTAGGCCGTGGGGAAGCAGTAAATAAGTGTACATTTAGAATGACTAGGATAGGATTTCACATGACTGTGTTAAGAAAGTGGGAAAAACCAGTTAAATTCCAGATGAGAATTACGATGGAGGAACCCTGATGAAGCTGGCTGCTGACTGCTGTGGAGAGTGAAATGTATACAGATAAAGTTGGAATCTTCTTGTGTTTTCTGGTTGCATTTGCTCCTTGCTACTAATCTAAATAATGGAGTAACATGGATAATGGAAATTGAAGATCCTATGAATTCCTCCTGTAGATAAGATACAGATTAAAGTACACTTTGGATTCAATCTGGCAGGCAGGACTGCTTACACCTCTGGTTTTCACTGGATTATCTTGGACATTCCCTCCCCTCTGAGGCCTTTTTTTCCAGGAAAGGGGCTAGCTGGTCAGTAAACCCAGGTTACCCCTCCAGTTATGGAGCAGAAAGACACATGTAGAAACCCTGGCTCTCCAGTTTCAAAAGTTGATAGGAACACATTCAGTTTTGACTCAGGCTTATAAATATTGGGTTGGTCCAAAAGTTGGTTCAGTTTTTTTCCATATGATGGCTCTAGTAGCGCTTAGTTGTCTTTAACTTCATTTGAAACATTTGTTAGATTGTATTGTGACAGCTGTCATATCAGCATGCATTTTTAAAAGGACATCAGAATTGGTGAATTTTTGTGTAGCCATTTTAATATTGAAGATGGAAGAAAACAAGCAACATTTTTGGTATATTATACTTTATTATTTCAAGAAAGGTAAAAACGCAACTGAAATGCAAAAAAAAAAGATTTGTGCAGTGTATGGAGAAGGTGCTGTGACTGATTGAACAGGTCACAAGTGGTTTGTGAAGTTTCCATAGACCAGTTGAAGTTGATAGTGATCAAATCAAGACATTAATTGAGAACAATCAACATTATACCACGCAGGAGATAGCTGATATACTCAAAATATCCAAATCAAGCATTGAAAATCATTTGCACCAGCTAGGTTGTATTATTGCTTTGATGTTTGGGGTCCGAATAAGTGGGAAAAAACCTACTTGACTACATCTCCACATGTATTTCTCTACTTACACAACAAAAACGTTCTATTTTTAAAACAAATTGTAATGGGCGATGAAAACTAGATACTTTACAATAATGTGGAACTGGAAAAGATCGTGGGGCAAGTAAAATGAACCACCACCAACCACACCAAAGGCCGGTCCTCATCCAAAGAAGGTGATGATGTGTACATGGTGGGAATGGAAGGGCGTCCTCTATTATGAGCTCCTTCCGGAAATCTGAACGATTGATTCCAACAACTACTGCTGCCAATTAGACCAGCTGAGAGCAGCACTCTACGAAAAGTTTCGGAATTAGCAGAAAATGTGTAGTGTTCCATCAGGATAATGCAAGGCTGAATGGTTCTCTGATGGCCAGGCAAAGCTGTTACAGCTTGGCTGGGAAGTTCTGACTCATCCGACGTATTCACAAGACATGGCCCCTTTGGATTTCCTTTTTTTGGGGGGGTCTTTATAAAATTCTCTTAATGGAAGAAAATTTCATTCCCTGGAAGACGGAGAAAGGCACCTGGAACAGTTCTTTGCTCAAAAAGATAAAAAGTTTTGGGAAGATAGGATGATGACATTGCTTGAAAGATGACAGAAGGTAGTGGGACAGAAATGGAGAACACATTGTTCAATAAAGTTACGGTGAACATGAAAAATGTATCTTTTAGTTTTACTTTAAAACCCAACAAACTTTCTGGCCAACACAATATCAGCATCATCCATGATTTCTTCCCTTCTCTCTAGTGGTTACTGCTGCCAGCTGTGTGGGTAAATCTGCAGCCCAGCCACATGGTTCTCTCCAAGGCTCATGCCCTGCGCCCAGCATGTTCCTGGGAATTGCCTCATCACTCCCGCGGCTGAGGTGGATTCAGGATGTCAGACCTGGTTTCCCCGTGGCAGGACTCTGCACTCCCACCCAGTTCTCACCCAGGGAATCAGCTGTATCCTTCAAGGTCCAGCTCAAGAGTCACCTCCTCTATGAAGCTTCCTCCCTGCCTGTGTGTGCCTCTCTCACTACTCACAACATCCAATGTTCCTGGTGAATTGAATTCCCATCTCCCTCCCCAACTTGACTCAGTACCTGTTACCACATGACATGCACCCTTCATCTTCTAAATCCTGCATCCTCTCTCTCCTGTTTGGCAATCTCCTCTGAGTCCACCCCTGAAGAATCCACTTTCACGTGGCATAATGGTATAAACATCACAGATGTTTTCTTATGGGGCAGGTGACTCAGGAGGGGTTTATACAGCCATACATTCTGAGAAACGCATTGCTAGGTGATTTCATTGTGTGAACATCACAGAGTACACCTACACAAACCACAGTGTAGCTACTATAATTGTAGGTGCTGTACTGTGACGACTGATGGCATAGCAGCCTCATTTACACCAGCATCCACAAACACCTGAGTAACTGCAGCACAAGCCCTTGGGCTTTTCTTTTTGTAATGTAAGTGCCTGGATTAAGCTTTGATTGCTGAGACATCCGTTTCAGAGAGACATCTGCCTCGGAGAAGGACACAGAAACACACTGTCCACTACACAGCAGGCGCAGAGCCAGCCGCCTCCCCCACGGAGGATCCTGTGGTTTAGAGATCTTGGCTGATTTTGATAAGTAACCGTTTGGCTACTTGTTTTTATCTCTTCCTGATTTTAAATTCTCACTGTTATGTTTTAAATTCACCAATAAAAAGTAAGCCTGTGAAACCCTGCGCTCCCACTCTGGACCCCAGTAAAATTAGCACCCCAGACCCCTGCAGGGGGGTCTCTCTGTCTGCCCTGTACTTCGCTGTGTGCCTCCTGGCCTGCCTTGTAGCTCCAGGGCCTATAGGTAAGCAACTTATTTCCTTCAAAGTATCCTAATGGTTATTGCTGAAGGGCGTCTTGCAATCATATTAAGAACCACAAGGGTTGGGTCCAGTTGTAAGATTGGTCTGTGGGAAGCTCATCAGGGCCCAGGTTAGTGTCCCTTTGGGCCACCAGGCATTTCTAGCACATTGAATTTCTACCCACAAGACTAAGACCAGCACAAAACAGTAATTCATTGCACTATGGCCTTATAATGACTACAGCATCACTAGGCAGTAGGGATTATCGACTGCATTATAATCTTATGGGACTGATCTTTCAGTAAAGGTCTTTAGACAGTGCCTGGCTGCCTCAAAAGCTGCTGCGAACAACTTCAAATAAGGATGTAGGGTGGATAGATGAGTAGCTGAGCCAGCAAGCATCAAAAACCCACCCCTGTGCCTGCGTGTTAGGGAAGCCCAACAGTTCTTTGAGCAGTGTGTGTGTGTGTGTGTGTGTGTGTGTTGGGGCGGGGGGGTTAATCACAAGGCCCTGACAGAACTGAATTCAGTTTCTACCCTGGTAAGATGTAGGCCAAAATTAAAATTAAGTTGAATTACTAAAAATAAACATTTCTTTCATATTTATTTGAATATGGACTGAAATTCATAAAACTTTTCCATAGCTCAGTGCCATCCCTGCCACCACGCCTCCAGTAGCCACCCCATCTCTCTCCTTTCCCCACCATCCTGGCCACATGATCTTTTCCGAAATGCTAACGGTTGTCTTCACTTGGTTGTTTTCTACATTACCTTTAGTCTGGTATTTTTATTGGAATGTGTTTTAAAACATAGTGTACTAATAGAAAAACCTGAGGTTCAGTAAGGCCAACAGATCTGGAGACGATTGCCATTGAAAAGATGGTTCTTACAGTTGCTGAGAGGACAGCACACTCACGGAGGGCCAGGGGAGCAAACACCACTGGCGTCAGGCAGAGGGAAAGTGGGCTGAGGCCCTGTTGTGGTTAGCGTGGGAAGACAGAGGAGAGGAAAGGTAAACAAGTTTAGGATTGGCTGGTTTGAATAATTGCCCTGGGCTCTGGGTTGTAGGGGCTGCCCCTGGTTGTGTGGTGTGTGGCCCCGGAGTGACTGCGGCTTAGGGCTGGGTGACAGTGGCCTGGAATGTGGGCAGTTGGGATTCTGTGCTGGTTAGTTTGCATATAAAAGGAGAGTTGTTTGCTGTCTCTAAGAGTCTGAGGTGTGTCCTATCAGAGCGTTGACATTACGGAAAACAAAAAGACACCCTTATACACAATGGCTTTAAGTGGGTAGTTATTAAATATTAAATGAATATTTGGAAAGTTGGATCTTAAAATACTGATTGTTTTTATTCAAGTACAAGGTATTTGAATTTTTTAAGTGATTTTTCTGTACCTCAGTGGAGTTTCCGTAATATTGGCTCAACAAAATTTTTGTTAAATATCTTTTAAATGCCAATCTGTTCTGTTGCTAATGGAAGTAAATTATTCTACTATTTTATATGTAGGTATTGTTTGCATATTTTATATATTAATTCCATACCTTAATGAATTATTCAAACCAATTCTTGCTTTCTCCTACCTAGAGGCATTGGCTAGGACTTCCAGAACAATGCTAAATGGGACTTGTGAGTACAGGGTACATGCCATTTGCTTCTAGATGTTTTACCATCGGTGTCTCATTTATCGGCTTCTTTCCCTCAGGAGGAGCAAGAGATGAGGAGAAAATCTGAGAAGAAGTTGCTGAGGCTGCAGGGTGTGACCGTCTTCCCAAAGGGCACAACAAGATGGGAGAACGTTGCCTACTATTTCCCAGTGGCACTTGTGCCAATAAAAGGTGACTTCTTGGCGAATGAATTAGGGCTAGTTGCTGTGCTAGTTAATTATTTGTTGCCTAGACTGCCTTCCTTCGTGGTACTGAGGCCAACGATGAAAGCAAACGTATTGAGAAATCTGTTCCTCTGCGGACCCTGAGAATAGAGATTTACTTGCTATGAGCCTCAGGAAGGAATTTATCCTCTGAGACAGACTCCCCATTGTCAACCCAGGGCCAAATTTTATAAACAATAAGAATCCAGCAGCTCTTTGCTGATAGGGTTCCATGGGTATTCTGTATACCAGGAAGAACGTCAGTCTCAAGTCTTGGCTTCCCACAAATGCCCATCTGAGTCAACCACTGCAGGGAAGCCCTGGTTTTGTCTTTTGACCAATGGACTGGGACCTGCCCTGTCCAATCAGAACTGTACAATTATATTCTCATTTGCATCTTTACCAACCAATCAGAACTGCTGTATAACAACCACTCAAAATTGCGTGATTCAGACCAATCAGAACTGTTAGAATTTGGAACCCTCATTTGCATAGAGTTGGGCCAATCAGAAATGTGGTGGGGGCGAGGGGGTGGGTAACGGGAATTTTCCCTCTGAATGACAATCTCCCCTTTGTCTCAGTGCAGTGTATTTTCAGTTTCCACAGGAGGCTGGCTAACTTTGGAACTGTTTCACCTGAATGAAGTCTCTCCTTTTCTTTACCTCTTTGGAAATTTTAGTTTACACACTGTAGTCTTCATCTTCAAAATTTCATAACAAGCTCCCTTAGGTGAGTCATTTGTCAGTACTGGCCTGCCTGTCGTCATTTGCAAAAAGACAGACAACAGGAGTGTGTGTACACAGAGGAAGGACCACGGGGGGACACAACCAGAAGGTGACCTCCTTTCCTCCCTCTTTAATTCCAAAGTGAAGTGTGTATGGTGAGGGCCACCAGGGGGAGGGGCATCGATTTAGTCCAGATCCTCTGCCCAGCCCTGGCTTCAGGAAAGGCAATATCAACAACCCCTGAAAAATAGTCTTCAGAGGGAAAGATCCCAACATACCCTGTACCCTCAGTTACACACCACAGTTCTCCACAGGCTGTATGGAAAATGCATTAACACCGGGTGTTCATTTGCTAGGGCCGTCGTAAGAAAATACTGCAGATTGGGTGGCTTGCACACTAACTTTATTTTCTCACAGTTCTGGAAGCTAGAATACAAAATCAAGGGGACCATAGGTTTGGTTTCCTCTGAGGCCTCTCTCCTCGGCTTGCAGGTGGTCACCTTCTCGTTGTGTCCCCCCATGGTCCTTCCTCTGTGTACACACACTCCTGTTGTCTGTCTTTTTGCAAATGACGACAGGCAGGCCAGTACTGACAAATGACTTGTGAAATACCCACTAATCGGCTGCAGCCAATTTTCTCTGATGTGCCCTAATAGGAGGGAGCTGTGGCATGGATAATACCAAACAGTAAATAATCTAAAAATAACTTCTACTTGGTCTGGGAAAGCAGCACGTGACTTCCCGGCTGCCAAGTGGCCTGGCTAATTCAGTTTGGTTCAGATCAATGTGCCTTTTCCTGAGCGCAAGCTGACAGCCCAGCCTGTGCTGAGGTGTGGAGGAAAGGTGGCCAAACTAAATGTTGTCGGCTTTGGCCAGGTCTCCAGGGGGCAACACACAGTCTGTGAAGGGCACACAGTAATTATGTAGACAGCGGGACAAAGCTAGCTTTTTCCTGATCCTTTAGTCCATGAGGGTTGGGGGCCAGACCAGCTGGCATGCCGGGCATGGAAGGTGCTGGGCACGCAGTAAAGAGAGCCTGGGGAAGACAGATGGATGCCCAGGCACGCCCCAGTCACCAGTTCACACAGGGCACTCGGCCCCTCACGTTCGCAGGCCGGACTTCATGCAGGATGCCTTACATGTGTTGTTTCATTCAAAGCTAAGGCCTCTACAGCTGCAAACTTATGGGTAGCTTGGCAAGAGGCAAATCTGCTCTGAGACCTTGTAAAGTGAATCTTGACCCAAGCTGAATTACTCTTAAGGGTTTGGATGCATTGCAGTGTAATTTATCTGTTTTGCCTGTACCATACAGATCAATCCATTAATTAATTCATCCAACACTTATTAAAGGCCTGCTGTGCACCAGATTTGGCATCTGGAGGAATAAAGGCATGAAGAAATCATGGGCCTTGTGCTCAAGGATTTAATAATCTACTCAGAGAAATAAGACTGTATCTAAATAATTATATTGCAAGATTAATAGCACAGGCTAAAGCTACAGTTAATTAGTACGTATACACATACACAAATGTAAGTATTATTTTTGAATAGTTTAGATCGTTCCTACCACATGGCCAGGGGTATGTTACATCTGAACTGTTGAAGGGGAGACCCCCTCTCCTTGCACTTCCACCCTGGGTCACTCCCTTCTCAGTCCGCATCCCCATGCCTCCCAAAAGAAAAGGAGTTGTTGTACTGGTTGGTCAGAACCCAGGACATTCACAGGGTCATTTTGCTTGTGGGCAGGGGCACTCTACCTTAAAGATGTGCTACATGGCCAGGGCCACCTGTCTTTCTCCTCTGCACGTGTCAGGAGGCTTTCTAGAGGCCACTCACCCAGGTCTGGCCTCGGTCCCACCCTCCTCGAGATGATGAGAAGCACATGGAATAGTCCACCTTAGCTCAGTTCATCCCGTTACCCTCTGAGGACTCTCCGGCCAAGAGGCCCTGCCACTGGCGCCCAAAGGACCACAGTCAGGCTCATTCTGGGCCTTGGGTCAGGGCGGCTTCCCTTGCCTGCCTCCTCATCCCCTGCAGTGTCCGGATCTGGACCTGGGCTGGGTGATGTGGTGTGAAAGACAGGCTCCGGTGTATGCGGTCAGCTTTGCGTACTGGCTCTGGCCGAGGGAAGATGACCTCGACTGCCTTTATCGGCCTCTGTTTCTTCACCGATAACATGGGTGCGGTAACACCCACCTCACAGAGTTGCTGTAAGGCTTTCAAGAAATGACACCTGTACAAGCATAATAGGTGTTTAATGAACAGTGGTTGGTGTCAGTATTTCCACCTCTTACAGACAGACTTGCCTTAGCCTCTTCCATGAATCTCCTTCTAGAACTTCACTAGAAACTCAGCCCTCTCCTCCTTCAGCGCTTACCTCTTACCTCCTTTCAGGGAGGCTCTCAGATTAACTATATCCCTCCATTGTCCTGCATTACACTGACTGCCACTGGACTGGTATATGTGAGGCAGGGTAGTAAAAAGCTAGGAAAATTCCTTGGGAAGTACAGTAGAGTGGGGAATCTGAGATAGATACTGAACAAACTGGCTGAGCACTGTACAGCCTGCTATAGAAGGTCACCTCCCTAGAGATAACATCTAAGTCTCAGTTGTATTTTAGCTCCAGGCCCAGAAAAACAGCAAAACCAGGTGGGCAACCCAGGGCCAGCTGCAGTGACTGATGACCCCCTGCCCTGGAACTGACCCATCAGTAGGGGCCATGACCCTGAAAGGGCATATCTGGGGAACTGATGAATATTCTACCAAAACCCTCCCCTGTGACCACCTCTAAGATTTCTGCCAGCAAGAAAGAGATGGAAGCCTCAAGACAAAGGACCCAGCCCACACCTTTCCTTGTCTTCCGTTCTTCCCCCACAGGCCCTCATCTCCTGAACTCTAAGGGATCCCACTAGCCTTGCAACCAGGGGAAAAATGGGCAGCCACAACTTGCCCTGGGCTAACCCCCTGAACCTGTCTCCAAGGCCCCTTTTTCTCTAACTTCCCGGGGGAGCTAAGGTAGCCCAGCCCAGGCTCCCCTGTTGTTGCTTCTATGCTGAGCCCTTCCTTGTTCCACTGTCCCCAGCTTTAATAAATGTCCTCTCAAAATCACCTAGACTCGTGCTGTGAAATCTTTCGTGCACAAAGTCAAGACCCCACACACTACTGGCAGGCCCTGGGCAGAACCTCTAGGGGCCAGGCTGCCACGTCCTCTTCCAACCATGTTGTCTGACAAGGTCCAGGACGTGGAAAGAAGGAATTCAAGGAATCCATCTTCCTGGAAGAGAACGTGGCATACAAAAGGGGGGCGGTAATTTTTCTGGGATTGTTCTTAATAATTCCTTGTTGATATTATTCATGGTTTTGCTTTGCACCCTGATTCACATAAGAATAGGCCAT